>CM055125.1:342506900-342831934 GCA_029206835.1 Rana muscosa | reverse complement strand
TGACCATCTTTCTGATCTTCAGAAGCGACACGTAACCCATTAATGCGTTCGGCTATCATACTGGAAGTCTCCTGAAACCTCTCTTGTATGTTACGGTACTGTCGTTTCAGATCAACCAGCTGTTGTTCTGCCTGCGATTTAACAGCAGCCCCTGCTTTCCTGTCCAAGGTTTCTAACTGCTTCTGACTGGGATGTGTCAGGTGGAACTCAGTCTTTTCGGACAATTTTATACTGGCACCGTGGAAGTTTTCAGGGACATCCTGTCCCCACTCTATCAGTGCATAGGTGCAGTTGGTCCTTAGGTCTGGTCTCACTGCGACCACGTAAGCCTTTCTATCCGGGGATAATGTTTGTACCACTTCTTTAATTCGTTTCTCTCCCCAGTCACTCCCTGGAAGTTCAATGGCCATGCTCGCTTCTGAGCGTGTCCCTTTTGCTTCGCACCATTGGACTACTTTGATGGGGTCCATGCTGGTACTTCTGACCGGCTTTATTGCAGCGTGCAACGTACAGGGGTCCCAGACGAGCCCCCACGTGTAGCGCTACCCCCAGTTAAGAGAGCTTCTGGTTTTGTTTTGGGCCCTGTAGTGCACCGCTGTCAACCCCTGGCAATCGGCTCTACCTCCCGTGGCACAGCTAGTAAGGGGAGATAGGACCGCGTGACCGCAACTCTAGGTGACGCAGTCCTATGGCAAACACACACAGTAATATACTTTAAAACTTCTATTAAAGTAAGTGAAACTGACACCAATGTACTTGACCCAGATATTTTACTGAGGCTAATGGGCAAGTAATAAACAACAGTATAACAATGTCACGTACCTTATGATGGGAGCCCAACGTGCAGGGAGCGGCCTCTCGTAATCCCCTGGCTCGAGAGCCCCTGATAGAGCAGACAGAGGCTCAGGAGGACAGGGGGCACAAGTGCCTGGCAGGTAAGCAGGATATTGGGTAGTTGCGGCAGCAGATGGTGCACGGCAAAACTGGAACAGTCCAAAGATAGCTGGGAGGTGCACAGTAGGTCTAATCAGAATGCAGACAACAGGCAGATGTATAAAAGTCCCAGATCAGACTGCAGAAACAAGGTGGTGTATTGTAGTACAGGCTGAGGTGTACTGTAGCTCAGGCACAGGTGCAGGGTGGTTCAGGCAGAGATGCGCTATGATTCAGGCAGAGATGCACGGTGGCTTCAGGCAGGATGCACTGTAGTTCAGGTGGAGGTGCCTTATAGTTCGAACAGACCGATGGGTCGGACCAGCAGGTGACCAGGTACAGGGATGACCAAGAGAGTTGTCAGAGCAAGCCGAAGTCGGGGCGGGCAGCAATCGGGGTTAAACAGAGACAAGCCGGATCAGATAACAGGTGTACAGGAATCAGAAGTCAATAGCAGGGGTCTCGGGAACGCTGTAGACCAGACAGCAAGGAGCAAGGTATGCAGATAGTTTAAATACCTTGTTTGGCGCCAAATGCTGTCACCGCGCGCGCTCCCGCGAACGCGCCCGCGCACGCCGATCGCGCTATTGTGCACGCGCATACGCGGAATGGACCTATGGAGTATAGACGATCTCCTGGCGGCACTGTTGCCAGGCAGATTGTAAAAACGCCTTTCCTGACAAACAAGTTGCAGATCCCTGCAATAAACAGTAATAAAGATAAACAGAGTAATCAGAATAATAAGGTATTGCTATGCAACTCTAGCGCTGCCCTTTTACAGCTACTTCCCCTCATGGGTAGACTAACACCCAGTAATGTCTACCTATGCAGTCAGGCCTGACTGATCTAAATGGAAGTTCAGTGAAACAATATTCGCTAGCAATCTTTCGGTGGTGCACTTGAAGAACAACTTTGTAATCCCAACGAATAGTAAAGATAAAGTATCTGTCTTTAAACAGCTCTCACCACCCGGACAAGTCCAAGTCCGTTTCCTCCGCCGATTCGTCTAGGAACAGGAATCCACCGACATCCAAGTCTTCAATCCTTCTGGTGTATTGCAGCAAGGAGGAGAAGATGTCTCTAAGGCTCTGCTAGGCTGGCAGAGGGGCTCTTTGGAAAAGAGCACAAGGCCCAGGCTTCAGGCCCTGTGCATACAGCAGTTCAGCACAGAGATCCTCTTGCTAGGAGAGGGGGTGTCCAAAAGAGGCAGAACAAACTCCACCTCCCCTTTATAAAGTCTGCACCAGCAGTCTCTGTTCCGGAGCAATGTACCCTGGGTGCTGCAAGATGTACTGGGAGATGTAGTCTCTCTGTATTAAAGGGGAATACCCCGCTACACTGGGCACCATTTTTTTTTTGCTCACGAGGGAGGATAGCTGCAGCGGAGATAAAATATTGTTACTGCATCATTGAATGTTATACTCTTTTAATGTGTGCACCTATATTGCAGGGATCTGCATGAAATATTGTATGCAAATTACCTTTTATACTTTTACCAATATTAAACCGTTATAGTTAAGTAATTTGGTGGTCAGTGTCAATTACTGTGCTGGGATACCGAAAGGGGGTTGTACCATATAACAATATAGAGATATTGCAGTTGTGCCATCCTTCCCCTTTTCTAACTGTGTCACGAGAGGTTAGACCCGATTATCAGGGGTTGATAGCGGTGCATTACAGGGCCCAAAACAAACAAACAGCCCTCTTAAACTGAGGGTACCGCTACATAAACAAAGCCTAGTGGTTGTAGTTCATCTGTGGTCAGTAACTTATTAATTTTTAAAGCCAGAAGATAAATATCTGCAAACTTATGTTTTTGTTTTTTTTTTGGGCAAATTCATCTACCATATTTTTGCCATGTTGGTTTTCTTTAGACCATGAACTAAAGCATCTGGTCCTATTTTTAGATGCCAGGCTCTGCCAGGTTCTCCCTTGTGACTGTATGTGGGTGTACCTCCGGTGACATCTGTCTCACACTTAGAAAGGCAAAAGAAAAATTGCTTATAGAAAATGTGTTTCAAAGTACAGACACTAATCGTGGAAAAAGAGTTGAGCTGACGAGACATTCTGACCTTTGGGTTTGTCCTAGGCTTTAGCTGAAAACCCAAAGCAAAATGGCAGATTCAGTTTTTTGTATATGTAGCGATATCCCCAGCTAAGAGAGCCGCTGGTATGATTTTCGGGCCTGTAACACACCGCTGTCAACCCCCAGCAATTGGCTCTACCCTCCCTTGGCACAGCTAGTAGGGGATGATAGGATTGTGAGGCCTGCAACTTTAGGCAACACAATCCAGCGACAAAAGCACACACAGGGATATAGCGAACACTGACCGTGTCTTCTGCACAGTAATAACACCAACAACTAGTCTGCTTAATCCTGGTACTTTTACTGAAGGAAATGATTAAACAGATTAAAACAGTACACTTTAGTATATGCAGAGCCCTGCAATAAAAGGTGTTCAGCAATAAACAGATATACAATCCTGTACAAAGATAACTAACGGACCCCAATGCAGCTCTCCTCCCTCGTGGGCAAGATGGCGCCCAGGAATGTCTACACTGATAAGTCAGGCCTGACAGTAACTATGTGTAAGTTCCGTAGAGAAGAATCTTCACTAGCAAATGGTGGTGCACTGGAATAAAGGTTGACAAACTTGGTGAACAAGGATAAAGTCACTAATGCTACTCAATGCACTGTCCCTCCGGTGTGTGCATGCAAACTCTAACGGGTGAGTCCCGAACAACAAACACTGGGCCTAGAGATCCTGTACTAATTTCTGAGCAGGTGCTCTCTCACCCAACCGGACCAGTCCACGTCCGTATCTTCCGTTGCTGTGTCTCGGTACACAGGTTCCACGACACCCGGGTCTTCGGTCCTCCTGGAAGTAGTAGAAGGGTAGCAGGATGCAGCGTCCCTCAGGCTCCTTGGTGGAAACGGAAGGCTCTTTGGAAACACAGGGCCTAGGCTTCAGGCCCTGTCCGGAACAACAGACTCAGCACAGAGTTCCACTTGCTGGGCGGGCGATGTCCAAGAGACCGTACTCCAGTCCGCCCCTCGGTTAAATAGCCCACCCCAGCAGTCCTTGCGCGGGGCAATGCACCCTGGGTATCTTAGTCTCTGGGTTTGTCAAGCAACACCCCGCTACACACTCCCCCCACTTAAAATCTTTGGTCCGCAGAGATAAAATTAGCATTATTTACAAACAATACAGTTTATGGCTGCAAAGGAGCTGGGTAAGGGAACCTCCCACCAAACTTGGTAAGGGAGATTGTCTTGTCTACAGGTCATATTGGTGGAAGTGACCTGCCTAACTGTGCCAGAGAGTGAGCTGGGGTTGTCCTTCACCAAATGCACAGTGGAGGGGCCAGGTTTATCTATTGTCCTTCTCGCAGTCACTACAGTATCTTCAGAGCATTCTCCCATCTGAGTGTAAGTTCGTTTTCGGGGAGGGCGGATAGCTCTTTTCACTCTTTGTTCCCTGGGGGCTGAGGTATCAGGTACAATGGGTTCTTCCATTCTTCCTTCCACTGGGACAGGTGTAATGGATCCTGCTGCTTCAGGGGCATCCAACTCTGGTGCAGAGAGGTACAAAGAGTCTCTTGGATCTTCAGCTGGGACTGACTGTAGGGCATCTTCCCATTCCTCAGTTAGAGTACACTATGGAATGAACTCAGCAGCTTCAGCATTTAGGGTGCCATCGTTGGTAACTTCACAGGGTGAAGGATCCATGACCATGGGTTCAGTTGTCTGAATAGGCTATAGCCAGTCCAGTTCCATTTCCTCATCTTCACTCTGGTCTGTCACATTCATCTCTCCTGACTGAGTGGTTTGAGATCTGGTGTTGGGCCTAGAGGTATTGGAGGTTGAAGGTGATTCAGGAGAATCCGAAGTAGAAGGTATCCGGACTGCTTCGGAGAGAGGTAGTATGTGGTTCCTGTGCCAGGTTTTCAAGGGTCCCACTTTTCCTTCAGGTTTCAGCTGGTACACTGGCAAGCCAGGCAACTTTTTACAGATTATATACGGCTGTGATTTCCATCTGTCAGCAAGCTTATGCTTTCCTGGAACACCAAGATTCCGCAATAGCACTCTGTCTCCTGGTTACAAGTCATGGATTTGGACTCTGAGGTCAAAATTTAGTTTGTTCCGGGCTCCTCTCTGGTCAGAAGTGGCTTGTGCCTTCTCATAAGCCAGTCTTAAGCTTTTCCGCAGCCTGTCCACGTATCCCTTGTGTGAAGCAGCCGAGGTGTGGTCTATCGAAGTACCAAAGGCCAGGTCTACAGGTAGTCTCGCTTCTCTACCGAACATTAATCTGTAAGGGGAGTATCCGGTGACATCACTAGTTGTGCTATTATAAGCGTGCACTATGGCAGCTATATGCTTGCCCCAATGTTGTTTTTCCTCGCTACTCAGGGTCCCCAGCATATTCAACAAAGTTCTGTTAAACCTTTCTGGTTGGGCATCTCCTTGTGGGTGATAAGGGGTTGTGCGAGTCTACTTTATGCCTAGGGAATCCAATAACTTCCGGATCATTCTACTTTCGAAGTCCCTCCCTTGATCCGAGTGAAGGCGTTGAAGTACGAAATACTTCTCTACGAGTATCTTGGCCACAGTGGAAGCCTTCTGGTCTTTAGTTGGAAAGGCCTGGGCGTATCAGGTGAAATGGTCGGTTATTACCAGAACATTTCCATGTCCACCCAAATCAGGTTCCAGACAAAGAAAATCAATGCATACCAAGTCCAAGGGCCCTTGGCTTTGTAGGTGGCCCATTGGGGCAGCTTGATGGGGCAGTGTTTTCCTTTGTATACAGCGAGCACAGGAGTGACAGTATTCCTCCACTTCATCCCGCATACAGGGCCAATAGAATCTGCTCCTTATGAGCTGAAAGGTTCTCTCTGCTCCTAGGTGGCCATGGTTGTCATGTAGGGCAATCATAACAGTCTTTCTGTGTTTTTCCGACAGGAATAGTTGCCACTTGTCTTCCAGGTCATCAGAGGGGCCCCTTCAGTAGACCACCCCTTGATGCACCTGCAACCTGTCCCATTCCTTGCGCAGTAAGCGGGACTCCTTTGAGGGATCATGCAAGAGTCTGTCCGGATCCTGGTCTTCTAAGGCTTCCAAAGCCAATCTTCCAAATGGGTCTTCCAGCTGGTCCCATCTTATATTCTTCTTTGATAGTTTGGGCAAGTCCTCTTCACCAATCTGAGTTACATCACAGTAATATTTGGGCACTCCAACAACTGAGACTCCAATTTCTTCTGCTCTGGATCCTCCAGTAGCCTGGAACTCTGCTCCCTGACACAAAGCCTGTACCCCTTCTGGGGTTACCTGGGTCCAGTCTTCTGCCATGCAAGTGGGAGCATGAGATCTTCGGGACAAGGCATCAGCATCTCAGTTACCAGTTCCAGGCCTGTACTTCAGGCTGAAATTGAACCCTGAGAGGGCTGCCAACCAACGATGTCCGGTGGCATCCAGTTTTGCTGTGGTTAGAAGGTAAGTGAGTGGGTTATTGTCTGTTTTAACCACAAAGTCAGATCCATATAAGTAGTCCTTCAGTTTGTCCACCACAGCCCACTTCAAGGCCAAAAACTCCAACTTGTGGGTGGGGTAATTCTTTTCAGCCGGGGTTAAACTCCTACTCACATAAGCAACGGGTCTTAGCTGCTCTTCATACTCCTGATATAACACTCCTCCCAAACCATCATGGCTGGCATCCACGTGTAATTCATAGGGCTTTTGAGTGTCCGCATAGACCAAGACAGGGGCAGTGGTCAAACTCTCCTTCAGCTTAATGAAAGCCTCTTCACACTTCTCAGTCCACTGGTCTTCCACTGACTCCCCCGGTTTCCTGGGGCCTGAGTCATCCTCATCTCCCTCTGTCTTCAACAGCTCGTTCAGAGGCTTGGCAATTCTTGCAAACCCCTCCACAAACCTGCGATAGTAGGAGCAGAACCCCAGAAATTACCTAAGCTCAGTCACTGTGGTGGGCCGGGGCAAGGAGGTGACTGCCTCCAATTTGTCGGGATCTGTGGATACTCCTTCTTCAGACAGTATGTGTCCCAGGTAATGGACTGAAGACTGGTAGAACTGGCACTTCTCCCGGGAGAGCTTGAGTTCCTCATCACTGAGTCTCTTCAAGACCTTCTCTAGCCTCCACTCATGCTCTTCCAGAGTCTTCCCAAAGACGATGATGTCATCTAGGTATACTAGGACTTCAATGAGGTTCATGTCCCCCACAGTCTTCTCCATCATCCACTGGAAGGTGGCAGGGGCTCCCGACAGACCTTGAGGCATACGGTCAAATTCATAGAACCCCCCGGGGTAATGAAGGCTGTCTTCTGGGTGCATTGGGATTTGGTAGTACCCGCTCTTCTGGTCCATTACACTGAACCATTTGGCTCCAGACAGACTCTGCAGAGCATCCTCTATTCTTGGGGTGGTGTATTGGTCAGGTATTGTCCTCCTGTTGAGGGTCCTGTAGTCTATACAGAGTCTCAATGACCCATTCTTCTTCCTGACTACCACGATTGGGGAGGCATAGGGGCTCCTGGATTCCCAGATAACACCAGTTCTCTTGAGCTCTGCAAGTTGCTCACGCAGATCTTCCAAATCAGCCAGGGGGACTCGCCGGACTCTCTCCCTAAAGGGTTTGTCTTCTTGTAGACGGATCTTGTGAGTGGCACTTTTCGCACATCCTACATCAAACTTATCCTTGGGGAAGATCTTCCGCCACTTCGCCAACTGGGCCCTGGCCCTCTCCTTCCATGCCGGGGGTAGGGCCAGGTTCTCCAAAGTGGGTTCTCCCTCCTTCTTCCTTCTCTAAGTCGGGCAGGGCAACTGGGGTAGCGGGATTCACTTGGCCCAACAGCATCCGGGCTGGAATCTTCACAGGTGAGTCAGTGGTGTTTCTGATGCTCACTGGCACCCTGCCGTTTGCCTTCTTCAGGACTCTCAGCGGGACTACTTCGGGGATTACCTCCAGTCCTGGGTGGGTACCCAGAGGGTCTGGTTCCAAGACTACAAAGGGGCCAGGTTGTTCCCAGGTGAGCTTCACAGTGGCTCTCAAGCAGGCTACTTCGCCAGGCTGCAGCACTCTCTCTTTCTTCTCCAGTCTCCAAACTTTCCCCACCCCCTCTTTTGGGGCCTTCTGCTCCATGATCAATTGCTGATAGGCCAACTGCAACATGGGGTGGATTCTGGCTGTTGAGACGCCCTGCTCTTGTGCTAGAGGGGCCAGTAGTCTCCTGACCAGGTTAGTGTTTGTTCCTATTATCAGAGAACTTTTGTTGGCCCCTGGTGGGCGGGGACAGACTACTGCCAGGGTGTCAAAGACCTCTGCCTCTCCTGCTACTGAGGGGTCGAAAGCCAATCTAATCGGGAGGTAACCGTCATAAGGAAAGCTCTGGGTGCCAATTCCCCATATTTCGAAGTCTTCTAACTTCTGCAAAGGCAAATGTCTCAGATGCTTTTGGTAGAAATCCCAATACAGGACGGTTACTTGAGCCCCTGTATCCAGAATGGCCTTCGTGTAGACTCCCTCCACTTGAATGGGGATCACTGGGGAGGGTCCCACTAACTTGGCTGGAAACTTCTTCGGGGAGGCCTCTTTCCCTGGGCCCATGGTTTTGGCCTTTGGTGTTTTTTTCTTTTTCCATCTTTTCCTGGATTTTAATCCCTGTTGGGCCTGGTATGCATTGATTTCTTGCGATTTTTGGGTTTTTGCCTTCAGGTGAGGGGTATTAAGTACTTTTTATGGGGAATTATTCCCCTCGCTTCTCGGCTTCTCTTGCTTTCTGATTCCAATGGAGCTTGCTGGAAATGATGGGCACCCGGTTGACTCCTTCACCGGGGCCCTCTGGAGTTTTCCGCCGGCTGGTGGTAGGTGCCTCGGGTCTTCCTGGGACTGGGGCACACCCGCCCGAAATGGCCAACTTCTCCACAGTTAAAGCAAACAGCTTCTCCTCTATCCCGCGGGGAAACCGGTGTTGAAGCACTCTGGTACAGCTCCTTCCAGACTTCTTCTTTTTCTCCAACTCCTGAGTTCTTAGAGGTCAGCATTTCTAATACTTGGGTCATCTGTGACTTCAGGACAGCCACCTCCGAGTCCCGTTCAGTGGCCATGGCGGATCTGACCCCAACTGAGTGGGTTTCTCTGTCGCCTGTTAGTCTTTCAGCAGAGCCTCTTCATCCCTTATTATTCGCACAAGGTCCGGGTAGTTCAGGGCCATGACCCCTCCAGAGGTTTTCAGATGGAGCCAGACTGGATCAGAACGTAATGCTCCCCTTAAAATCTGCTATATCCTAGCCGCATCTATGGCTTGTGGCAGCATCCCCTTCTTAAGGACAATTTGGCACAGCGTCTTGTTTAATCTGCGAACATATTCAGACAGTCTTTCTCCTGGAAGTTGAAGGGTATGCTCAAACTGATAGACTAAATTGACCGCTTTCTCCAATTGGCCGAACTCTTCCTGCAACATAGTTAAATAGTTATAGGCAGTACAAGCAGCATTGCTGAACCTAAGGTTCTTCACGGCTTCAGCAGCAGCACCCTTTAAACTTTCACTTATGCGCTGCTTCTTTTGGGCTTCCGGTATTTCCCATCCTTCCACAGCCTGCATCGCCTGTTCAATCCAGGTGTCGAAATCCTCTTCCCCGAGTGGTACAGGTTGTTTTCCTGAAAAGATCCTGAGCTTCTGGTACCCAGCTTCTACAAGGTCCCCTAAAGCATTTAAAAGTTCAGGGCCTATAGTGGTTAGAGGTGTCCCCGGGGCTGTCATCTCTTTGGGACTCTTTGGAATTTTGGGTGAATGCGGAGGTTCCTTCTTTATAACCTTTGCGTGCGCCAAGCGGTACGTCTTATTGTCCATGGACTGCACACTCTGACCTTTTAATTCTTCCGGCATTTCATCCCTCCACTCTACCAGCGCGAAGGTGCGGGAATTCTCTTCCTCTGACCTGAGGTCAATTAACCATCCTTTATTGTCCGGGGACAAGAGCTTTATGAGCTGTTCTATGTCACTCCCCGACCAATCCTCTCCGGGGAATTCTATCACTGCAGCCATGTCCAGGGAGGCATGGGCGGATAAGCACCACTGGGTCACCGTTAACAGATCCATGCTGGTACTTCTGGTGGGCTTGATTGCAGCGTACAGGTATCTCGGACTCTGAGCCCCCACGTGTAGCGATACCCCCAGCTAAGAGAGCCGTTGGTATGATTTTCAGGCCTGTAACACACCACTGTCAACCCCCAGCAATTGGCCCTACCCTCCCTTGGCACAGCTAGTAGGGGATGATAGGATTGTGAGGCCTGCAACTTTAGGCAACACACTCCAGCGACAAAAGCACACACAGGGATATAGCGAACACTGACCGTTTCTTCTGCACAGTAATAACACCAACAACTAGTCTGCTTAATCCTGGTACTTTTACTGAAGGAAATTATTAAACAGATTAAAACAGTACACTTTAGTATATGCAGAGCCCTGCAATAAAAGGTGTTCAGCAATAAACAGATATACAATCCTGTACAAAGATAACTAACGGACCCCCTTGCAGCTCTCCTCCCTCGTGGGCAAGATGGCGCCCAGAAATGTCTACACTGATAAGTCAGGCCTGACTGTAACTATGTGTAAGTTCTGTAGAGAAGAATCTTCGCTAGCAAATGGTGGTGCACTTTTGAAGACAAAATTGTAACCCACAGGAATAAAGGTTGACAAACTTGGTGAACAAGGATAAAGTCACTAATGCTACTCAATGCACTGTCCCTCCGGTGTGCGTATGCAAACTCTAACGGGTGAGTCCCGAACAACAAACATTGGGCCTAGAGATCCTGTACTAATTTCTGAGCAGGTGCTCTCTCACCCAACCGGACCAGTCCACGTCCGTATCTTCCGTTGCTATGTTCTCGGTACACAGGTTCCACGACACTCGGGTCTTCGGTCCTCCTGGAAGTAGTAGAAGGGTAGCAGGATGCAACGTCCCTCAGGCTCCTTGGTGGAAACGGAAGGCTCTTTGGAAACACAGGGCCCAGGCTTCAGGCCCTGTCCGGAACAACATACTCAGCACAGAGTTCCACTTGCTGGGCAGGCGATGTCCAAAGAGACTGTACTCCGGTCCGCCCCTCGGTTAAATAGCTCACCCCAGCAGTCCTTGCGCGGGGGCAATGCACCCTGGGTATCGTAGTCTCTGGGTTTGTCAAGCAACACCCCGCTACATATACATAAGTACAAATTGACCTGTACCTTTTAGAAAAAATGATTATGTGCCACAAAATCTTAGTCCTTAGGCCTATAGGCAGGGAATATTTTATGTTAGCAAGTAAGCTTAGACTGCCCAGGTTCAGGAAGGGTTAAGTTCTGGATTGCCTGTTCCTAGGGCTTTTTGGGTCCTGCCTTCCTTCCTGGTCCATTTTAAATGGGGGAAGGTAAGGCTTAAGAGGGCTTTCTGAACAGGACTGAATGGGAATCGGTGGGTCCATGTCACCTGGAAGGATGTAGCTTCCGTCTGCCAGTCCAAGGGAACTCACCAGCCATGGACACTACCAATAATGGACTTACACCTTTACAGGCATGCCTGGGAAGCCGCAGAATAGTTAGGAACTGGACTGTGTGGCACTTCACGTTGTAATGTTCTCAAGCGTTTCAGTAAAACTGTGTTAACAGTCGCATGCCTGGTCTGAAGTTATTCAAAGGGGTGCATAAAGGTAACTGGCGTATGAAAGGTGCATGGCCTGTAAAGCACAATCGGGGAATGAGAGCAAGGCCACTACAATGGGTTAACGTGGCAGAAGAGTCGGAGCAGGAGAGTAGTTGCCAAGGGTAACCATGAACTTGTGGGAATGTAGTGCAGCCGGTCAATAAAGCCTGGTAGCTGGCATAGGTAAAAGGGGGTTGGTGCTCTGGCTTCCTCCCTAGCAGTCGGTACCACAAGAAAAAAAAAGGATCAAACTTGCAGTACAGAGACCACATAAACCTACCTACATGATACGGGAGAGTGGAAGTTAAGTGTGTAGGCAAGTGGCCTACTGTGTTAGTTACTTGGTTGCCTAGGTCAGAGGGAAGGAGTTAACATTTTGCCGCCTTCCCTGAGTATGCTCACAGGCTTTTTCCTGGGTCCAGGACCCTTGCTGTTTATTAAAAAAGGGAGGAGGTTCAGGTCCCAGGGGGGTCGAGGCCTTGATAAAGAACAGGAGCCTTGCTGAACCCAGCTGGGAGTGGACCTGCGGCCCACCAGAGTGCCAAATCACTGGAACACCCATATCCATGGACATCTCTTTTCGAGTTTTGCCATTTATGGACTTCCACCCTAAGGACTTCTCCAGTGCAGGTACGCTGGGGCAGCCACAGTTAGTTGTAATTAGGAGAAGAATGTTTATTCATGTTTTACATGTTATGTCGAATGTTCAGTAAAGTTATTTCAGTTGCCATGAGCCTGGTCTGAAGTTTTTCAAAGGGATGCATGTTGGGATTTGGTGTATTACTAAAGAATCTGAGTCTGCAATTGCACTATGGGGTATGGGTAACGCTACCACAGATGGTTTACTCGCAAGGCAAAGGAGAGTAGATAGTTGCTATGGGTAACCGAACTGTACATCAGCTACAGCAACCAGTCGTTTGACATGGTACCTGGTTAGGTGACAGGTCCTCCGGTAGCAAGGGGGTTAATGCTCTGACAACCTCCCTAGCTGTCCATCTCCTCCGGTAATAAGGAGCAGACTAACGTTACAGAGATCTAAGGCCTATTTACTAGGTAAATACTCAGGACATACTCAGGACACGTATGAGACCAGCGCTATGTGTCTGGTGGGGTTCTGTTACTGAAAGTACAGGTACACTGAACTGGTAGAGTGAGTAATGGCTCTGCATGTCCCTCTGAATGCAACACATACATCAGTACAAGTGTGTAGTTACTCGGGATGAAATATCTTGTGGAGAAACTCTGTACATTATTGCTGCACACAAGTGGCTCATCTCTCAGCGATTGCCTTAATGTTTGATTCTTCACATGACTGCAGTCTCCACCTTGTCCCAGGCATTGGTGAGCATGTCTTCAGGCGAGGTGTTACCCCATGTGCACGGGCGCAGCTAGACCCTGCCCACAAAAGTAAGAATGAGGTCTGTGGTAGGTGCACGGCAAAACCCCATTCTGTCACTGGGAGTGAAGTGGCATTAGACTGGTGGAAAGGGCATGGGCTCAGCAGTGTCCTTTCTAAATGCAACATACATTGAGAAAGGTGTGTAGTAACATAGGACAGAATGCTGCAACTCTGTTCCTTATGTTACTACACACAGTGTTCAGCTCATCTCTAAGCCAGGGTACTGCCATAATGTTGTTTTTCACATGAACGCGGCCCTGTCTAGTCCTGGGCATTGATGAGAGTTCACACGCTAGAAGGAGAGGTACACCTGTGCACGTGCAGGCCGAGTAGGCCCAGCCCACGTGCCAAAAACAGAAACCCAGTTCTCAGTGTTTTTCTTAATCCGATAGACTTTTAATAATATTGAAATAGACATAGCATAATAAAATTAATAACATCAATGCTGACAAAGACATGAACCTACCTTGTACATTTTCAGTAAAAGGAATAGATAAGTCAAGGTCCTTGGGACAGACTCCTGACACCCCAACTGCTACTTTTGCTTTCTGGAACAGTGGGACAAGTTATTATAGCTGGGAATTGTACCTAAGAACTAGACGACACTAGCTTAGGTGCAAACAGGAAAAGCCTTAATTAAAAATACAACACAAAATCAGATAAAAGCTTAATCACATTATCCTAAAAAATGCCCACCTCAGACAGCCCGGCGCCTACATAGGAATGCATGGAACAGAGACAGCCATACAGTATAATATTAGTAATTTAGGGGCAAACACAAGGGAACAATCCTTCAAAAACACAGGAAATATAAAAAATACCAAATAACAGGTGGATGTGGACAGAAAAGGTCCCCTCAGTCAGTGTCTGAGACAACCCTCTTGGGGAAAAGGTTCCTTGTAACCCCAAGAGAGGGTCTCCTTAGTCCTGGGTCAGTAGTCGGTGGGAAGGAGGCTGGCCCCCAGGCCCCTCCAGGAGCCCAAGTTACAGTGGTTCCTGTGACAGTCCTCTGCAATATAGTATACACAGAAGGAATGTATTACATAGACAATTGTCGAGTTATCCAATTAAAATAAGAGACCCAATCACAGACAGGAAAAGTGCAAAATTATATAGGAAATCCCAAGTATAATTGGTTGAGGAACAATGAAAACAATGAAAACCACAAGTGTTGAGTGCCATCTCAAATATAGGGATTTTTGTATCTTAGAAGTACCCTTGGACACAACAGATCAAACTGAGTACGGTATATGGCTCTAAGTACATTGGATCTAAACACATAAGAGCCACTGTTCAAAATCAAGTAGGAGCTGTGTCTAATGGACAGCAAGTAGAAGATCCTGCCTACCACATAATTGAAGTTTTCTGATTTTTTTTTCAGGCAACCTCTGTGGTCACCATTTTCATCTACAGAAGCGTTTTATAAATCTGCATGGTAGGTGCCCTAGCTTGAATCCACACCTTAGCTATCAGCTTTTAGGCAAAAAAACAATACCTCATGCAAAAAAAAGGTGTACAGAAAAAATGTCCAATTTTAAAAAGGTATCCTCAATTTTACCAAATCAGTCCAGTTGAGTATTGTGATCCTCAATAGAGATGAGCTCGAGCTCATCTATCATGTGTACTCGATAGAGATGAGCCTGGTCGTCCTCCAAAGTCACCTCTATCCAAACTTCAAAGTTGTGCTCTGTTTTGGTCCAGTCATCTGTTAAATGGGTCATTGACTGGCTGGTGACATCAGTGCCCTTATGTGAACAAATGCCCATACTGAGTCAATGGAATAAAAGAGAGCACAACTTTGAAGATCAAATAGAAATGAGTTATGGAGAACACCTGATCTCTAGTACTCAACGGTGTTGCTGCAAGAGCACTAATACGGCTACAATCTCCTTAAGAATGACTCAGTCATGGTGAACAAGTCATATAGTGATACTCATGGACGCCCAGGATAAATTTCTCTGCGTTTGGCAACCCTGGTTGGACCAGTTTCCAATGATGAGCCTGCCTACTCACTTTCTGGACTCATGAAATTGCTGTAAAGTCTACCCATGGTAGCCTTGGATCTCCCTGGGGTGGGGCCCACTTTCTATTCTATGGCCATTCCCCCCTCTTTTTTCCTTTCTCCTCATTCTTACTTTGCTATTTCTCTTTTTCTGTTTTTATCTGTTAGTTCTTGCCAGTAGCCTGCATGCTGGGTTTGTTTATTGCCTTTTGTCTCTTTTTATTGCATCAATCTTTTTCCAGCATTGTTTTCTGATTTCAGGGTGGGGACATCTTTCTTATTGCAGCTTTGGAGATATACGAGACAGCCCTTCTGGCCCCTGAATGGGGCTCTTAGGCCCCTTCCCACCCCCTTTTTTCATATTTTTTTTGATGTACATGTATACGGGTAGACCTCAGGTGCTGTTTTGTATATTATCTATTGTGACATTTCTCCCCTTTTAAAAACAGACTAACCAGGTTCCTGACCCCGAACTGGTCTGGACCTGCGTTAGTCGCAAACTTCCACCCCAGGCAACCAGGAAAAGGAAAAGTACGTCTCTGGGGCTGGGGAGCAAAATCGCACATACGGTCTCCCGTGAATAACAACAGCCGCTGCAGAGTGGGAACAGCTGTCCGCACTCCCGTGATCCGGGGCTGGGTTGCAGATATTGAGGGGAGCTGAATAATCCTCTGCCCCGATGCCAGCGCTTCAGCTTGTAGGGAACATAGGCTGGCAGTGCTATGCAGTTGGGGAGGAAAAGGTTCTTGCTTTTCTCCTGGAGTAGCTAACAGCCGCTGAGGAGGTATCATGCAGGGACTGTCTCCCGGACTCTCCGTCTCTTTTTCTGATGCTGGGCAGAGGCCAACATCGCTCTGCCCCGTAGCCAGTGCTTCTGCTAGGGGGACATATACAATGGTAGAGTTCAGCAGCTGAAGAGGGGGAAGGATTTTCTCCCCTCCTGGTTCTGTGACCAGCTTCTGAGGCGACTTCTGACAGGGGCTGTCTCCCAAACCCTCCAAAAATCTACTGAGGGCTGGGTCGGGGCCGGTAACACTCTGCCATGCAGCCAGTGCTTCTGCTGGGGGGATATACACTGGGGTAGTGTCCAAGTGCTGGGCAACCAGCTCACTGAGGTCATCCCTCGGACTCCCTGGATCCAACTCTGAGGGTGGGCAGAGGCCAGCAGCACTCTGCCCTGCAGTCAGCGCTTCTGCTGGGGGGATGAACATTGGGGTAATGTCCAATTGCTGGGGAGGGAGAATTGCTTCCTCCACTCCCGTTGGGGATATCTGCTGTTGGGGAAACGGCTCACGAAAATCATCTCTCAGACTCTCCGGATCCAACTCTTTTTCTGATGCTGGGCAGAGGCTAGTGGCACTCTGCCCTGTTGCCAGCGCTTCTGCTGGGGCACCGGATGCGATACTCTCGACTTGCTGCTGATCACCATTTACCAGCCTTCCAGCGCCAGTCTCAACTTCCCCTTCTGAGACCTTTATGCTATTATCTTGTCTCTCTGCTTGGGGAACCTCTGGTGCGTTCCGGCATTCTAGCACTCGCAGTGCCCTCTGTATCATCGCCGCTTCTTCCATTGCGGTTAGGATGGGAAAACGTAGGGGCACTCCTGGTCCCATTTGCTCCGCATCTTCGTGACTGTCCGCTATTTCTCCAGGACAGTCCCAGGCAACGGGAGCCATGCCAGGCTGCTGATCACCGTCAAACAGCCGCTTGTAGGCAATCTCGAGCTCCCATTCCTGCTCAACCAGGAACTCCAATCCCTCCAGGTCACATGCCTCTTCGGGGAGGTCCAGCACCTCATCTCGGAAGTCCAGGATGTTTTCCAGCCGCCACTCCTCATCGCTCGCAAAGTCTGGGTCTCCGTACATTTTTTGATGGAGCAGCCCCACGCCGCCGTAGCCAACACCTTCTGTCGGGCTGCCGTCTGCTGTACTTGGCCACAGTTGAGCCGCGAACCACCGGAGGGCTCTGTAGCTGGCGTCCAGCCTCATCTCCTCCTGGACCAATCTTCCGAGCTCCGTCTTCCACTCATCTCGCGGTCGTTCCCTCAGGAACACCTCTCGCGCATGGTACTGCGTCCAGTACATCTCTGTGGAGGAGGGAAGGATCTTCCCCTGATGGCGCCGCTCGTGGCTTAGCGTTTCATGCCAGAGTTGCCAGCGGATCACATCCCCCCAGCCGAGCATGGTGCGCTCTGTCGCTGGTCCCCGATGTTGCTTCCGCATGCCTTGCAGCCTCCTCCCGAACTACGCTCTCATGCTGGCTGGTCCCCGTATTGCTCCTCGACGGCTGCCCAGATCTTGAATCCTGGTGGTGGTTTGGATGGCCCGGACTGCAGGAGACATCCCACCGCTGCCACCACTGTAACGGATCTCAGATACCCCAGATGGGCACATCCGCCAGACTTGTGTCTCCTGTCCTCCAAACGCACCCGCAGCCTGCAGATTCGCCATAACCAGCCCTTAACCCCTCAATCACGAGACAATCCACACAGGTGTTGAGGGTTAAACATGCAGAGCATCAACAGTTTATTAAATCCAAAACATACACTTTTACACACAGTTAGGGACACTCCCCTTAGCCTTGTCATAGAGGGGGGGTAGGGGACAAGGAAGAATCAATGGGAACTGAACACTTGTACATTGAAACAGAGACTACAGATAAACAAAGGGATTATGATAAGCAGGCAACCCCTCAATACACATCCCCTGCGGAGAGATGTCTGCAGTCCAGACCATTGTCTATGTGCCATGACTCAACACAGCTAAACACAGCAACAAGAGGGGGGGGGATGGGGGAGAAGGGATGTAGCATTACATTACATTATCTCAATGCCAGCTTCTCCCCGAGTCTCCAGTCTCTTCTGGGCCATAATCTGTGGGTAGGAGGCCCGCCCTCAGTCCCTTCCAAAGCACACAGTGACAGTGGGTTCTGTCACACCTATGTAGCGGGTATTTGAATTTAGGGGAAGCGTCTGGGTGGTAGTGTAACCCAGATGCACTGATTGCTAGGGAATCTGAGACCCTTTTATGGTTCTTGGAGGACTCTGGTGGTGTGAGGTTCCCTGAGGCCTACAGGTGGCGTTGTTGCCCGGGGCCGGGGGCGAACTTACACCGCAAGACTGTGCCTTTTTGTCCTCCCCTGGCGCTGGTACAGCGGGGCGGGGAACCCGCTGTGACGCAAAGGGAGAGGGGATAAAAGGGGCGGACGCCCTTACCACAGAGTTTCAGAGTCTGGAGGACGCGGCCTCACCCGGGCACCTTCAGCTTGGGTGCTGGCGTTCCGGTGTTCCGGGCCCAGGTGCCCTTGACCTGGCCGGAGCGGGAGATGGAGTCCATCTCAGGCACCTTTAGCCTGGGGTGAGGTACTATGGCGGATGCCTGGGGCTCGGCACCTTCGACGAGTTCCGCGAGGGTGGAGGAATCCGAGGGGGCCCTAATTCCTTGGGTGCCCGTGTCTGAGTTCGTGAGGACTGGTGAGCAGAACTTCTCTGGAGAGTCCGGCACAGCATTGCTGGTCACAGAGAGGCCTCCGGTATCTCCCTTGGACGGATATCCTTCCCCTGACAGGGGCCATGCTAGCAAAGGTAATTCATGTTCTATTTCACCTAGTCAGTGGCAGTGACTATTCGCCACTGGTGACACCACAGTGGTTAGCTATATCGGGAAGGATTGTGCCTCGACCTACTCCCATTCTGTTGCAAAGGTCCCAACTTGACTGTGCTGTATATTTATTCGCTGAGAAGAATAAAACTGTGTTGGATCTATTCAGTGTGTGGAACTCTGGTTACTAGGAGCAAAGGGGGAGTCAAGGACGAAGGACAGGACTTGACTCTAGGGCACCTACACAAAGCCCGATCTTTCTGGCATTCACCTCGTCACTATGGAGGACATGGGCCGTGGTGTATCTCATCCCTCCCCCCGGTACTAACACCCCTAGACAAATGCCCCGTACACACGATCGCTTTTAATGTCATTTTTTAAACCGACGTTTTTCTCCTCGTTTTTTTTCATGTTTCCTCTCAAGCCTGCCTTGCGTACACACCATCATTAAAAAAAACGATCAAGCAAAGCGCAGTGACGTTCAACACGTACGACGGCACTATAAAGGGGAAGTTCCGTTCGAATGACGCCACCCTTTGGGACGCTTTTGCTAATTCCGTGTTACCGCGTGTTAGTAAAAGTTTGGTGAGAGACGATTCGCGCTTTTCAGTCTTCGTGCTTTGAAGATCGTTTTCGGGAGTTCAGTTTGCGCCTGTGGGTTTGTATCTGTTTAGCACTGCTTGTAGTCAGTTCGTATCTGTTTATTCAGTGCGGCCTGCTCTGCACGTTCGTGTTTTTCAGCTTGTTCTTCATAGGCCTTGCTGTTCTTCCATGCGTTCTTCTAGTTCGTTCTGTTCAGCCGACCGTTATCTAGCCATGTTGCGGCTACGTACTCGTCGTAGAGTTCGTGCTGTAGTTGGTGCAGGGGTTCATGCTGTATCCCGACTCCATGCCATGAGCAGGGTCAGGAGGAGTTCATGGACCAAGAATTGGTTGCTCCAGCGGCACCAATTCTGTCACATGCCTTTGTTGCGGGAGATCAGGGAGAATAATCCTGATGATTTCAGGAATTTTCTCAGGATGTCTGACCCCGTATTTCAGCAGCTGTTGGCTTTGGTGTCTCCCTATATTACCAGGCAGGACACCGTTATGCGGGAAGCCATCAGTGCTGAGCAGAGGCTCATCACCACGTTGCGATACCTGCCGACTGGGAGAAGCCTGCAGGACCTTAAGTTCTCCACAGGCATATCCCCCCAGGCTCTGGGGATCATTATACCAGAGACTTGTTCTGCCATCCTTCAAGTTTTGCAGGAGGACTATATTAAGGTAAGTGTTCTTCTTCAAAAATTCACATTGTATGGTTTTTATTTTTAGATACTTTTTAATTTGCTTTATTTGCAGTCCCTAATTCACATGATTCTTAGCTGCAGGGAATGTCCCCTTTCTCCCCATGTTTTATTATTTAAAGTTTGGGGTTTGAGGCCTACCTGTAAATTTGGCTTACCTAACCTCTCCAGCAAGCTATCCTGGGGCCATACCTACCTTGCCTAGTCATTTCCATGTTTTTTATTCTATGTTCCATCGTAGTGCTTTACCCAAAACGCACCCTAAATTTTGCCTAGGAATGTTTCATTTTTGGTAACTTCAATACAGAGTGCTACAGCCTTCATGTGTGATATTCCCAACTCATCTTCAACCCCCCCCCCCCATAATTTTTTGGTTTGTTTGTTTTTTGTTGCTTTCAATTTTTTATGTTTTGAACAGTTTCTACCAATGTTGGCCATGAATGTGTGTATGAAATCAGCTTTCAATGTTTCTGGCTCCAAGTATTAATTTATTATTTCTTTAATTCCACAGTTCCCTTCTTCGCCACATGAATGGCAGAATGTGGCTTCCGAGTTTGCCCAGCGATGGAACTTTCCGAACTGTGGAGGAGCCATCGACGGCAAACATGTTCGGGTCGTCCCACCACCCCATTCGGGATCCTTTTATTATAATTATAAGGGGTTCCACAGCGTCGTGATGATGGCAGTGGTGTCGGCCACCTACGAGTTCCTCTATGTGGACGTTGGCAAGAATGGCAGGATGTCTGATGGAGGAGTTTTTGCCCAGACGGAGTTTGGGGAACGGCTCCTTTTGGAACTGCTGGCCTTGCCACCAGCGGAGCAGAATGTGGAGGGACTACCTTTTGTCTTTGTGGCGGATGAGGCGTTTGGCCTGGGACCCCATTTGATGAGGCCATTCCCGCAACGCACCCTCACCCCTGAGAGGAGGGTGTTCAATTATCGGCTGGCCAGAGCCAGAAGGGTGGTGGAAAATGCGTTTGGGATCATGGCCAGCCGATTTCGCCTCTTCCTTACCTCCATCCACCTTGCCCTATACAAATGGAACCATGTGGTTATGACGTGCTGTGTGCTGCATAATTTCCTAAGGGTGCATTCAACGAGTTATATATCTTTGAGTGGGCCTGAGGCCTCTTTAATCAATGCAGAAACTTTGGTGGCCCTGGAACCTGGCCGTCCTGGCTTGGCCCCCCCAACCGGACGTGATGTCCGTAACCAGTATGTGGACTATTTTATGGGTAGGGGGGCCATTGAAATGCCAATCTTTAATAATTTTATACCAAAAAAATAAAACTTTTTCTGGAGTAAAGATTGGTTTGGATTTTTTATTGTATAATGTTTGATGTTTCTGGTAGGTTTACCTAGTGCACTTGTTTTGCCATGTGGATTAAACAATCTTAATTAGCCTTCATTGTCAGTGTAAACACCAAACATTGATTAGTTCACTCAGCACCACATTTACATAATGAAGCCACAATTATTTGTTATGTAAAAATACCTTTATTTCTTTTTTTAGGTGGGAAACTTCCTTAGAAATGTGGATGTTCCCTTAATTTCGGGTGTATTAAAACGCATGACCAGCCATGCATAAACAAACTATATTCGTCAAAATTTTGAAAAAGCTAAACATGTGCTAGTCATTAAAGGGTAAAATAACAAAAATACTTATAAAACTAAGCAAGTAAAACGTTATTTGGTGTAAAAACATTAGACACGCCCAAGCACAGCCATGATATTTTGGAGCCTTTCCTCCACCCGCTTTGTATTTGCCCTGATCTCTAGCAAGTCTCCCTTAATTTTTTCGAGGTCACGACAGCAGACCATCAGGTATTGGATCAGGATCTGGGCACTGTGATGTGTCAACTTATTGGGGTCTTCGGCCAGAACTGCACCTAAATGTAAAAAGAAATATGTAGGATAGAATATGTAGGCCTACATCTATTTAACATGCATGTGTCTGGTTTCTCTCTGACCTGTGGTGGTGCCACTTTCCACTTCCACAACATCACGTTCCTCTCCATCCTGGGGTTCTGGGGGTATTGTTGTAGGTGTTGCAATTATCGTCTCATCTGAGGTAGCTTTTCGAATCCCTAGGGAGATTGAAATAAAAGGAATAGTTTCATTAGTAGCGACTCAATTTTGCTAAAATAAGAAACATGAAAAAATACTTTGTAATCATTCTTTTGAAGCATGCTCCATTTTAAATTTTACCCCCTGTGCCAACCGGGACAAATGATTGGATACATAGCCAAAACCAGAGCATATACATTTTGAACACAAATTTGACACATTGTAACACCCCAAAGTATCTACACTGGATCACCTGTGTGTGACTCCCTCAAGCTTTTTGGCTTTAGGCCCACACTTGTACTACTGCGTTCAGATGTTTCATCAGCTGCTGAGCATTCACTCCCTCAACATTACCATGCATATCGTTTTTTCTAACGAACAAATGTCCTTTGGATTAGCACCCAAAAAATAAGTGAGGCCCAAATTTACTCCCCCAAATAAACCAAAATACATGGGTGTTCACACTGGATGATCCTAAAACATCGTTTGAGGAACTGTACGGAGAAAGAGGTTTAATACGTCCGTTTACTGTGCGGACGAACCTGAAAGATGGTATCTTTCAGTGTACTATATGAAAGTTAAAAACACACGACAGAATACAAGAAAATAATATGTACCATGGAAACTAAAAAAAAATTACTTACTTTTTACTATAACTTTCTTGATTCTTTTATATTGGTCGGCCTCCCGCAACTTCAGATCAGACCATCGTTTTCTGAGCTGTTCCTTCGTTCTGCACACCCCGAATTTTTTGTGAAGACTTTTGACCACTTTGCCCATAATTCTGGACTTGACCAGATTAGGCCTTTTATACGGACCATGCTTGGCATCATAATCCTCCTTCTTTAAAATGGCGACCATCTCCACCATTTCCTCGAATGACATGTTGGATGCCTTATATCTCCTGGGTCTTGATTTGGGCTCCTCTGGAATTTCATCCTCTGTAGAGGTAATCTCAGCCACCTGTGTCTCCGCCATGTTTTGTTCAGCACTACGAGCGAGAAGGGGCGGGGAAAGTACAATATCGAACGTCAGGGGCGGGGAAAGCGTGCAGAGTTTCACACATGCGCTGTGTATATCAAGTGAAGATCCATGTCTGGGAAATACGTTCATTTGTCGGGAGAGGGAGTTAGCAACGAACGTCGTGACGAAGGTACCTAACAATTTTACTTTTTGAGGTTCATCAGATGAGGAGATTTGTGTGCTCAAAATATGTAGACAATGCACAGTTGAGGAATGTTGCCTGAAATATATATATTTTTTTGGTTTCTCGCTTTTACAGATATCATGAATACTTTTAAAAACCCAGACTTCATGGGGGAGTTCATCGAAAAATGGCAAGAGCTACCTATACTATGGCAAACCAAAAGTGGCACTAATAAAAATAAAGACGCCAGGAAAGCAGCACTGGAGAGCCTGCTTGCATTTGTGCAAACAAAGATACCCACAACAACTCTCCAAGATGTCAAAAACAAAATTGGGACCATCAGAGGGACATACAGGACCCAGAGGACTATGGTCCTGAGGTCCCAGAGGTCAGGTGCACCAGCAGATAAGGTTTATAAACCCAGTCTGTGGTACTACAGTAAGCTTGCTTTTCTGGATGACCAGCTGGAAGTGCGCGAATCTCTCTCCACCCTTCCCCCCAGAGGTCAATCCAGCCTTCCTTGTACCCAACCCTCCAGCCTTCCCTGCAGCCAGTCCTCCAGCCTTCCTGTCAACCCTGCTCTGGCTTCCTCTGAGGATCAAGATCAGGGCCTTGAGGAGGCAGATTTGGAGATATGGAGCCAGGTAAAGTATTGATATCTATATTTATATCTTACAAAATTATAGATTTTAAATAGATGTTAGTATTGTTAAAGGTATGTACACTTCTACCAATAAAGTTTTTGAAGAGCAAGATACAGTAGTGGCCTAATTCTATGTGCACAAGACAACAAAACCAGGATGCAGAATCAATGAAAATGACATAACTTTTGGCATTGATTTCAACAATGTCTAGTGGTGAACAATGTCTGTGAATGATGGTGGGCCAAAATAAATAATGTCCCTTTGTTTTTTTACAGCCAGAGCAGAGCCAGGAAGAGGGTGATGTTGGGGATCAGGAGGAGGCAGGGCCCAGTGGCACCCAGGAGGAGGCTGGGCCCAGTGGCACCCAGGAGGAGGCTGGGCCCAGCACAAGAGCCCAGATGCCTCCCCTGGTAGTTAAACCACGAGGGCCAAGGAGAGGTAGGCAGGTGGAGGAGGAAACCAGGGCCTTCCTCAGAGAGGCAACAGCGGCCCTCAGAGAGGCACCCTCTGTTGATGAGGGATTTGCCGCAGTCCTCGCCCACAAACTAGGGCAAATGGAGTTGCAGCAAAAAAAATTCTGTGAGACCCTGCTACTGAAAGTCATCAATAAGGGCGTGCTGGGTGAACTCACTAGGTACACGGACATAACGGAGGTTGTCCCTACTCCTCCACCTCCTCCTCCTACTACTCCTCCTGCCACAACCTCTCCTCCTGATCCCCAGCCTCCAAGGAAGAAACCAACCAAGGCTGCAGAGAAGGCTGGAGAGAGGGCTACAAGGAAGAGGAGAAAATAATGCCTGCTGTAGTACCACAGACTGGGGACATATAGGACTTATCTGCTGTGGCTCCTGACCTCTGGGAGCTCAAGACAAGATTGGGCTCCTTTTTTTGGGGGATCTAATCTCTATTTTGGTTTGGACATCTTGTATGGTTGTTGTGGGGTCAAAGGGATGCACAAATGCAAGCAGGCGCTCCAGTGCTGCCTTCCACTTTAATTTGTTAATGTTCTGAAATTAAAAAAAATTTAGTGCCCTTAAAATACTTGACTATGTGATTTGTATTTCAAAAGAGAGCTTGCTAGGGAGCAGGCAGGGACATCTCAAATTATATTATTGTTATTATCAGGGGACACAAACCTCCCTGAGGCCAAATGAGACACATTTGGAAGGTTGTTGTGGTAACTTTACACAAGAATAATTTAAGCCAAAATAATAAAAAAAAGGCCACAAAAAAAAAAACACAATAGTAAAATATAATTTAAAGAAAAAAGGAGAATTACATTATTTTATTATTATTAGTATTATTTAGGAGGGAGGTCCGGCTTATAAATAATATTTTACAATCATTAGAGCAATTTGGAATTACTTTAGAAACAAGTTTGGCATAACTCTCAATGTCATTATCAAAAGAAGGTAATTTTAAAGCATTATCAAAAGAAGAATGGAATGCGCTGCATTAAAACGATGCTATTAATTCCACCGTGACGAATGTGCCATCTCCATTTCCAACATTAGCTTTACCAAAACGAGCGCTCCCGTCTCATAGTTGCTTCTGAGCATGCGCGTTTTTTTTCACGTCGTGAAAGCATACACACTATCGTTTTTCACGTCGTTAAAAAAAACGACATGAAAACGACGTGAAAAAAGAGAGCATGTCCGGAATTTTTAATGGCCGTTTTTCACGTCGTTAAAAATGCTCTGGAGCATACACACGATCATTTTTCAGGGCCATTTTTTAAAATGGCAGTTTTAACGGCATGAAAAACGATCGTGTGTACGGGGCAAAAGACAGACAAGCCGAGAACGAGAAGGGGTGAGAGGGGTGAGGCCGCTACACCTATGTTAAACTATGTGAAATGATTTGTCTACGTTTTGCCTATTTCCTAGGCCTTGGCCGTTAGGTGCTGCACTTATCATTGTCTTCCTAACGGAAAGTATTGGTATCCAGACATCCTTACATGGTTTTTATTGATTTTTTCCTTTGTTGTTATTGTTTATGATGTATAATTTAGATGTGATATGGACACTGTGGGCTCTAACCTGCTTTTCGTTGTTGGCCCTAGCGTCTGGTCACTGTTTTGTATGTACGCCTTCCTTTTTTATATATGTAGCACACGCACCCTTTTCCTCCCGTCTTTGGCTCACTAACAGGAGGAAAAGGCACACAATGCCACCATGCCCGTACCCCCTGGTTTGCAGAGGTTAAGCACACTTGTAACTTACGGGTCTTGCAGCAAGGTTTTCCCTTAAAGTTGGTTCCCGTCCCCTAGAATGTAAGGGACAAGTCTCTATACCCCAAGTAACTCCAAGGTCCACAGCAGCAGCAACTCCAACGTAGAGTTTATTTTCCTTATGCATGAATAACCACAAAGTTGAGAAGAGAGAAAGGTGTTAGAAAGGGAAGATCATATTTAGACACTCCTGGCTTCTTCGCCACTCGATCCCGAGTGGGTACAGCTCACCCGGATAGTCACCCAATGGCACTAGCAGCCGGCATGTAGCTCGAATGGTTAATCAGATTCCCTTGATAGATGCGATTGGGAGATCCCCTGCCACAGAATCTATAGTGTCCCGAACCTCCTAATGGTTATGTTGTTAGATCCCTTTTTCGGATGGATGACATCCCTCCAGAGAGTTACTGGGCCCCTTCCTTCACTGTGATCTCTCACCAGTCCTTTGGACCGGTCCTCCCCCAGCCTCCTCTTCCAGATGTGGGTCCCCTCGCAAGGCGTCACCCTGGGATTCTTCCTCCCCGAAGTGGGCTCCAGCTAAAGGTGCTGGGCCCAGGGCTGAAGTTGCAGTCCCAGGACTAAAGGTGCCTGGGACTGAGGCACACGTGGCCCCATGGCCTGGAGGGCCATGCACTGGAACTTAGACTCCCGAACCGTAGGTTCCCCCGGGTGCAGGTCCCCGGGGTAGTAAGTCCACCTTGACCAATGGCGTCTGCCCCTTTTGTACCCTCGCCCGGCATGCACAGCGGGTAGACCACACCCACTGCATGGCTGCCGGGAGAGGACACCCAATCGCTACTCCATCACCTGTGGTTCAACCCCGAGTACAAGTGACAGCGCCACCCATACTTCAAAGGGGAACTGCACGCCAGGTGAAAACAGCAGCAGGGCAGAGTCCAATAAATTGGAAGATCCGAGCCAACTACCACTCGAATCACCCCTAAATTTAATATAGCTGCCCCCTAAATTGGGACCCCTGCTACATATACAATAAAAATTTTGTAAAAGAATGACTCCCAGTATATATTTGGAGTTGGAGTCTGATGCAAGAAAGCACTTTTATTTGTCCCTTTATTAGGTGAACTACCTCACTTCTGCTGTGAAGGAACATACACTCACCGGCCAATTTATTAGGTACACTTGATCAATTGCTTGGTAACACAAATTGATAATCAGCCAATCACATGGCAGCAACTCAATGCATTAAGGCATCTAGGGAGGTGGTGAAGACGACTTGCTGAAGTTCTAACCGAGCATCAGAATAGGGAAGAAAGAGGATTTACGTGACTTTGAACGTGGCATGGTTGCTGGTGCCAGATGGGCTGGTCTGAGTAACTCACAAGCTGCTGATCTTCTGAGAATGGTCCAAAAAAAAAACAAACATATCCAGTGCGTGGCAGTTGTCTGGACGAAAATGCCTTGTTGATGTCAGAGGTCAGAGGAGAATGGGCAGACTGGTTCCAGATAATAGAAAGGCTACAATAACTCAAATAACCACTCGTTACACCCAAGGTATGCAGAATACCATCTATGAACGCACATCACATCGAACCTTGAAGCAAATGGGCTACAGCAGCAGAAGACCACACCGGTGCCACTCCTGTCAGCTAAGAATAGAAAACTGAGGCTACAATTCGCACAGGCTCACCAAAATTGTACATTAGAAGATTGGAAAAACACTGCCTGGTCTGAAAAGTCTCGATTTCAGCTGCGACATTCAGATGGGAGGGTCAGAATTTGACATAAACAACATAAAAAGCATGGATCCATTCTGCCTTGTATCATTGGTTCAGGCTGGTGGTGGTGGTGTAATGATGTGGGGGGATATTTTCTTGCCACACTTTAGGCCCCTTAGGCCCCTTAGTACCCCAATCGTACGAAACGCGTAGGACTGGTTCAACCACTCCGCTTATCGCCTTCATTTTATTCGTTTTTTTCATGTGATCACTTTTATGTAATGACGGTTTTGTTCAATAAACCCTCAAACTGATTTACACTATTGGAGCCCTCCCCTCCTTTTGTCTTTTTTCCATGACATGGTGAATCGACCATTCGGAAGTTTTGGCTCCCTTGTGCTATCTACGACTCAGATAAGTATCGCTACACTGCTTTGTGCATTGCCTGAGTCGAGACCACCGCATGGTGGGTCCTTTGCTGGTATTTCTTCTGTTCCTGACATCTTGAATCGACATCATTCAAGCTCACGAAGTGCATTTACGATCGTTGAGAGTGCGTGTCTACAGAAAAGTTCCAGCTTGCCCCGTGGGGATCTCATGCTCTAAAGATCCACTGTCGCTGACAAGTGGGTCCACCGGCTCTGGTAAGAGTATTTTACCTACTCTCTTCTATGAAGATTTGATGGTCCATATGGTTTCCAACTTTGTTTCACCATCCATTTTTTCATTATTCACGTTATGGACATTATTTGTTTATCATTATTACGTTTGTGTGGACTTTAATTTTTCTACACTTGGTTTGCACATTTTCGACACCCAGGGTCAATCCTAGGCCTCCTTTTTTTACACTTAGCGCTTCATTTTTTATCATCAATCCAGTAGAGCACCTTTGGGATGTGGTGGAACAGGAGATTGCCATCATGGATGTGAAGCCGACAAATCTGCAGCAACTGTGTGATGCTATCATGTCACTATGGACCAAAATCTCTGAAGGAATGTTTCCAACACCTTGTAGAATCTATGCCATAAAGAATTCAGGCAGTTCTGAAGGCAACATGGGTGTCCAACCTGGTACTAGCAAGGTGTACCTAACAAAGTGTCCGGTGAGTGTACATTTGCAGCATTCAGTGCAGGTCTGCTTTTAGCTCACCAGCTGCATTCAGGCATAACACGAGAATGTGTAAGTCTACTGATGGTGGAATCCTGATTGGAAATCTTGTTTCATTTGAAAGTAATTATATAGGAAAGTATAGAATTCAGGTCATCATAGTGTTAGTTTGTGGACTCCCTTTCTACACACTTTCCCTGTCAGTTGACGTTAACTGACAGATAGTTTGGAACATCTCCCCAGTGGCTCATCCTTCTCCACAGCTCCATTACATAGAGACCCTATTAGAAAAATAAACAATGATGTCGGATTTTTTAGAGAACTGTAAATGGAAGGCCTTTCAAAACCTTAAACTGCAGAGAAAACTGCAGGAACTTGCTCTTACAGCAGCCATGCCAGGACCATTAGAGCCCAGTAAATGGTGTAAAATGACCTATGCCCCTTTGGCCAGCAAGACTAGATAAATCATCATATTGCTTGCACAGGCTCCACTTTATCATAGTGGTTATTAGACCAAATATCAGGCTAAATTATGATTGGCATTTATGATTGCAAACATCTGGAATGAAGGTACTAATCATACGAGGGCTGTACGGAAAGTACTGCAAAAGTGGCTATTACTTTCTTATTACCTGGCATAGGTCCTTTGCGTGTAGGTAGAGTAACTCTTCCTCTATAGCAGTGGTTCTCAACCTGGGGGTCGAATGACGATTTGTCAGGGGTCACCGAATCCTGGGCTGTCCCTGAAGCCCGCACTGCTCTCCCAGCCTTCTTGCGGCCGCCCAGCAGGGCTGTCCCTGGAGCCTGTGGCCACCCCGCTGGGCTGTTCCTGGAGCCCGTGGCCGCCCACTCAGCCTTTTTGAAGCTGCACATTCAGATCATGGCATGGCTGGGGGGCAGAGACTAGAGGCCAGCTAACTGGTGAGGAATGTGACGTGGGAGGGGCTGAAGGAGACCCTATCTCCTGATTTCGACATAGGTGTCACTGCTGCGAGACACCACAAAGTCGGGGACACAGTGAGTTACACTACCTATGATTATAATTGCCATTAAAAGTCCCCACTACATTTCTCAGATCAGCAGATGACCTTGATCAAGAGCACCCAAGTTGGTTGATCAGAACTCCCCCCAGCATTGCCACTCATCCCAACTCCCCACCAGCACTGCCACTCATCCCATTCTCCCCACCAAAGAGTAAGAGAAGGAATAAAAATAGAGAATACATGGAAGGGAGAGGAAAAGAGGGGGAGGAACAAAGAAAAAGGGGGAGAAAGAATAAGAGAAAGAACAAGAAGGATGGCTAGTGAGAAGGGAGGGGGGGAAAAAAATGGGATAGAGAGAGATAGAGTGGTACATCCTAAAATGTACCATAAGGGTTTTAATACTAGATTAGTGGAAGGGACTCGGGGAGCGCTAAATATCCGTGGGTTAGGGGCACAAATTGCTTGTCTTGCCTTGGGTGCTGATGACCCACGCTACGAAAATAATTTTACTGTGAGGGGTCCCCACAACTTGGAAAATTTTATCAAGGGGTCACGGCACTAGAAAGGTTGAGAACCACTGCTCTATAGTAACTTTTCTTCTTCTTGTAGCACCCTCCTACATACGTTTCTAAATAAGCTAGGTAAATGTAGTTTCTTGCTCCCCTGTAATCAGTGAAGCAGTTTGTGATTACTTTGGGCTGTTCTAGGCTTACCTGACTGTGGGTTTGACTGCTTCCCCCTGCCTTCTAGAGGATTCTGGAATGTAGTGGGCTAGAAAAGGCCGATTTGCAGCCTGAATATTTGTGGTCTCAACCAATTCCTAGGGGGTGGGGTGCCCAGTAGGTGGCTGGGGATGGAATACATAGTATGGGGTCTGAGGCAGCCCTGTTCATGTCCAGTAGGAGAAGTTCCCAGCCTGAAGGGCTGCTGCCCTTCTGGGCAGCCCAGTGGTAGCTCTTACACGAGCTCATCGAGGTTTCAGCTATGCTAGAGCTGAGGGGCCTGTTCTGCTGAAACATGCTGGAACTGATTACTGGATTTTCACTGAGAATCCTGAGCAGCTTCTCTGAGTTGAGTGACTTTTTCTGTGCCCCTAAATGGCTCCTTCATTTATCTGAGCGACTTCCTCTGTGTCCTGAGTTGCTTCTTCTGCGTCTTGAGTCTGATGATCTTATGGACCTGATAGGGCTGTCTAATAAAGCAGCATTAGTGGCAAGGCTCTCTTTTTCTCAATCTTTACTACTTACCAATTCGTCCTCTTACCCATTAAGCTGTGGATGGTCTGCTTGGGCAGTGGTCTCCATGAGAAGTGAACAGAGGCTTCCACCTAGACTATGCAGTAGGAGTTCAAGAATGCATAGAGAAGAAGTCACCCATAGTAGAGACTAAGTTAGTCTTAAGCCTCATACACACGATCAACAAACTTTTCCGTGGATTTTTGTTTGAAGGGCGTTGGTCGTGAACTTGGTATACATACACACGGCAGGACTTTTTCAGCCAACTTTCACCAAATCACGTGGTTTTTCTGCTCTTTTCTGCTCTTTACCGCCACCCTTTGGTCAACTTCTGCTATTGTTGGTTGATTTTAACATTGATTCTGAGCATGCGTGTTTGTACTTTGGACTAAAGTCTAAAGGACTTCTATACACACGATAGGATTTTGCACCGTAGGACTTTTGTTGCCGAAAAGTTTGTCCGTTTGCAGAGCGAACATTTGTCCGTTGAAAACCAAAAAAGTTTGTCCGATGGAGCGTACACACGGTCGGATTTTTTTAAAAACCTGGGAATTTATACGTTTGTTGTCAAAAAGTCAGACCGTGTGTATGGGGCTTTACTTTAGTGGAGGAACAAGGATAGAGAGGTTAGCGGGCAATGTTTAGCATTTAGTGCAATCCGATAGGAATCCTCGGTGTCTTGCAGTGACAGAAGAAAGAGGAAGTGCTGGAGGTTTTAAATTTACTGCCGTCGCTGCGGAATGACATCACGATCACGCATACGCGATAGCGCGCTGAGGAGCCCATTGCCATGATGGATGCTGGCAAAACAAGCTCCTGGCGTCGTCACTCCCGCTCACCATGCGCAGAAGGAATCAGACGCTCAGGCACCATCTTAGGGATGTCAGGATGGCTGTGTGGGACTACAGATCCAAGAGAAAGCCCGCAAGTATTAGAAAGTAAAAACGGAGACCACTGCATATAATCTAAGCCTATTTAAGGCTTGTAAAGTACCAGGCAACATACCCCTGAGACCATCAGAGTTGGGTTCCTTCCATCTAGCTTGTTTAGAGGCTGTACAGGCAAGAACTTCCACCCAGGAGAGGCTTGAACCTGACTGGGGCGAGAGCGGTAAGGAGTGCTGAGCGTTCCATCCAGCCCCGGACGGATGGAAAAAAAAGGAGAATACTGAGGTGGGTCCTCTCTTACAATTTATAGCTATTCAGTCCTATCAGGTTTTGAGGGGCGGAGTCACAATCCCAAATGTATGCTGCCATGATATGACAGGAAACACAGTTTCAGTGCAGGAGGGCGTTATTCAGCAATAGTGATGAGCCGAACACCCCCGGGTTCGGTTCGCACCAGAACCCGCGAACGGACCGAAAGTTCGCACGAACTTTAGAACCCTATTAAATACAATGGATGCGAACGTTCGAAATCTAAAGTGCTAATTATAACGACTATTATGCATGTTATTGTCCTAAAAAGGGTTTGGGAACCCGGGTTCTGCACCAGGGGACATGTATCAATGCAAAAAGAAGTTTTAAAAACGGCCATTTTTCTGGAGCAGTCATTTTAATGATGCATAAAGTGAAAAAAAAAAGTCAAATATTACTTTAAATATCGTACCTGGGGGGTGTCTAAAGTATGCCTGTGAAGTGCCACGTGTTTCCCGTGTTTAGAACTGTCCCTGCACAAAATTACATTTCTAAAGGAAAAAAAGCCATTTAAAACTGCTTGCGGCTTTAATGTAATGAAATGTCTGGTCCCGGTAATATGGATGAAAATCTTTAAGAAAAATGACATCGCTACCCCATCACACCCCCCCCCCCCCCTTACCCCAGCCCATTACCAGCCCCTTTGGGTCTTGTATGGATATTAAGGGGAACCCCGCACACAAAATAAAAAAGGCCCTATATACTCTGAACAGCCGTATACAGGCGGTGCATACAAGACAGGGACTGTAGGTTTGTTCTTATGTAGAATCTGTTTGTAATTTTGAACAGGTACATTGTTTAAGTGTAGCTCCAGCCAAAAAATATATTTTTAAGCTTTTTGGAAAACATAGGGAAGGGTTATCACCCCTGTAACATTTGTTTTGCTGTCTGTGCAGTGTGCACCTGTTCAGAACAGTTCACCTCACTTTCCGTCCTAATGACAAATCTTTTTTGAAAATTTGGGGTTTTTATTGAAACAAGAATTGGTGATAAAGAATCAGTGGAGAGGAGACACTTTTTTTTCCCATATTAACTCTTACAGGAGAGAATTTGCCTTCCTAGGGGTAGATTTCCTCTCACTTCCTGTTGTATCCTTCCGTTTGCAAGGAGGAGTAGTTTATAAGTTGGATGTTTGAAAGTAGGGGCCTGCCGTATATACTCAGCTGAAATTTGCCCCTTACATGTTACAACACTGTGAGCCCTCACAGTTACTCTTGGTGGGCGCATAAATGGGCCCTGCTGTGAATTATTAGATCAAGAATTGTAATTGCATGCCCCTGTTGAACAGGGGCTGAAAAATTGGGCCTTTGGTGGTGGTGGTGGTGTTGACACAACACTGTAAGGCCTCACAGTTAGTCTTGGTGGGTGCAGGAATGGGCCCTGCTGTGAATTATTAGATCAAGAATTGTAATTGCATGCCCCTGTTGAACAGGGGCTGAAAAATTGGGCCTTTGGTGGTGGTGGTGGTGGTGGTGTTGACACAACACTGTAAGGCCTCACAGTTAGTCTTGGTGGGCACAGGAATGGGCCCTGCTGTGAATTATTAGATCAAGAATTGTAATTACATGCCCCTGTTAAACAGGGGCTGAAAAATTGGGCCTTAGCCACTGGTGCTGGTGCCACGACACTGCAACCACTCCCAGATACTCTAGTTGGAGTGCAGGAATGAGCCCTGCTGCAAAGCATTGCATAAAAAATTGTAATAACACACCCCTGTTAAACAGGGGCTGAAAAATTGGGCCTTAGCAACTGGTGGCGGCACCCAGAAACAAAAATGTTCTTCCAAGCTATCATCGTCAATCGGATCAATGAGGAGGAGGAGGATAGTCAGTCAACATAACAGGACAAACTCTCAGCATCAGCATCAGTCTTGAAGGGATGTGACATTTGAAAATAAATTAGTCTGTTATATCAGCTTCAGGTGTTTGGTAGCTGGTGGTGATCCAAGACTGGTTCATCTTTATGAAGGTCAGTCGATCAACAGAGTCGGTGGACAGGCGCACCCTGTGATCCGTGACAAATCCTCCAGCAGCACTGAATGTGCGTTCTGAAAGAACGCTGGATGCAGGACAGGCCAGTAGCTCAATTGCATACTGTGCAAGCTCTGGCCAGTGATCCATCCTCAAGACCCAGTAAGCCAGAGGATTTTCGGTGGGGAAGGTGTCCAAGTCTGACCTTGCCCCTAGGTATTCCTGCACCATGTATATCAGACGCTGGCGATGGTTGCTGGAACTGATCATACCTTGGGGCTGCGTACTAAACAATTGTCTGAACGCTTCGGTCAGACGGCCACCTTTCCCACCGCTCCTTCTTTGACTGACCGAAGCCTCAGCAACTCGTTGTCCAAGACCAGGAGTTTGTAACCTCCCAGTCTCTGGGAACGCGTTGCACAGACCATTCTGCAAGGCCTCATCCTCTGCTCCCTCTGCGACGGTAAGATAAGGTCCGCAACCTTACCCTTGTACCGTGGATCAAGGAGAGTGTCCAGCCAGTAATGGTCCCTCTCCTTGATCCGAAGAATACGAGGATCCTTCCGCAGACTTTGCAGGATCAGGGAGGCCATGCAGCGTAGGTTAGCTGAGGCATTCAGTCCGGAGTCCTCTGGGTCACTAAGGATGACATGATCCGCAGCCACCTCCTCCCAGCCACGTACAAGTCCACTGGTCTCTTGGGACTGTAAATCATCCCTAAAAGACTGCTGCTGATGATGCTGAGTGCCAGGCTCCACCTCCATGCTGACACAATCCTCCTCCTCCTCCTCCTCCTCGTCTTCCTGTGCGATGGGTGGGACAGAAGGAACACTGTCTGGGTAAAGGGGGCCTTGAGAGGCAAGGAAGTCTTCCTCTTCCTGCCTCTGTTCTGCCTCAAGTGCCCTGTCCATTATTCCACGCAGCGTATGTTCCAACAGGTGGACAAGAGGTACAGTGTCACTGATGCATGCACTGTCACTGCTCACCATCCTCGTGGCCTCCTCAAATGGTGCCAGGACAGTGCATGCATCCCTGATCATGCCCCACTGGCGTGGTGAAAAAAACCCGAGCTCCCCTGACCCTGTCCTGGTGCCGTAGTCGCACAGGTACTCATTGATGGCCCTCTGCTGTGTGTGCAGCCGCTGCAGCATGGCCAACGTTGAGTTCCACCTGGTGGGCATGTCACATATAAGGCGGTTCTTGGGCAGGTTCAACTCCTTTTGCAGCTCAGCCAGGCGAGCACTGGCATTATAAGATCTGCGGAAATGCAAACAGACTTTCCTGGCCTGCCTCAGGACATCCTGTAAGCCCGGGTACCTGCCCAAGAACCGCTGCACCACCAGGTTAAGGACGTGAGCCACACAGGGCACATGGGTCAGTTGTCCCTGTCGGAGAGCGGAGAGGAGGTTGGTGCCATTGTCGCAAACTACCATTCCTGGCTTAAGCTGGCGTGGCGTCAACCACCTCTCGGCCTGCCCCTGCAGAGCAGACAGAACCTCTGCCCCAGTGTGGCTCCTGTCCCCCAAACACACCAGCGCAAGCACGGCATGGCATATTTTTGCCTGCGTACTTGCGTAGCCCCTTGAACGCCTACGGAGCACCGCTGGTTCCGAGGACAAAGCACAGGAAGAGGCCACGGAGGAAGAAGAAGAGGAGGGGGTGGAGGACAGAGGTGTGTCACAACCAGTAGTAGCATTTTGGAGGCGTGGCGGTGGAACAACCTCCAACACTACTGCACCTTGTCCTGCATCCTTCCCAGCTGCCAAAAGAGTGACCCAATGGGCCGTGAAAGAAAGGTAACGTCCCTGTCCATGCCTGCTGGACCATGAGTCAGCAGTAATATGCACCTTACCGCTGACCGCCCTCTCCAGCGAGGCCAAGACATTGCCTTCCACATGCCGGTAGAGAGCCGGAAACGCCTTCCGTGAGAAAAAGTGGCGTTTGGGAACCTGCCACTGAGGAACCGCACATTGCACAAACTCACGGAAGGGGGCCGAGTCTACCAACTGAAAAGGCAGCAGTTGAAGCGCTAGCAATTTAGCCAAGCTAGCATTCAACCGCTGGGCATGTGGATGGCTGGGAGTGAACTTCTTTTGACGGTCCAGCAGCTGGGGCAGGGAAATTTGCCTGCTAGAATCGGACGTCGGTGTACTGCTAGCAGAGTGGCCGCAAGTACTTGGCTGTGACACACCTAATTCTACACCTTCATTCCTCTCAGTGCAGGTTTCAGAGAGGACTGAAGGTATAGTGGGGTTGGAGATCCCAGCTGATGCGGTGCAAGGAGAGGTCCGCTTTGTTCTTTGGTGTGGGTCTTTAAGGTAGGCTTGCCAACGAGCTGCAAGGCAGGTCAGCATATGTCTGGTCAAGCATGTGGTGCCCAAGCGGCTGATGTTTTGGCCACGCGATATACGCTTGAGACATATGTTGCAAACAGCAGCTGTGCGATCTGATGCACTCGCCTCAAAAAAGGCCCACACCAAAGAACTTTTTGAATAACGGGCAGAGGCAGCGCCCTGCACAGGCGGAGCTCTGCGGTGTGATTCCGTCGGTGTGCTGCCCTTACGCTGGCCACCCAAGGGCATCCTGCCTCGTTGGAGATGTGCCTCCTCCTCATCCTCCTCCTCCTCCTCTCTCGTATTAGGCACCCACGTGGAGTCAGTGACCTCATCATCCCCTCCCTCCTCATCACTGGAGCCAATCTGGCAGTATGCTGCAGCTGCTGGAACATGACTGCCAGATTGGTGTCCTTCTTGAGCATCCCCTCTCTCTGCTCTCACGCTACTGCCTTCCTCTAGCTGGGTATCATCATCAGACCCTTCGAAACGCTGGGCATCCTCCTGGAGCATGTACCCAACACTGTGCTCAAACAGTTCGGGGGACTCCTCAGGAGGAGGACATGGCTGGTCTAGGGAAGGAGTGACTGATGATGACATTGATACCAGGGAAGAGGACGCTTTGGCAGCTGCTTTGCCAGTACCCTGAGCCTGGGTGAGAGAGGATGAGGAGGATGAGGAGGGCTTGGTCATCCACTCTACCAAGTCTTCGGCATGATGTGGCTCAACATGTCCAGCTGCCGAAAAGAAGGACAAGCGTGTCCCATGGCCATGTGCTGATGACAATGCACCGCGTCCACGACCAGCACTGTTGCCCCCAGACACAGAGCCTGCTTGCCCTCTTTTATTGGCTCCTGACTGTCTGCCTCTCCTTGTTTGCCTTCCAGACAATCTAATGGCCTGCTGGGAGATGGGAAAACCAGCAATAAGGGGTAGCTTCAGGTGTTTATTTTGCAGGAAGCACAGTCCGCCCGCTGTAAGTGCTGCAAATGCCTGTCAGTGTAACACACCAGGAAAAAACAGCAATAACGGCTAGCTTCAGGTGTATACTGTGCAGGAGGCTTAGCAACAATGACACTGACACTGTCCCCTGCCTATCCTTCTGTCTCCCTGCACACAAGGTTTAGCAAAGAATAGGACACTGACACTGTCGACTGCCTATCCTTGTCTGTCCCTACACACAAGGTTTAGCAATATGGTTCAGCACACTAGGTTTAGCAAAGAATATGACACTGACACTGTCGACTGCCTATCCTTGTCTGTCCCTACACACAAGGGTTAGCAATATGGTTCAGCGCACTAGGTTTAACAAAGATTATGACACTGACACTCTCGACTGCCTATCCTTGTCTGTCCCTACACACAAGGTTTAGCAATATGGTTCAGCACACTAGGTTTAGCAAAGATTATGACACTGACACTCTCGACTGCCTATCCTTGTCTGTCCCTACACACAAGGTTTAGCAATATGGTTCAGCACACTAGGTTTAGCAAAGATTATGACACTGACACTCTCGACTGCCTATCCTTGTCTGTCCCTACACACAAGGTTTAGCAATATGGTTCAGCGCACTAGGTTTAGCAAAGATTATGACACTGACACTCTCGACTGCCTATCCTTGTCTGTCCCTACACACAAGGTTTAGCAATATGGTTCAGCGCACTAGGTTTAGCAAAGATTATGACACTGACACTCTCGACTGCCTGTCCTTGTCTGTCCCTACACACAAGGTTTAGCAATATGGTTCAGCACACTAGGTTTAGCAAAGATTATGACACTGACACTCTCGACTGCCTATCCTTGTCTGTCCCTACACACAAGGTTTAGCAATATGGTTCAGCGCACTAGGTTTAGCAAAGATTATGACACTGACACTCTCGACTGCCTATCCTTGTCTGTCCCTACACACAAGGTTTAGCAATATGGTTCAGCGCACTAGGTTTAGCAAAGATTATGACACTGACACTCTTGACTGCCTATCCTTGTCTGTCCCTACACACAAGGTTTAGCAATATGGTTCAGCACACTAGGTTTAGCAAAGATTATGACACTGACACTCTCGACTGCCTATCCTTGTCTGTCCCTACACACAAGGTTTAGCAATATGGTTCAGCACACTAGGTTTAGCAAAGATTATGACACTGACACTCTCGACTGCCTATCCTTGTCTGTCCCTACACACAAGGTTTAGCAATATGGTTCAGCACACTAGGTTTAGCAAAGATTATGACACTGACACTCTCGACTGCCTATCCTTGTCTGTCCCTACACACAAGGTATAGCAATATGGTTCAGCACACTAGGTTTAGCAAAGTGTATGACACTGACACTCTCGAGTCTCGACTGCCTATCCTTGTCTGTCCCTACACACAAGGTTTAGCAATATGGTTCAGCGCACTAGGTTTAGCAAAGATTATGACACTGACACTCTCGACTGCCTATCCTTGTCTGTCCCTACACACAAGGTTTAGCAATATGGTTCAGCACACTAGGTTTAGCAAAGATTATGACACTGACACTCTCGACTGCCTATCCTTGTCTGTCCCTACACACAAGGTTTAGCAATATGGTTCAGCACACTAGGTTTAGCAAATATTATGACACTGACACTCTCGACTGCCTATCCTTGTCTGTCCCTACACACAAGGTTTAGCAATATGGTTCAGCACACTAGGTTTAGCAAAGATTATGACACTGACACTCTCGACTGCCTATCCTTGTCTGTCCCTACACACAAGGTTTAGCAATATGGTTCAGCACACTAGGTTTAGCAAAGATTATGACACTGACACTCTCGACTGCCTATCCTTGTCTGTCCCTACACACAAGGTTTAGCAATATGGCTCAGCACACTAGGTTTAGCAAAGATTATGACACTGACACTCTTGACTGCCTATCCTTGTCTGTCCCTACACACAAGGTTTAGCAATATGGTTCAGCGCACTAGGTTTAGCAAAGATTATGACACTGACACTCTCGACTGCCTATCCTTGTCTGTCCCTACACACAAGGTTTAGCAATATGGTTCAGCGCACTAGGTTTAGCAAAGATTATGACACTGACACTCTCGACTGCCTATCCTTGTCTGTCCCTACACACAAGGTTTAGCAATATGGTTCAGCGCACTAGGTTTAGCAAAGATTATGACACTGACACTCTCGACTGCCTATCCTTGTCTGTCCCTACACACAGGGTTTAGCAATATGGTTCAGCGCACTAGGTTTAGCAAAGATTATGACACAGACACTCTCGACTGCCTATCCTTGTCTGTCCCTACACACAAGGTTTAGCAATATGGTTCAGCGCACTAGGTTTAGCAAAGATTATGACACTGACACTCTCGACTGCCTATCCTTGTCTGTCCCTACACACAAGGTTTAGCAATATGGTTCAGCACACTAGGTTTAGCAAAGATTATGACACTGACACTCTCGACTGCCTATCCTTGTCTGTCCCTACACACAAGGTTTAGCAATATGGTTCAGCGCACTAGGTTTAGCAAAGATTATGACACTGACACTCTCGACTGCCTATCCTTGTCTGGCCCTACACACAAGGTTTAGCAATATGGTTCAGCGCACTAGGTTTAGCAAAGATTATGACACTGACACTCTCGACTGCCTATCCTTGTCTGTCCCTACACACAAGGTTTAGCAATATGGTTCAGCGCACTAGGTTTAGCAAAGATTATGACACTGACACTCTCGACTGCCTATCCGTGTCTGTCCCTACACACAAGGTTTAGCAATATGGTTCAGCACACTAGGTTTAGCAAAGATTATGACACTGACACTCTCGACTGCCTATCCTTGTCTGTCCCTACACACAAGGTTTAGCAATATGGTTCAGCGCACTAGGTTTAGCAAAGATTATGACACTGACACTCTCGACTGCCTATCCTTGTCTGTCCCTACACACAAGGTTTAGCAATATGGGTCAGCGCACTAGGTTTAGCAAAGATTATGACACTGACACTCTCGACTGCCTATCCTTGTCTGTCCCTACACACAAGGTTTAGCATTATGGTTCAGCACACTAGGTTTAGCAAAGATTATGACACTGACACTCTCGACTGCCTATCCTTGTCTGTCCCTACACACAAGGTTTAGCAATATGGTTCAGCACACTAGGTTTAGCAAAGATTATGACACTGACACTCTCGACTGCCTATCCTTGTCTGTCCCTACACACAAGGTTTAGCAATATGGTTCAGCGCACTAGGTTTAGCAAAGATTATGACACTGACACTCTCGACTGCCTATCCTTGTCTGTCCCTACACACAAGGTTTAGCAATATGGTTCAGCGCACTAGGTTTAGCAAAGATTATGACACTGACACTCTCGACTGCCTGTCCTTGTCTGTCCCTACACACAAGGTTTAGCAATATGGTTCAGCACACTAGGTTTAGCAAAGATTATGACACTGACACTCTCGACTGCCTATCCTTGTCTGTCCCTACACACAAGGTTTAGCAATATGGTTCAGCGCACTAGGTTTAGCAAAGATTATGACACTGACACTCTCGACTGCCTATTCTTGTCTGTCCCTACACACAAGGTTTAGCAATATGGTTCAGCGCACTAGGTTTAGCAAAGATTATGACACTGACACTCTCGACTGCCTATCCTTGTCTGTCCCTACACACAAGGTTTAGCAATATGGTTCAGCACACTAGGTTTAGTAAAGATTATGACACTGACACTCTCGACTGCCTATCCTTGTCTGTCCCTACACACAAGGTTTAGCAATATGGTTCAGCGCACTAGGTTTAGCAAAGATTATGACACTGACACTCTCGACTGCCTATCCTTGTCTGTCCCTACACACAAGGTTTAGCAATATGGTTCAGCGCACTAGGTTTAGCAAAGATTATGACACTGACACTCTCGAATTCCTATTCTTGTCTGTCCCTACACACAAGGTTTAGCAATATGGTTCAGCGCACTAGGTTTAGCAAAGATTATGACACTGACACTCTCGACTGCCTATCCTTGTCTGTCCCTACACACAAGGTTTAGCAATATGGTTCAGCACACTAGGTTTAGCAAAGGTTATGACACTGACACTCTCGACTGCCTATCCTTGTCTGTCCCTACACACAAGGTTTAGCAACATGGTTCAGCGCACTAGGTTTAGCAAAGATTATGACACTGACACTCTCGACTGCCTATCCTTGTCTGTCCCTACACACAACGTTTAGCAATATGGTTCAGCACACTAGGTTTAGCAAAGATTATGACACTGACACTCTCGACTGCCTATCCTTGTCTGTCCCTACACACAAGGTTTAGCAATATGGTTCAGCGCACTAGGTTTAGCAAAGATTATGACACTGACACTCTCGACTGCCTATCCTTGTCTGTCCCTACACACAAGGTTTAGCAATATGGTTCAGCGCACTAGGTTTAGCAAAGATTATGACACTGACACTCTCGACTGCCTATCCTTGTCTGTCCCTACACACAAGGTTTAGCAATATGGTTCAGCACACTAGGTTTAGCAAAGATTATGACACTGACACTCTCGACTGCCTATCCTTGTCTGTCCCTACACACAAGGTTTAGCAATATGGTTCAGCGCACTAGGTTTAGCAAAGATTATGACACTGACACTCTCGACTGCCTATCCTTGTCTGTCCCTACACACAAGGTTTAGCAATATGGTTCAGCACACTAGGTTTAGCAAAGATTATGACACTGACACTCTCGACTGCCTATCCTTGTCTGTCCCTACACACAAGGTTTAGCAATATGGTTCAGCGCACTAGGTTTAGCAAAGATTATGACACAGACACTCTCGACTGCCTATCCTTGTCTGTCCCTACACACAAGGTTTAGCAATATGGTTCAGCGCACTAGGTTTAGCAAAGATTATGACACTGACACTCTCGACTGCCTATCCTTGTCTGTCCCTACACACAAGGTTTAGCAATATGGTTCAGCACACTACGTTTAGCAAAGATTATGACACTGACACTCTCGACTGCCTATCCTTGTCTGTCCCTACACACAAGGTTTAGCAATATGGTTCAGCACACTAGGTTTAGTAAAGATTATGACACTGACACTCTCGACTGCCTATCCTTGTCTGTCCCTACACACAAGGTTTAGCAATATGGTTCAGCACACTAGGTTTAGCAAAGATTATGACACTGACACTCTCGACTGCCTATCCTTGTCTGTCCCTACACACAAGGTTTAGCAATATAGTTCAGCGCACTAGGTTTAGCAAAGATTATGACACTGACACTCTCGACTGCCTATCCTTGTCTGTCCCTACACACAAGGTTTAGCAATATGGTTCAGCGCACTAGGTTTAGCAAAGATTATGACACTGACACTCTCGACTGCCTATCCGTGTCTGTCCCTACACACAAGGTTTAGCAATATGGTTCAGCACACTAGGTTTAGCAAAGATTATGACACTGACACTCTCGACTGCCTATCCTTGTCTGTCCCTACACACAAGGTTTAGCAATATGGTTCAGCGCACTAGGTTTAGCAAAGATTATGACACTGACACTCTCGACTGCCTATCCTTGTCTGTCCCTACACACAAGGTTTAGCAATATGGTTCAGCGCACTAGGTTTAGCAAAGATTATGACACTGACACTCTCGACTGCCTATCCTTGTCTGTCCCTACACACAAGGTTTAGCAATATGGTTCCGCACACTAGGTTTAGCAAAGATTATGACACTGACACTCTCGACTGCCTATCCTTGTCTGTCCCTACACACAAGGTTTAGCAATATGGTTCAGCACACTAGGTTTAGCAAAGATTATGACACTGACACTCTCGACTGCCTATCCTTGTCTGTCCCTACACACAAGGTTTAGCAATATGGTTCAGCGCACTAGGTTTAGCAAAGATTATGACACTGACACTCTCGACTGCCTATCCTTGTCTGTCCCTACACACAAGGTTTAGCAATATGGTTCAGCGCACTAGGTTTAGCAAAGATTATGACACTGACACTCTCGACTGCCTATCCTTGTCTGTCCCTACACACAAGGTTTAGCAATATGGTTCAGCGCACTAGGTTTAGCAAAGATTATGACACTGACACTCTCGACTGCCTATCCTTGTCTGTCCCTACACACAAGGTTTAGCAATATGGTTCAGGACACTAGGTTTAGCAAAGATTATGACACTGACACTCTCGACTGCCTATCCTTGTCTGTCCCTACACACAAGGTTTAGCAATATGGTTCAGCGCACTAGGTTTAGCAAAGATTATGACACTGACACTCTCGACTGCCTATCCTTGTCTGTCCCTACACACAAGGTTTAGCAATATGGTTCAGCGCACTAGGTTTAGCAAAGATTATGACACTGACACTCTCGACTGCCTATCCTTGTCCGTCCCTACACACAAGGTTTAGCAATATGGTTCAGCACACTAGGTTTAGTAAAGATTATGACACTGACACTCTCGACTGCCTATCCTTGTCTGTCCCTACACACAAGGTTTAGCAATATGGTTCAGCGCACTAGGTTTAGCAAAGATTATGACACTGACACTCTCGACTGCCTATCCTTGTCTGTCCCTACACACAAGGTTTAGCAATATGGTTCAGCGCACTAGGTTTAGCAAAGATTATGACACTGACACTCTCGACTGCCTATTCTTGTCTGTCCCTACACACAAGGTTTAGCAATATGGTTCAGCGCACTAGGTTTAGCAAAGATTATGACACTGACACTCTCGACTGCCTATCCTTGTCTGTCCCTACACACAAGGTTTAGCAATATGGTTCAGCACACTAGGTTTAGCAAAGATTATGACACTGACACTCTCGACTGCCTATCCTTGTCTGTCCCTACACACAAGGTTTAGCAACATGGTTCAGCGCACTAGGTTTAGCAAAGATTATGACACTGACACTCTCGACTGCCTATCCTTGTCTGTCCCTACACACAAGGTTTAGCAATATGGTTCAGCACACTAGGTTTAGCAAAGATTATGACACTGACACTCTCGACTGCCTATCCTTGTCTGTCCCTACACACAAGGTTTAGCAATATGGTTCAGCGCACTAGGTTTAGCAAAGATTATGACACTGACACTCTCGACTGCCTATCCTTGTCTGTCCCTACACACAAGGTTTAGCAATATGGTTCAGCGCACTAGGTTTAGCAAAGATTATGACACTGACACTCTCGACTGCCTATCCTTGTCTGTCCCTACACACAAGGTTTAGCAATATGGTTCAGCGCACTAGGTTTAGCAAAGATTATGACACTGACACTCTCGACTGCCTATCCTTGTCTGTCCCTACACACAAGGTTTAGCAATATGGTTCAGCACACAAGGTTTAGCAAAGAATATGACACTGACACTCTCCCTGCCTATCCTTCTCTGTCCCTACAAACAAGGTTTAGCAAAGAATATGACACTGACACTCTGCCTACCTATCCTTGTCTGTCCCTACACACAAGGTTTAGCAATATGGTTCAGCACACAAGGTTTAGCAAAGAATATGACACTGACACTCTCCCTGCCTATCCTTGTCTGTCCATACACACAAGGTTTAGCAATATGGTTCAGCACACAAGGTTTAGCAAAGAATATGACACTGACACTCTCCCTGCCTATCCTTCTCTGTCCCTACAAACAAGGTTTAGCAAAGAATATGACACTGACACTCTGCCTACCTATCCTTGTCTGTCCCTACACACAAGGTTTAGCAATATGGTTCAGCACACAAGGTTTAGCAAAGAATATGAAACTGACACTCTCCCTGCCTATCCTTCTCTGTCCCTACAAACAAGGTTTAGCAAAGAATATGACACTGACACTCTCCCTACCTATCCTTCTCTGTCCCTACACACAAGGTTTAGCAAAGAACAAATATGACACTGTCCCTGCCTATCCTTCTCTTTCCCTGCGCCGGAACACACTACACGAGGCCGCCGCGCTGGCGGCCTTTTATAGTGTGGGCCGTGTACTAAACCCCCTCAGCAATAATTGGCCACAGGCATCCTGCCTGTGGCCAATCATTGCTCTCCTCGCTGCCGGCGCTGTGATTGGCCAAGCATGCAGGGTCACAGTGCATGCTTGGCCAATCACAGCGCCGGGATTTCACTGCGATGGCGCAGTGTATTGTGGGCCATTCGCGTCACTCGAATTTGGCGCGAGCGGCCCAAATCGTTCGTTGTTCGCCGAACGCGCGAACAGCCGATGTTCGAGTCGAACCTATGTTCGACTCGAACACCGAGCTCATCCCTATTCAGCAAGTTCATAGCTTAAAACCAAATATCTGCTCACCTGAGCTGCTAACTAAACTCAGGTTAGTTCCTGGCAGGGTGTCTCCTAATAGTTCCCCAAAGCCAACAGGCAGCACATGTGCCTTTTTTAGTGGCATGTCAGCACTTAGCCTTTTCACCCAACAGCAGGCTCCCACAGCAGACAGAGAGAAAGCCCAGAGCTTCACCCAGATTTCATATAAACGGCCCATGGACAGCTGAGCCTAATAACGAGGTCTGGCTACCAGGTATGATGGTAAAATAATGTAAGTTCTAAGAAAAAAGTAATAATATCCCTTAAAACAGTTATTCCAAGTTTGAGCAGAGAAGGCATAAATTACCTGCTGGCTTTTTATATTTCTCAGTGACTCAATAAAAAAGATTCCCCACAGTGGTCTGTATCTCCAATCTGTTCTTACAATGCAACTGGATTCTTTAATTGTTTATATATCATTACTTATAGTAGATCCATCAGTAGTTGCGTGACATCAACATTTGGCAAATGGTCAATGCAGTTAATTAGAACCAGAAGTTCTGATGGGAATAGCAGGGCTATAGCTATGTGTTTTGGGGCCTCATAGCAAAACCAAAAAGTAGACTAGGTGTTTTCATAACTGTTGTATAAAGGCTCTCAAACTATATGTGCAGTCAGTTTATTCTAATAAATGTGGCAAATGCTGTTGCTACTAGACTTGTGCAATTCGTTTCGTAACGAATCAAAATTCTTCCGAATTTAGCAACTTTCGGACATTCGGAAGCATTCGAATTTCCGAACAAAGCAATTACGAATAAAACCGAATCCGAAATAAATGATATCGCAAATAGCGAATGCCTGAATGACTTCGGCATAATTCGTTATGAAAAAAGTTACGAATGTACGAATCCATTCGAAGCACAATAACACTCACTCTGCTCTGCTCTCTGCTTCTCCCTCACCGTGCTGAACTCCCTCTCAAAATGGTGTACAGGGGGCGGAGTCTATAGCCGCATGTAAAAAACGAAAGTAAAATAGGAGATTTTGAATCGTTACAAATAACCGCTATGTATTTAGAAAAGTACAAATCCATTCGAAGCACATTAGGCATAATAGGCAGCGTCGTTGTGAGAGAGACACGGAAAATTACGAATCAACGAACCCAAAAAAAGTTACGAAAGTAGGAGTTGTGTCCAGAATCAACGAAAAACAATGTACTCTACCGAAAGTACGAATTAGTCCGAACACGAAAAATCCCGTCTAGCAAAATTACGAATGATTACGAATCAACAGGACCGAAAAGAAACGAACCGAAACTAAACAAATTATTCAGTTGTGCACAAGAAACGAACCGAAACTAAACAAATTTTTCTGTTGTGCACAAGTCTAGTTGCTACCTGTATACATCAGTGTGTAACTAGACAACGCTAATGTCCTGTAAACACGATAGTTTTTTCCGATGAAAAACGATCCTGTGTGGGCCCCATCTGACTTTTTTCCATCGGTGTAAAAAAATAGAACATGTTTTAAATTTTTTCGATGGAAAAAAAAAACGATAGGAAATTCCGATCGCCTGTGTGGAACTCCAACGGAGAAAAAACTCACGCATGATCAGAATCAAGTCGACGCATGCTCAGAATCCTTCTAGATCAGGGGTCTCCAAACCTTCAAAACAAAGGGCCGACTTAACTTGTCCTTTAGACTTTAGGGGGGCTGTAGTTTGGCCAGTGGAAGTAGAAAATGTTCTGGCGTCAGTGAGAGAAATAGTGCCCCATCATTGGTATCAGTGGTAGGAAGAGTGTCTCATCATTGGTGTCAGTAGGAGAAATAGTGCCCCATCATTGGTGTCAGTGGGAGGAATAGTGCCCCATCATTGGTATCAGTGGGAGGAATAGTGTCCCATCATTGGTGTCAGTAGGAGGAATAGTGCCCCATCATTGGTGTCAGTGGGAGGAATAGTGCTCCATCACTGGTGTCAGTGGAAGGAATAGTGCCCCATCATTGGTGTCAGTGGAAGGAATAGTGCGCCATCATTGGTATCAGTGAGAGGAATGATGCCACATCATTGGTGTCAGTGGCAGGAACAGTGCTCCATCATTGGTATCAGTGGGAGGAATGGTGCCCCATTATTGGTATCAGTGGGAGGAATAATGTCCCATCATTGGTAACAGTGGGAGGAATAGTGACCCTTCATTGGTAACAGTAGGAAGAATAGTGCCCCATCATTGGTATCAGTGGGAGGAAAATTTCCCCTATCATTGGTATCAGTGGGAGGAAAATTTCCCCTACCATTGGTGTCAGTGGAAGGAATAGTGCCTCATCATTGGTATCAGTGGGAGGAATAGTGCCCTGTCATTGGTGTCAGTGGGAAGAATAGTGCCCCATCATTGGTGTCAGTGGGAAGAATAGTGCCCCATCATTGGTGTCAGTGGGAGGAATAGTGCTACATCGTTGGCGTTAGTGGAAGGAATAGTGCCCCATAGTTGGTATCAGACTGAGAAAAAGTGTCATTTGTTGTTATCAGTGGAAGGAATATTGCCCTATCATTGGTATCAGTGGGAGGAATAGTACGCCATCATTAGTGTCAGCGGGAGCTGGGAGGAATAGTGCTCCATCACCATTGTTGGTATCAGTGGGAGGAATAGTGCCCCGTCGCTGGTGTCAGTAGGAGAAATAGTGCCCCATCGTTGGTGTCAGTGGGAGGAATAGTGCCCCATCATTGGTGATAGTGGGAGGAATAGTGCCCCATCATTGGTGATAGTGGGAGGAATAGTGCCCCATCATTGGTGATAGTGGGAGGAATAGTGCCCCATGACTGGTGTAAGTGGAAGGTCAAATCCCCCACAATATTTCACTCTTATTTTTGAGCAATTCCTTGGTGGATTTACTCATTATCTTATTGAACAGTCAGTTTTCGGTTCAACTTTCGTACAGATGACCTCACACTCTCATCAAGCACACTTTGACAGAGTGTAGAATTCATAGATGTGCCGAGCCCTGCAAGCTGCTCAGGCCCTGAAGCAGCAATGCAACCCTAAACAAGGGGCTATGAGGCAGTAAAATGGGCTTTAAGGCGGAGGTTCCGCTGTTTTTTTTTTGTTTTTTTTTAAAGCCAGCAGCTACAAACACTGCAGCTGCTGACTTTTAAAATATGGACACTTACCTGTCCAGCGCACCCACGATGTCGGTAGCCGGGGACGAGCAATCGCTCGTCTCTCGGCTGTACCCGCCGCCACCCTCGGTGAGAGAATCGGGAAGTGAAGCGTTGTAGCTTCACTGCCCGGTTCCCTACTGTGCATGCGCGAGTAGCGCGGCACGCCGTCACTGGTTTCCCGCTCTCTCCTGGGAACAGTGTGTTTCCCAGAAGACAGCGGGGGTGCGGGTAAGGGCGTGACCCCCGCACGAGCCTGTTCCCGGAAGTGGGTGCAAATACCTGTCTTTAGGGATGAGCTCGGTGTTCGAGTCGAACATAGGTTCGACTCGAACATCGGCTGTTCGCGCGTTCGGCGAACAACGAACGATTTGGGCCGTTCGCGCCAAATTCGAGTGACGCGAACGGCCCACAATACACTGCGCCATCGCAGTGTAATCCCGGCGCTGTGATTGGCCAAGCATGCACTGTGACCCTGCATGCTTGGCCAATCACAGCGCCGGCAGCGAGGAGAGCAATGATTGGCCACAGGCAGGATGCCTGTGGCCAATTATAGCTGAGGGGGTTTAGTACACGCCCCACACTATAAAAGGCCGCCAGCGCGGCGGCCTTGTGTAGTGTGTTCCGGAGCAGGGAAAGTGAAGGATAGGCAGGGACAGTGTCAAATCTTGTCAAATCTATTCTTTGCTAAACCTTGTGTGTAGGGACAGAGAAGGATAGGCAGGGAGAGTGTCAGTGTCATATTCTTTGCTAAACCTTGTGTGTAGGGAGAGAGAAGGATAGGCAGGGGACAGTGTCAGTGTCATATTCTTTGCTAAACCTTGTGTGTGCAGGGAGAGAGAAGGATAGGCAGGGGACAGTGTCAGTGTCATATTCTTTGCTAAACCTTGTGTGCAGGGAGAGAGAAGGATAGGCAGGGAGAGTGTCAGTGTCATATACTTTGATAAACCATGTGTGTGCAGGGAGAGAGAAGGATAGGCAGGGGACAGTGTCAGTGTCATATACTTTGATAAACCTTGTGTGCAGGGAGAGAGAAGGATAGGCAGGGGACAGTGTCAGTGTCATTGTTGCTAAGCCTCCTGCACATTATACACGTGAAGTTAGCCCGTATTGCTGCTTTTTCCTGGTGTGTTACACCAACAGGATTTTGCGGCACTAACAGCGGGCGGAGTGTACCTCCTGACCATATTACACCTTAACTTAGCCTGTATTGCTGCTTTTTCCTGGTGTGTTACACAAACAGGATTTTGCGGCACTTACAGCGGGCGGAGTGTGCCTCCTGACCATATTACACCTTAACTTAGCCTGTATTGCTGCTTTTTCCTGGTGTGTTACACAAACAGGATTTTGCGGCACTTACAGCGGGCGGAGTGTGCCTCCTGACCATATTACACCTTAACTTAGCCTGTATTGCTGCTTTTTCCTGGTGTGTTACACCAACAGGATTTTGCGGCACTTACAGCGGGCGGAGTGTGCCTCCTGACCATATTACACCTTAACTTAGCCTGTATTGCTGCTTTTTCCTGGTGTGTTACACCAACAGGATTTTGCGGCACTTACAGCGGGCGGAGTGTGCCTCCTGACCATATTACACCTTAACTTAGCCTGTATTGCTGCTTTTTCCTGGTGTGTTACACCAACAGGATTTTGCGGCACTTACAGCGGGCGGAGTGTGCCTCCTGACCATATTACACCTTAACTTAGCCTGTATTGCTGTTTTTTCCTGGTGTGTTACACCAACAGGATTTTGCGGCACTTACAGCGGGCGGAGTGTACCTCCTGACCATATTACACCTTAACTTAGCCTGTATTGCTGCTTTTTCCTGGTGTGTTACACAAACAGGATTTTACGGCACTTACAGCGGGCGGAGTGTGCCTCCTGACCATATTACACCTTAACTTAGCCTGTATTGCTGTTTTTTCCTGGTGTGTTACACCAACAGGATTTTGCGGCACTTACAGCGGGCGGAGTGTACCTCCTGACCATATTACACCTTAACTTAGCCTGTATTGCTGCTTTTTCCTTGTGTGTTACACCAACAGGATTTTGCGGCACTTACAGCGGGCGGAGTGTACCTCCTGACCATATTACACCTTAACTTAGCCTGTATTGCTGCTTTTTCCTGGTGTGTTACACCAACAGGATTGTGCGGCACTTACAGCGGGCGGAGTGTGCCTCCTGACCATATTACACCTTAACTTAGCCTGTATTGCTGCTTTTTCCTGGTGTGTTACACAAACAGGATTTTGCAGCACTTACAGCGGGCGGAGTGTGCCTCCTGACCATATTACACCTTAACTTAGCCTGTATTGCTGCTTTTTCCTGGTGTGTTACACCAACAGGATTTTGCGGCACTTACAGCGGGTGGAGTGTGCCTCCTGACCATATTACACCTTAACTTAGCCTGTATTGCTGCTTTTCCCATTTCCCTGCAGGCCATTAGAATGTCTGGAAGGCAAACAAGGAGAGGCAGACAGTCAGGAGCCAAAAAAAGAGGGCAAGCAGGCTCTGTGTCTAGAGACAACAGTGCTGGTCGTGGACGCGGTGCATCGCCATCAGCACGTGGCCATGGGACACGCTTGTCCTTCTTTTCGGCAGCTGGACGTGTTGAGCCGCATCATGCCGAAGACTTGGTAGAGTGGATGACCAAGCCCTCCTCATCCTCCTCATCCTCTCTCACCCAGGCTCAGGGTACTGGCAAAGCAGCTGCCAAAGCGTCCTCTTCCCTGGTATCAATGTCATCATCAGTCACTCCTTCCCTAGACCAGCCATGTCCTCCTGAGGAGTCCCCGAACTGTTTGAGCACAGTGTTGGGTACATGCTCCAGGAGGATGCCCAGCGTTTTGAAGGGTCTGATGATGATACCCAGCTAGAGGAAGGCAGTAGCGTGAGAGCAGAGAGAGGGGATGCTCAAGAAGGACACCAATCTGGCAGTCATGTTCCAGCAGCTGCAGCATACTGCCAGATTGGCTCCAGTGATGAGGAGGGAGGGGATGATGAGGTCACTGACTCCACGTGGGTGCCTAATAGGAGAGAGGAGGAGGAGGAGGATGAGGAGGAGGCACATCTCCAACGAGGCAGGATGCCCTCGGGGGGCCAGCGTAAGGGCAGCACACCGACGGAATCACACCGCAGAGCTCCGCCTGTGCAGGGCGCTGCCTCTGCCCGTTATTCAAAAAGTTCTTTGGTGTGGGCCTTTTTTGAGTCGAGTGCATCAGATCGCACAGCTGCTGTTTGCAACATATGTCTCAAGCGTATATCGCGTGGCCAAAACATCAGCCGCTTGGGCACCACATGCTTGACCAGACATGTGCTGACCTGCCATGCAGCTCGTTGGCAAGCCTACCTTAAAGACCCACACCAAAGAACAAAGCGGACCTCTCCTTGCACCGCATCAGCTGGGATCTCCAACCCCACTATACCTTCAGTCCTCTCTGAAACCTGCTCTGAGAGGAATGAAGGTGTAGAATTCGGTGTGTCACAGCCAAGTACTTGCGGGCACTCTGCTAGCAGTACACCAACGTCCGATTCTAGCAGGCAAATTTCCCTGCCCCAGCTGCTGGACCGTCGAAAGAAGTTCACTCCCAGCCATCCACATGCCCAGCGGTTGAATGCTAGCTTGGCTAAATTGCTAGCGCTTCAACTGCTGCCTTTTCAGTTGGTAGACTCGGCCCCCTTCCGTGAGTTTGTGCAATGTGCGGTTCCTCAGTGGCAGGTTCCCAAACGCCACTTTTTCTCACGGAAGGCGATTCCGGCTCTCTACCGGCATGTGGAAGGCAATGTCTTGGCCTCGCTGGACAGGGCGGTCAGCGGTAAGGTGCATATTACCGCTGACTCATGGTTCAGCAGGCATGGACAGGGATGTTACCTTTCTTTCACGGCCCATTGGGTCACTCTTTTGGCAGCTGTGAAGGATGCAGGACAAGGTGCAGTAGTGTTGGAGGTTGTTCCACCGCCACGCCTCCAAAATGCTACTACTGGTTGTGACAAACCTCTGTCCTCCACCCCCTCCTCTTCTTCTTCCTCCGTGGCCTCTTCCTGTGCTTTGTCCTCGGAACCAGCGGTGCTCCGTAGGCGTTCAAGGGGCTACGCAAGTACGCAGGCAAAAAGATGCCATGCCGTGCTTGCGCTGGTGTGTTTGGGGGACAGGAGCCACACTGGGGCAGAGGTTCTGTCTGCTCTGCAGGGGCAGGCCGAGAGGTGGTTGACGCCACGCCAGCTTAAGCCAGGAATGGTAGTTTGCGACAATGGCACCAACCTCCTCTCCACTCTCCGACAGGGACAACTGACCCATCTGCCCTGTGTGGCTCACGTCCTTAACCTGGTGGTGCAGCGGTTCTTGGGCAGGTACCCGGGCTTACAGGATGTCCTGAGGCAGGCCAGGAAAGTCTGTGTGCATTTCCGCAGATCTTATAATGCCAGTGCTCGCCTGGCTGAGCTGCAAAAGGAGTTGAACCTGCCCAAGAACCGCCTTATATGTGACATGCCCACCAGGTGGAACTCAACGTTGGCCATGCTGCAGCGGCTGCACACGCAGCAGAGGGCCATCAATGAGTACCTGTGCGACTACGGCACCAGGACAGGGTCAGGGGAGCTCAGGTTTTTTTCACCACGCCAGTGGGGCATGATCAGGGATGCATGCACTGTCCTGGCACCATTTGAGGAGGCCACGAGGATGGTGAGCAGTGACAGTGCATGCATCAGTGACACTGTACCTCTTGTCCACCTGTTGGAACATACGCTGCGTGGAATAATGGACAGGGCACTTGAGGCAGAACAGAGGCAGGAAGAGGAGGACTTCCTTGCCTCTCAAGGCCCCCTTTACCCAGACAGTGTTCCTTCTGTCCCACCCATCGCACAGGAAGAAGAGGAGGAGGAGGAGGAGGAGGATTGTGTCAGCATGGAGGTGGAGCCTGGCACTCAGCATCATCAGCAGCAGTCTTTTAGGGATGATTTACAGTCCCAAGAAACCAGTGGACTTGTACGTGGCTGGGAGGAGGTGGCTGCGGATCATGTCGTCCTTAGTGACCCAGAGGACTCCGGACTGAATGCCTCAGCTAACCTACGCTGCATGGCCTCCCTGATCCTGCAAAGTCTGCGGAAGGATCCTCGTATTCTTCGGATCAAGGAGAGGGACCATTACTGGCTGGCCACTCTCCTTGATCCACGGTACAAGGGTAAGGTTGCGGACCTTATCTTACCGTCGCAGAGGAAGCAGAGGATGAGACAACTCCGGGAGGCCTTGCAGAAAGGTCTGTGCAACGCGTTCCCAGAGACTGGGAGGTTACAAACTCCTGGTCCTGGACAACGAGTTGCTGAGGCTTCGGTCAGTCAAAGAAGGAGCGGTGGGGAAGGTGGCCGTCTGACCGAAGCGTTCAGACAATTCTTTAGTCCGCAGCCCCAAGGTATGATCGGTTCCAGCAACCATCGCCAGCGTCTGATATACATGGTGCAGGAATACCTAGGGGCAAGGTCAGACTTGGACACCTTCCCCACCGAAAATCCTCTGGCTTACTGGGTCTTGAGGATGGATCACTGGCCAGAGCTTGCACAGTATGCAATTGAGCTACTGGCCTGTCCTGCATCCAGCGTTCTTTCAGAACGCACATTCAGTGCTGCTGGAGGATTTGTCACGGATCACAGGGTGCGCCTGTCCACCGACTCTGTTGATCGACTGACCTTCATAAAGATGAACCAGTCTTGGATCACCACCAGCTACCAAACACCTGAAGCTGATATAACAGACTAATTTATTTTCAAATGTCACATCCCTTCAAGACTGATGCTGATGCTGAGAGACTGTCCTGTTATGTTGACTGACTATCCTCCTCCTCCTCAATGATCCGATTGACGATGATAGCTTGGAAGAACATTTTTGTTTCTGGGTGCCGCCACCAGTGGCTAAGGCCCAATTTTTCAGCCCCTGTTTAACAGGGGTGTGTTATTACAATTTTTTATGCAATGCTTTGCAGCAGGGCTCATTCCTGCACTCCAACTAGAGTATCTGAGAGTGGTTGCAGTGTCGTGGCACCAGCACCAGTGGCTAAGGCCCAATTTTTCAGCCCCTGTTTAACAGGGGCGTGTAATTACAATTTTTGATGCAATACTTTGCAACAGGGCTCATTGCTGTGCTCCAAGTACAGTATCTGTGAGGGGTTGCAGTGTTGTGGCACCAGTGCCTAAGGCTCAATTTTTCTGCCCCTGTTTAACAGGGGCATGTAATTACAATTCTTGATCTAATAATTCACAGCAGGGCCCATTCCTGCGCCCACCAAGACTAACTGTGAGGCCTTACAGTGTTGTGTCAACACCACCACCACCACCAAAGGCCCAATTTTTCAGCCCCTGTTCAACAGGGGCATGCAATTACAATTCTTGATCTAATAATTCACAGCAGGGCCCATTCATGCGCCCACCAAGAGTAACTGTGAGGGCTCACAGTGTTGTGGCAACTGAGTATATACGGCAGGCCCCTACTTTCAAACATCCAACTTACAAACGACTCCTCCTTGCAAACGGAAGGATACAACAGGAAGTGACAGGAAATCTACCCCTAGGAAGGCAAATTCTCTCCTGTAAGAGTTAATATGGGGAAAAAAGTGTCTCCTCTCCACTGATTCTTTATCACCAATTCTTGTTTCAATAAAAACCCAAATTTTTCAAAAAACATTTGTCATTAGGACGGAAAGTGAGGTGAACTGTTCTGAACAGGTGCACACTGCACAGACAGCAAAACAAATGTTACAGGGGTGATAACCCTTCCCTATGTTTTCCAAAAAGCTTAAAAATATATTTTTTGGCTGGAGCTACACTTAAACAATGTACCTGTTCAAAATTACAAACAGATTCTACATAAGAACAAACCTACAGTCCCTATCTTGTATGCACCGCCTGTATACGGCTGTTCAGAGTATATAGGGCCTTTTTTATTTTGTGTGCGGGGTTCCCCTTAATATCCATACAAGACCCAAAGGGGCTGGTAATGGGCTGGGGTAAGGGGGGGGGGGTGTGATGGGGTAGCTATGCCATTTTTCTTAAAGATTTTCATCCATATTACCAGGACCAGACATTACATTAAAGTCGCAAGCAGTTTTAAATGGCTTTTTTTCCTTTAGAAATGTAATTTTGTGCAGGGACAGTTATAAACACAGGAAACACGTGGCACTTCACAGGCATACTTTAGACACCCCCCAGGTACGATATTTATATTGCAATATTTTTTATTGGAGTAAATACAAAAAAGGAGAGGAGAAGAATAGAATAATGAAGAGAAAAAAATAAAAACAAGAAAAAAATAATGGACAAATAGCCAGGTTACATTCGGCCAAACATTTGAACGTTTTGACAATATATTTTTGCCTCGTCCCGAGCCTGTCAAGAGGCAGGAGGCATATGCATAGTATCGTTGTACAGGTCATTCAAGCTCTCAGGTAGGGCATAGTATGTGTGCAAGTGCCCAGGCTAGCAGCATTAGAATAAACCAGTACTAGGGAGAGGGATAGTAGGGGTCCAGGGCTTCGGTAGACCCCGATTAAAAAATTCGGGGTTAGCCGTGGATCCCCACCATGATAAGGTTTCCTGTCTTATTAGTAACGTTATATCACGGTAGATCGGTAACCAAGATAAACAGAAAAGTCTATCACCAAGAATAAAAAGAGAGAGAGAGAGCAAAGGAAAGAGGAAAAGAGCAGAGAAGAGAAAGTGAAAGGAGAAAAGGGAGAGAGAGAGGGGAGAGAGAGAGGGGAAAGAGAGAGAGGGTCACCTGGATTTCCCTGTTAAGTAGAAATATATTCGATCCATGGATCCCAGATCTTGTTGAACATTTCTGCTTTATTATGAAGAGTGTAAGTGAGCCTGTCATTAATCATAATCCAATTGAGTTTGTCTTTAACTTGTTCTAGGGGTATTCTTGAGCGTTTCCAGTTCCTTGCAATTGTTATTCTTGCTGCTAACAACATATAAGTTATGAGGCGTATTGATTTTCTGGGAATCCCGTCGGGGAGTTTATGAAAAAGCGCACTCTCTGGGGACCGACGGATGTTAATACATGTCACTGAATTTATCAGATTAAAGATCCTTATCCAAAACCTGATCACTAGTGGACATTGCCACCAAATATGATGCATGGTGCCCATCTGTCCGCATTGTCAGAAACAATGAGGTGAGGAGGAAGGATGCATTTTAGTTATTCTCGTGGGGACTAAATACCAGCGTAACAGCGTTTTGTAATTGGCTTCAATAAGGGTAGTGTTAATAGAGATTTTTGAGAGTTGATAGGCGATATCTTGCCAGTCTGACAGCTCAAGGGTGAGGTTCAAGTCCCTCTCCCATTGAGTCATATAGGCAAGTTTAGTATCTGGTTCAGTTATAAAAGAGTATATGGTAGAGATTCGGCCCCTCTGTGTGCCTCTGGTTTGGCAAGTTAGTTCAAATCCGGTAAGTGTTATGGGGCCCCCCACCTGTTTAATTTTGGAGTTAATAAATGAGGAAATTTGGTTATATCGAAATATCTCAATAGGAGGTATTGAGAAGTTGTCTTTGAAGTGTGTTAGCGTATGCATTCGGTTTCCACTAAGGAAGTCCCCAATTCTCATTAATCCTTTATTAAGCCACCATTGGAATTGTTGTGGATCAAGGCCAGGAGGAAACTCCGGATTGCAAAAGATGGGCGCTAGAGGTGTGTGGTGTGACATAAGGGATGCTCGGTGTCTTGTTCTGTCCCATACCGCTAGAGAATGTGATAATGTAGGGCACAGAATAGGTGGGCGTTTACGATTCGGAAGCCACATCAAGGCTCCTATTGCCAGTGGGTGGCACGCCAGTGCTTCTATGTAAACCCAAAGAGGGACCGAACCCCCAGCTGTCGTGTGAGTTAGTTGGGCTATCTGAGCCGATTGATAGTAAGCCTGTAAATTGGGAAGACCAAGTCCCCCCATGGGCCTAGGTGTGTAAAGTGTTTTTTTTTTGTATCCGTGACTTCTTATTACCCCATATGAAGCGTAAAACTTCATTTTGTATATGTTGCATGTCTCCCCTCGGAATTGCTATCGGTAGTGTCCGGAAATAATATAGGAGTCTGGGCAAAAAAGTCATTTTTATCGAATTGATTCTGCCAAACCAAGAGAGAGAGTATTCCGCCCAAGAGCGAAGATCTTCTTTGAGTTTTTTAAATAAAGGAGGATAATTTGCTTTATATAACGTATCTATCGAAGGGGTCAGATGGACTCCCAAATATGGGAGGTAGTGGGAAGCCCACTTGAAACTGTATGTGTTTTTGGAGGAGCTGCATCTCCGCGGGAGGTAGTGAGATATTAAGTGCCAGGGTTTTTTGCGAATTTAGGGTCAAACCCGAAACCAGCGAGAAACGATCTAGCAAGGATAAGAGTTCGGGGATTGAGGTTTGGGGTTTGGTGACGTACATAAGGACATCGTCGGCAAATAGTGCACATTTGTGTTCTTGTTGTCCACAATGGACACCATGGATGTTGGGATGGGAGCGGATGGCCATTGCAAGGGGTTCTATTGCTAGAGCAAATAATAGGGGAGAGAGCGGGCATCCTTGTCTAGTACCTCGCTGGACTGGGAACATGGATGATTTATGTCCTCTGATAGAAATTTGAGCCGTCGGGGAGCTATAAAGTGTTTTCATCAATGAGAGAAACGTGGAGCCGAATCCCAGAGTTTCAAGAGTAATAAAAAGATAGTCCCAGTTCAGGCTATCGAAAGCTTTGTTAAGGTCTAATGATAAGAGCAAGAGTTCCCGAGTCGGGAGGTTATCCCAATTGGAGCGTACCGCTGAGATCAGAGCGATAGATCTGCGAATTTGATCTAAGGTCTGACATCCTGCAATAAACCCCGATTGGTCTTTGTGTATGTAATGTTCCAGAAAGGAGTTGAGTCGAAGGGCCAGAATCTTAGTTAGGATCTTCAGGTCGCAATTAATTAGGGAGATTGGGCGATAATTGCGTACATCAGTGGAATCTCTGCCGGGTTTGGGGATAACGCTAATATAAGCTTTGTTGTCATCAGATGGGACCACCCCCCGCCAGGTACGATATTTAAAGGAATATTTGACTTTTTTTTTTTTCACTTTATGCATCATTAAAATGACTGCTCCAGAAAAACGGCCGTTTTTAAAACTTATTTTTGCATTGATACATGTCCCCTGGTGCAGAACCCGGGTTCCCAAACCCTTTTTAGGACAATAACATTGTACAGGACGCCGTGGCTGGGTCCTGGAAGGACGCTATATTTCCCCTCTGTTTGGGCTGTGGTTCCTTTAAGGGAACAGCAATGGTTAACACACCTGTCCAAGGAAGTGGTTTAAGAGAGACAGGAAGTTGTAGGTTAGGGAGAGAAGGAGTGTAGTGAAGTCTGCATGGTGAATGGTGGACACTGCAAAAGCTGTGGAGGCTGTGAAAAGCTCTGGGAAGCTGTAAATGTACATGGCAGTGGCCTGCATGGAAGCCTGCTATCTGGGAAACTTACCTGCAACACCAAGGAAGGACTGTTTAACTGCGACAGCAGTTATAAACTCTACAAGTCGGTGAGACTGTCATTTCTTTTGTTTTGCTGCTGTGAAGCCATTTAAGTTTAAATAAACGTCCTTTTGTTTGAAAAGCCTGTGTCCTGCAATCTAGCTGGTTCCCCGAACATTACACTGGTGCTCGAATGCGGGCAGGACAGAATAACAGGCATAAGAAGAAAAAAACAAAACATTTTTTTTTTTTTGCATTGAACTTGACATTGAACTGACAGTTAAAGGGACAGTACATTGGATTTATGTCCTGGGTTAAAGCTGCACAAACGTTGAAAGCTGAAGCAATGGAGGAGCTAATTAAACAGCTGTCCCTGGCTAATATGCAAGCGCAAACTCGCCATGAGGAAGCAAATCAGCTGCAGCAAGAAAATACCCGCCTGTTGGTGACCCAGTTGGCAGCCCAGCAAGCAGCCCAGCAAGAGGTTATGCAGGCTCAGGTGGCTGTCTTAAAGGAAGCAGTGCAGCAGCTATCTCAGGTTTGGGAGCAAGCGGCTGTTGCCCCTGGCAACCAGGTGACTGTGAGGGCAAGCCATTTTTTGCAGAAATTGTCCCTGAGCGATGATGTAGAGGCATTTCTTGCTACATTTGAGAGGACGGCAGAGAGAGAAGGGTGGCCTCAGGACCAGTGGGCCAGCCTCATTGCCCCTTTTCTCCCCGGAGATCCTCAAAAAGCCTACTTTGACCTGCCACCCGATGATGCTAAAGACTATCAAAAGTTAAAGGCAGAAATTCTGGCTCGTCTGGGGGTGACTACGGCCGTTCGGGCCCAATGAGTGCACCAATGGAAGTATCGTCCAGATCGGCCACCTCGGTCTCAAATGCATGACCTGGTGCAACTGGTAAAAAAATGGCAGCAGCCTGAGGTGTTGTCGGGCCCCCAAATCGTGGAACGGGTTGTGCTGGACCGATACCTGCGATCCCTGCCAGACGACCTTCAACGGTGGGTCACCCATGGAGACCCCAAAACAGCAAACCTCCTTGTCGAGATGGTGGAACAATATACAGTGGTGGAGGACCTGCTCGGACCTACCAAGCGCATAGGCCCTAGTCTACCACGGCCTGTTCGACCAACTGCTGCCCTTCGAAAGGATGTTCCAAGGAGTCCTGGAGCAAACACCCCGGAAGGTCAAGAGTCATTCCCGGTACCTCCTCAGCGTTCTGTTTCTGTTCGGAGAGGAGGGGATGTACAATGTTGGCGATGTCATTCCTGGGGTCATACCCGGGCACACTGCCCACTGCAAGAGGAGCCCATGGAATGCGGGGTTCTTCGGAGGGAGTCTTTTTATGCCCATAAAGTATGCACCACACAGCTCGACCTGGGTGAGGAAAAATTTGAGTGTGAAGTCCAAGTGAACCACCTCCCTGCCAGGGCTTTGTTGGACTCCGGAAGCATGGTAACCCTGGTTCATCCTAGAGTAATTGGGAAGATCGGTCCGGTAAGAAAAACCTTACGGATGGTGTGCATTCACGGGGACACTAGAGAGTACCCTCTCATCTCGGTGACCATCTCCTCAGCATGTGGCACTGGTACTCAAGAGGTGGGGGTGGTAAAGAACTTGGTACATGATGTTATAATAGGACGAGACTGTCCGTTGTTTACAAAACTGTGGGAACAAGGAGAACAGTTCAGAGATTGGGGAGAAACTAGCCTCCCTGTTCCTGCTGCTGAGAGGAATAACCCTGAACTGCCAAATGTTCTTAATGTGGATCCAAATGATGAAATTGCTAATGGTTGGGTTAATGGTGATGAAAGTAGAGCTGATACTGTTGATAATGTCAAGACATGTGGTCCACAGATCTACCAAAACACTGAGGGGGGAGGATCTTCCCCACTTCAGGTAATGCTGGGGGAAGAGGACGAGGAAGTGGCCTCTACCCCTGCCCTGCCAGATTTGGGTGTTCCCCAGGGGGCGTTTGGTACTGCTCAGATGCCGGACCTCACTTTGGCCCGTGCACGGGAACAAGTTGTAGTAGTAAATGGGGTTCCCCAAGAGCCAGGTGCAAATGAGCGGTGGCCACACTTCGCAATGTATAATGAGTTGTTGTATCGGGTTACCAAGGTGAGGGAAAATGTGGTAGAACAATTGTTGGTACCCCAACAATATAGACGAAAGGTTCTGGACCTGGCCCATGATGATGTGTTAGGGGGACACCTGGGAGTTGAGAAGACGGAAGCACGGATCACCGACCGGTTTTACTGGCCAGGTCTGAAAGCAGAGGTAAAGAAATACTGTGCCTCTTGTCCCACCTGTCAGTTGACCGCTCCGGTGACCCACTTCCGGAGCCCTTTGGTCCCTCTGCCCATAATTGAGGTCCCATTCGAGAGGATAGCCATGGATATAGTGGGTCCCTTGGTAAAGTCGGCTCGAGGTTACTCCTACATATTAGTGATTCTTGACTATGCCACCCGATATCCTGAGGTGCTTCCACTGCGGAATACCTCCTCTAAGGCTATTGCCCGGGAATTATTCCAGTTGTTTACACGGACTGGTTTTCCCAAGGAAATTCTCACAGACCAGGGCACCCCATTTATGTCGAGAGTTATGGCCGATGTGTGCAAGCTGTTCCGGATTAAACAGCTGCGCACATCGGTCTACCATCCCCAAACGGACGGGTTAGTGGAACGCTTTAACAAGACCCTTAAGTCTATGCTAAAGAGAGTGGTACAAAGGGATGGGAAAGACTGGGACTGCCTGTTACCAGCTCTCCTGTTTGCTATCAGGGAAGTGCCCCAGGCCTCCACTGGGTTTTCGCCCTTTGAGTTGGTATATGGGCGGAGACCTCGCGGACTACTTGACTTTATTAAAGAGGAATGGGAAAGTGAACCTGTTCAGCATAAGAGTGTTCTTGAATATGTCTCCCAAATGCAGGAAAGGATCCAAACTGTGATGCCACTAGTCAAAGAGCATTTTCAAAAAGCCCAGGAGGCTCAACGACGGGTCTATAACAGGGCTGCTAAAATAAGGCACTTCCAAGTGGGGGATCGAGTAGCGGTGCTAATTCCCACTGTGGAAAGTAAATTCTTGGCCAGATGGCAAGGTCCCTTTGAAGTTGTGGAAAAAGTGGGAGAGGTAAATTATAGAGTCCACCAGCCAGGCAAGAGGAAACCGTATCAGATATATCATGTCAACTTGTTAAAGCCCTGGACAGACAGGGAACCGGTGACCTCCCTGGCTAGTGCAAGACTTGAGCCTCAGGTTGGGGTGGAGAGTGTCCAAGTAGCAAGTACCCTGTCTAAAATCCAAAGTCAGCAGGCAAAGGAGTTCTTGCAGAGAAATAAAGAAAAGTTTTCAGACTTGCCAGGGCTAACTAGTGTCATAGAACATGATATTATCACGGAACCTGGAGTCAAAGTTTTTGTCCGGCCCTACCGCATCCCAGAGGCTCAAAGGAAGGCCGTTTCAGAGGAAGTGAAGAAGATGCTGGACCTGGAGATCATTGAAGAGTCGCAGAGTGAGTGGTCGAGCCCGATTGTGTTGGTACCAAAGCCCAACGGGACTCTGCGATTCTGCAATGATTTCCGGAAACTTAATGAGGTTTCACGGTTTGATGCCTACCCCATGCCCCGGGTAGATGAGCTTATTGAGAGACTAGGTCCAGCCAGGTATATTACAACATTAGACCTTACCAAGGGGTATTGGCAAATCCCGTTGACTAAGGCTGCTAGAGAGAAAACTGCTTTTTCTACCCCAGAGGGGAGTTTTCAGTACAAAAGAATGCCTTTTGGACTACAAACTGCTCCAGCCACTTTCCAGCGAGCAATGGATAGGATTTTACGACCTCACGGGGAGTATGCCTCAGTGTACTTGGACGACATAGTCATTTTTAGCAGAGACTGGGAATCACACTTGCCCAAAGTCCAGGCAGTACTGGACTCTCTTTGGAAGGAGGGGTTTACAATAAACCCTGAAAAATGTGCTTTGGGAATGGAGGAGGTGAAATACCTGGGCTATATTGTAGGTAGAGGGGTGGTGAAACCTCAGGTTAACAAGGTAGAGGCTATACAGAATTGGCCCCGCCCCCTCACAAAAAAGCAGGTACGTGCATTCCTGGGCATGGTGGGATACTACAGGAGATTCGTACCCAACTTTGCCACATTGGCGGCTCCATTGACCGATCTGACTAAGGGAGGGAAATCGGTCATGGTGGAATGGAATGCAGATGCTGAAAAGGCTTTTTTGGAGCTCAAGTCAGCACTGTGCCAACACCCTGTCCTGATAGCACCCAATTTTTCAAACGAGTTTGTTGTCCAGACTGATGCTTCCGATGTAGGATTGGGAGCTGTGTTGTCACAGGTTGTTCATGGTGAGGAGCACCCAGTAGTCTTCCTCAGTAGGAAGTTGACACCAGCGGAGAAAAACTACGCTATAGTTGAACGAGAATGTCTGGCCATTAAGTGGGCTCTGGAATCCCTCAGATATTACCTCTTGGGAAGGAAGTTTAGGTTAATTTAACATGGATGAGGCAAGGTAAAGGGACTAATGCCAGAATTACACGTTGGTTCCTGGCGCTCCAGGAATTTAAATTTGTAGTGGAGCATAGGCCCGGGAGACTGCATCAAAATGCAGATGCCCTCTCCCGAGTCCATTGTTTTAGCTCCACTGTTGCCTCCACCTCCTTGGCGTTGGGGCACAGGGGGGGGATATGTACAGGACGCCGTGGCTGGGTCCTGGAAGGACGCTATATTTCCCCTCTGTTTGGGCTGTGGTTCCTTTAAGGGAACAGCAATGATTAACACACCTGTCCAAGGAAGTGGTTTAAGAGAGACAGGAAGTTGTAGGTTAGGGAGAGAAGGAGTGTAGTGAAGTCTGCATGGTGAATGGTGGACACTGCAAAAGCTGTGGAGGCTGTGAAAAGCTCTGGGAAACTGTGAATGTACATGGCAGTGGCCTGCATGGAAGCCTGCTATCTGGGAAACTTACCTGCAACACCAAGGAAGGACTGTTTAACTGCGACAGCAGTTATAAACTCTACAAGTCGGTGAGACTGTCATTTCTTTTGTTTTGCTGCTGTGAAGCCATTTAAGTTTAAATAAACGTCCTTTTGTTTGAAAAGCCTGTGTCCTGCGATCTAGCTGATTCCCCGAACATTACAACATGCATAATAGTCGTTATAATTAGCACTTTAGATTTCGAACGTTCGCATCCATTGTATTTAATAGGGTTCTAAAGTTCGTGCGAACTTTCGGTCCGTTCGCGGGTTCTGGTGCGAACCGAACCCGGGGGTGTTCGGCTCATCACTACCTGTCTTAGACAGGTATCTGCACCCCCCTCCCCCGTAAAAGGTGCCAAATGTGACACCGGAGGGGGGAGGGTTCCAAAAATCGGAAGTTCCATTTTTGGGTGGAACTCCACTTTAAAGAATAACAGTGAGATTAAGAAGACCCAACGCAAATTTATTCTAAAATGTTGGGAATTTTGTTTGGAGCATAATTTCTTTTGGTATGAAAACACTTTCTATTTACAAATTAAGGGTGTCGCAATGGGGGCAAAGTTTTCCCCCCAGTGTAGCTAATCTTGGGACGATTCAGTTCGCATTTGTAGCGCTATACAAGTTCTTCATTCATTCATGTACATGGCCCAGTGGGAATCTGAGGGTTTCTTGTTCAACAAGGACCCAATGATCATGCTATACAGACGGTTCATAGATGACCTGCTAATCATATGGGATGGTGATGTAGAATCCTTGGAAGACCAACTCCAGTCTATGAATGAGAATGACCACAACATTACCCTTACATGGAGTGTAAGTAAAGAAAAGGTACACGTTCTAGATTTGGAGATCTGCAATACCACGCGGGGCATAGAAACAAAGACATATTTCAAAGCGACGGACCGTAATTCTTACATCCCCCACTATGAGCTGCCACCATAGACCATGGATAAATAACATACCCAGAGAACAGTATATGAAGATCCGGAAAAATTGCACGCAATACACTGATTTTGAGTTGCAATCAGAGCTGCTAACTACGATGTTTAAAGATAAAGGGTATTGCGATACTTTCCTGAATACCGAGAAGGATAAGATTCGAAAGATGGTTAGGGTGGATTTATTAAAAGATAAAACCAGTGCTGATGAAACCAATAATGACATGGGGACATGTTATTCTGGATTTCAATATGCAAAACAAAGAAGTAGAAAATATTATCCGGAAATATTGGAATGTTTTAAAGCAGGATGTGCACCTAAAGGGATGCTTACCAGAGAAACCAAGAATAGTATACAGGCGGGCACCAAACTTGAGAGACAGGCTGGTACACAACGTGGTGGAACCACCCACAGTCAAACCCAAAATGTTTTGGGATATGAAAGGTTTCTTTGGGTGTGGACGGTGTTATAGTTGTGTGCGGGTTCCGAGCAATGTCAAAAAAGTAAAAGCATTTTTATACCCCCAATCTAAGAAAATGCATATGATTAAAGACTTTATCTCATGTGATACAGTGGGTGTGGTGTATGCAATTAAATGTCCATGCGATCTGATTTATGTCGGTAGAACTAAAAGGGCACTCAAGGATCGCATGGAGGAACATGTTAGGAACATCAGGAAAGGCTTTGACAAGCACTACCTATCGGTTCACTTCAGGGATGTCCATAACAAAAGCACTAGGGGAATGTAATTTTGGGGAATTGAGGCCCCCAAACGCCACTGGAGAGGCTCAAACTACATTAGGGAAATAAGTAAACGAGAATCATGGTGGATACACCAGTTGGGATCTTTGGCGCCGGGTGGATTAAACAAAGATTTTGACTTGAGATGTTTTCTGAGCAATTACTAGTGTAGCGGGGTCTCCTTTAAGGCCACGGGACTATGTTACCCAGAACCCCGTTTGGCACCCAGGGTGCATTCAGCCACCGCAGAGACTCATGGGAGGGGCTATATAAGAAGAGGGCGAGGCTGAGCTTGGCCTCTATGGACACCGCGCTGCAATCAACAGGTCTTCCTGTGCGGATCTGCTGCAGTGCAGGGCGTGAAGCCAGGGCCTTGCACAACTTCCAGAGAGCCTTCCACCCCACTGCGGAACCTGGGTGACACCTGACTTCGCTGACTACTTACATCAGTTGGATCGGAGACCCGACCGTTGCAGACGCTGTGTGTGTAGACACAGCAGGGGGAAGTCCCGGACTGGGATCGCGTCCGGAGTGGTGAGCGAGCACTTGCTCAATCCTATAGGCTGTACTGTTGTTAGGCCTAGAGACTGCCTTGGCCCATCGGCCTTTATTTACTGTTCCACTGGAGACTAGTGGCGGAACTGAGTTGAGTTAGTCTCCGGTGAAGTGTTCTTTATTGTCTACCCCTTTGGATTACAAATACTGTTCCTGTTGTGCACCACCAGTCATGTTGCATGCAAAGAAATCGTTCTAGTAGAGACTGAGTTAAATCTGAGTCAGGCCTGACCAGGAGTTAGAACTTTTGTTGCTGCGCCATAAGGGCGCATAGATAGAGATAGCTGCACTAGAAGGGAAATAGCCTGCATTATCAGGATGTACTATATTTTCTGCTGCAGGGCTCTGCAGACATATATGTGTTATGTGTTAACCTTGTGCCTTTATCAAAAGTAAAAACCTGTTATACTTCATCACTTGCTATTAGTGTGTTATCATTATGCAAAGAGGTTACCCTTACAATACAGGTAGATTGTGTGCATGTACTGTTAGATTGTGATACAAGTCAATCCCTAGACTAACTGTGCCAGAGTGGGTCGAGTAGATTGCCGGGGGTTGGCGGTGCTGTATTCAGGGCCCGCAAACAAATCCAGCGGCTCTCCTAACTGGGGGTAGCGCTACACGTGGGGGCTCTCGAGTCTGGGATCCTGATACAGCAAGTAACACGCCAAAAATACCAGCATGGACCCACTAGAAGTAGGACAGTGGTGCAAAGCGGTCGGCACAGATCCAGCCGGGGTAGTAGTCATAGAGCTCACAGGGATCTGGCAAGAAGAAGCGGTGAAGCAGCTAGTGATATCACTGTCCCTGCACCAGAAGGTATGGGTGGTGGATGTCAGGTCGAATTCTTCACTGACCCACGCACTAATAGAGTGGAAGAATGGAGTCCCAGAGCATTTCAAGAATCCAAGTGTAGAAGCAATAGATGATCAGACTTATAGCCTAATACATGCGCTGCCACTTAAGCCAGGAGGACGGTTTCAGACACCGAAACTATCTCCACCACCGTCCCCAAAAGCAGAAAAACGGGAGAAGAAAGAGAGTCCCGGATCACCACCTTCCACCCTCAGCGCAGTCCTGGGGGAAATTGTAGCCCAGTGTAAGAAGGATCCTACAGACTACCAAATGTCGGGATACAGAAAACTTAGAATATTTTCTGGAAGGAAGCCTGTACCTTCGGTGAAGAGGGGTTTGAGGAGTGGTTAGACGGCACCACCCAGGCCTTAGAAGAATGGGAAGTCCCAGAACACAGAAAGAAACAGAGAATTGCTGAAAGCTTGAAGGGGCCTGCTCTAGAGGCCATACGCAACCTCAAGATGAGCAAAACAGACTGTGATGCACAGGATTATCTGGATATTCTGCAGAATGTGTTCGGTGGAACAGAGAAAATCACTGAGCTCACTTACCAGCTGGAGCACTGCTACCAAAAGACAGGAGAGAAACTGTCAGAATTCATGAGGCGCCTGGATAAGATCCTGCATAAGATGATCCTAAAGAAGGGGATCGACCCGCGGAAGGTGGATGAGGCCTGTGTTCAGTAGGTGATGAGAGGATCTCAGCCCCTGGACCCCATCGCATTAGCACTACGCACGCGACAGGACGGGAAGACCCTGGAATACCCTGACTTAATCCAAGTGGTCAGAGAGGAAAAAGCTATGCTGGAGGAAAAGAAGAGGAATCAACCAATTGAGCCAGCTAATCCTCCTCCAGTGATGGTCAGGACAGCCATGACCCTGGAGAGAGACTCAGAGGTGGATGCCTTGAAGTCACAGATGTCCCAAGTATTGGAGATGCTGACCTCTCTGATGGAAAAGGATCCAAGGATACCAGAGAGGGAAGGACCAAGGAAGGAACTGTTCCCAAACACCTCAGCGCCCGCGTCCCTACAAGATTGGGGGGACATGACTTGTTTCAACTGTGGAGGGGTTGGCCATGTCGCCAAAGTGTGTTCCAGTTCCAATAAAAAGAAACCGAATAACCGCCAGCCGGCGGAAAACTCCAGAGGGCCCCGGTGAGGGAGTCAACCGGGTGCCCATCATCTCCAGTGAGCTCCAAACTGAATGAGAAGCACAGGAAAAGAGTGGACAGAACCCCTCAGAAGAAGCATAGGGTCCCTCAGCGGGTAGTTACACCCATTAAAAGGAGGGAGATCAATGCATACCAAGCCCAAGAGAGACTTAAGTCAAAAGAGAAATGGAAGAAAGAGAGTCAAAAAGGAAAATGCAAAGATCAAAAGAAAGAGACCCCTTTGAAGAGGTATCCAGAGAAGCTGGTAGGCCCCTCCCCGATAGTACCTGTCCAAGTGGAGGGAGTCTACACCAGAGCCATATTGGATACTGGGGCACAAGTGACCCTGTTGTACAGGGACTTTTATGACAAGAATCTAAGTCACTTACCCATCCAGAAGATTGAGGAGCTGGAAATATGGGGGATTGGGACCGAGAGTTTCCCTTATGATGGCTATCTGCTTATAAAACTGACCTTTGACCCGTCCATAGCCGGGAAGGCTGAAGTGTTTGATACCTTGGCTGTGGTATGTCCCCGACCGCCTGGAGCTAACAAGAATTCCTTAATAATAGGGACCAACATGGATCTGGTCCGAAGACTCCTGGCCCCTCTAACAAGAAGAAAAGGCCCCACAGTCACCAAGATCCACCCAATGCTGAAGACAGCCTACTAGCGATTGATCTTGGAGCAGAAGGCCCCGGAAGAGGGGGTAGGAAAGGTCTGGAGGCTGGGAAGAAGAGGAATAGTCCTGCAACCCGGTGAAGTAGCCTGTCTAAAAGCCACCGTGAAACTCACTTGAGAACAGCCAGGGCCCTTTGTCATGTTGGAGCCCGAACCAAAGGGGGAACACTCGGGCTTGGAAGTAGTCCCAGAAGTGGTCCCGTTGAGGGCCCTGAAGAAAGCACATTGTAAAGTACCTGTGAGTGTCAGGAATACTACGGATGGCCCCATGGAGATCCCAGCCAGGATGTTGCTGGGCCAGGTGAGCCCTGCTACTCCAGTTGCTTTGTCGGATGTGGAGAAGACAGAGGGAGAAAGGACTGTGTGGGAGAAGCTTTCCGTGGAGAACCCAAACCTGCCCAGAGCTTGGAAAGAGAGAGCAAAGACCCAGTTGACCAGGTGGAAAAAGATTTTCTCCCAAGATGAGTTCGATGTGGGGTGTGCAAGGAGTGCCACCCATCGAATCCGCCTCCAGGAAGACAAGCCCTTCAGGGAGAGGGTCAGGCGAGTTCTGTTAGCAGACCTCAAGGACTTGAGGGAACAGCTCGCCGAGCTCAAGCGAACTGGTGTGATTTGAGAATCTAGAAGCCCCTATGCCTCCCCGATAGTGGTGGTCAGGAAGAAGAATGGGTCGTTGAGGCTGTGCATCGACTACAGGACCCTCAACAGGAGAACCATACCCGACCAGTACACCACTCCGAGGATAGAGGATGCCCTACAGAGCTTGTCTGGAGCCAAGTGGTTCAGCGTGATGGACCTCAAGAGTGGGTACTATCAGATCCCTATGCATCCAGAAGACAAGGAGAAGACAGCTTTCATAACCCCGGTGGGGTTCTTTGAATTCGACCGGATGCCCCAAGGTCTGTCTGGAGCCCCAGCCACCTTCCAACGTCTCATGGAAAAGACTGTAGGAGACATGAACCTGCTCGAAGTTCTTGCATACCTCGATGACATCATTGTCTTTGGAAGAACCTTGGAAGAACATGAAGAAAGGCTGGAGAAAATGTTGAGAAGACTAAGTGAGGAGGGACTCAAGCTCTCACCTGAAAAATGCCAGTTCTATCAGTCATCAGTTAACTATCTGGGACACCTCGTGTCCGAAGATGGGGTAGCCACAGACCCCGAAAAGTTGGAGGCAGTCACCTCCTGGCCAAGGCCCACCACTGTGACAGAACTCAGGTCCTTTTTGGGATTCTGCTCTTATTATAGGAGGTTCGTGGAAGGGTTTGCTCGGATAGCCAGGCCTCTGAATGAACTGCTCAAGACGGAGGGGGAAGAGGATGACCTGGGGCCCAGGAAGCCAGGGGAGTCAGTCAAGGACCAGTGGAACGAGAAGTCTGAAGGAGCCTTCCAGATGTTGAAGAAAAACCTAACCACTGCCCCCGTCCTGGCCTATGCAGACCCAAAGAAGCCTTATGAGCTCCATGTAGATGCCAGTCATGATGGTCTGGGAGGAGTGCTCTATCAGGAGCACGAAGGACAACTGAGACCCATTGCATATGTGAGCAGAAGTCTGACTCCCTCTGAAAAGAACTACCCTACTCACAAGTTGGAGTTCCTGGCCCTCAAGTGGGCGGTAGTTGACAAACTCCGAGATTATCTGTATGGGGCGGAATTCACCGTGAAAACCGACAACAACCCCCTCACCTATCTGTTCACCACAGCAAAGCTGGATGCCACAGGACATAGATGGCTGGCGGCACTGTCTGCCTTCAATTTCAGCCTAAAATACAGGCCTGGGGCTGGAAATCGAGATGCAGACGCCTTGTCTAGAAGATCTCATGTCCCCACCAGCAGTACAGAAGACTGGACCCAAGTGGCACCCGACGGAGTGCGGGCCCTCTGTCAGGGGGCTGAACTCCAGGCCAGTGGCGGCTCAAGAGCAGAAGAGATAGGGGTTACCATAGTAGGAGTCCCCAAACAATACTGTGGGGTAACCCAGTTGGAGGAAGATAACTTGCCAAAACTGTCAAAGAAGGAGTTGAGATGTGACCAATTAGAAGACCCCATGGGGAGATTGGTCCTAGAGGCCCTGGAGAATCAGGATCCAAATAAACTCCTGCGTCACCCTTCAAAGGAAGCTCGCCTGTTGAGGAAGGAGTGGGACGGGTTGCAGGTGCATCAGGGAGTGGTCTACCGAAGGGGCCCCTCTGATGACCTGGAAGACAAATGGCAATTGTTTCTGCCTGAGAGAGAAACACCGAGAGACTGTCTTGGTTGCTCTGCACGACAACCATGGCCACCTGGGGGCTGAAAGAACCTTTCAACTCGTCAGGAGCCGGTTCTATTGGCCCTGCATGAGGGCTGAAGTGGAGGAGTACTGCCATTCATGCGCACGCTGTATCCAGCGGAAGACTTTACCCCATCAAGCTGCCCCAATGGGCCACCTACAAAGTCAAAGCCCGCTGGATTTGGTATGCATTGATTTTCTCTGCCTCGAACCCAACCTGAGTGGACTAGGAAATGTTCTGGTAGTAACCGACCATTTCACCCGGTATGCCCAGGCCTTCCCAACCAAGGACCAGAAGGCTTCCACTGTAGCCAAAGTACTTATGGAGAAATACTTTGTACACTACGGGCTACCACAACGGCTTCACTCAGATCAAGGAAGGGACTTTGAAAGTCGGTTGATCCGGAAGCTCCTGGATTCTTTGGGGATCAAGAAAACACAAACTACCCCCTACCATCCACAAGGTGATGCTCAGCCGGAGAGGTTCAACCGAACCCTGCTCAACATGCTGGGGACCTTAAGCAATGAAAAGAAGCAGCATTGGAGCAACCACATAGCAGCAGTTGTGCATGCATATAACAGCACCACAAGTGACGCTACAGGGTACTCACCCTATCGACTTATGTTCGGAAGAGAAGCAAGACTACAGGTAGATCTGGCCTTTGGCACCTCCATAGACCATTGTTCTGCCACTTCCCACAAAGGATATGTTGATAGGCTCAGACACAATTTAAAGTTGGCCTATGAGCAGGCCCAAGCAGCCTCAGACCAAAGGGGGGCTCGCAACAAGAAAAACTTTGATCTGAAAGTTCGGATCCAAGATTTACAACCTGGAGATAGAGTGTTGCTACGGAACTTGGGGGTCCCTGGAAAACACAAGCTTGCAGACAGATGGAGACCTGAACCCTATGTTATTTGCAAGAAACGACCAGGCCTACCTGTTTACAGACTAAAGCCAGAAGGGAAGGTGGGGCCCTTAAAGACTTGGCATCGGAACCACCTACTCCCACTAGCTGAAGCAGTTCGGATTCTCCCTGCGATGGGTTTCCCTGAGCCAACCTCCATTCTGGATACTCCCAGGCCAAACACTCGGTCCCAGACCCCTCAGATTGGGGATATAGAGACCTCTGAGCTAAGTGAAGATGAGGGAGAAGAACTTGATTGGCTTTGGCCTTCCCAGGCCCCAGAAACTTCTGCTATTGATCTTCCACCTGATAAAGACACCATAGCTTGAACACTGAATGCAGAAGCTACTGAGTTCATCCCGTCCAGTCCTTTGTCGGATTCTTGGGAAGATGCCTGTGTCTTATTCCCAGAGGAGGATCCAAGACATTCCATGTACCTCCCTGCTCCGGAGTCAAGTGCCCCAGAACCAGTGGACACTCCCAAGTCGGTTCCAGAAGAGGAACCTGTTTTAGCCGAACCAGAAAGCCCAAGAGGACAAAGGATGAGAAGGGCCATAAAACCTCCCAGGAGATTGACTTACCCACAGATGGGGAGGAGCTCGGAAGACACTGTGGTTACTGCCAGGAGGAGTATGGAAGACCCTAATCCCTCCACTGTTCATTTGGTGGGGGGCAACCCCAACTCACTCTCTGGCACAGTTAGGCAGGACACTAATGACAGTGTGACCTGTGGGCAGGGGAGTTCACCTCCTTGTTTTTGGTGGGAATTTCCTCTGCCAACATCATACGCAGCTTTGGCTAATGTTGTGCGTACTGTAATTTAATGTTATCTTTGGGGACCAAAGAGTTTAAGTGGGGGGAGTGTGTAGCGGGGTCTCCTTTAAGGCCCCAGGACTACGTTACCCAGAACCCCGTTCGGCACCCAGGGTGCATTCAGCCACCGCAGAGACTCATGGGAGGGGCTATATAAGAAGAGGGCGAGGCTGAGCTCGGCCTCTTTGGACACCGCGCTGCAATCAACAGGTCTTCCTGTGCGGATCTGCTGCAGTGCAGGGCGTGAAGCCAGGGCCTTGCACAACTTCCAGAGAGCCTTCCACCCCACTGCGGAACCTGGGTGACACCTGACTTCGCTGACTACTTACATCAGTTGGATCGGAGACCTGACCGTTGCAGACACTGTGTGTGTAGACACAGCAGGTGGAAGTCCCGGACTGGGATCGCGTCCGGAGTGGTGAGCGAGCATTTGCTCAATCCTATAGGCTGTACTGTTGTTAGGCCTAGAGACTGCCTTGGCCCATCGGCCTTTATTTACTGTTCCACTGGAGACTAGTGGCGGAACTGAGTTGAGTTAGTCTCCGGTGAAGTGTTCTTTATTGTCTACCCCTTTGGATTACAAATACTGTTCCTGTTGTGCACCACCAGTCAAGTTGCATGCGAAGAAATCGTTCTACTAGAGACTGAGTTAAATCTGAGTCAGGCCTGACCAGGAGTTAGAACTTTTGTTGCTGTGCCATAAGGGCGCATAGATAGAGATAGCTGCACCAGAAGGTAAATAGCCTGCATTATCAGGGTGTACTATATTTTCTGCTGCAGGGCTCTGCAGACATATATGTGTTATGTGTTAACCTTGTGCCTTTTACCCAAAGTAAAAACCTGTTATACTTCATCACTTGCTATCAGTGTGTTATCATTATGCAAAGAGGTTACCCTTACAATACAGGTAGATTGTGTGCATGTACTGTTAGATTGTGATACAAGTCAATCCCTAGACTAACTGTGCCAGAGTGGGTCGAGTAGATTGCCGGGGGTTGGCGGTGCTGTATTCAGGGCCCGCAAACAAATCCAGCGGCTCTCTTAACTGGGGGTAGCGCTACACTAATCTGCGTTAGTTTTCCCTTTTCACCTGGCAGTGCCCATTTATAGTACATATCTATACCCATGATGTATTATTTTTATATATTTAATAATATTTACCCTTATCTCATTGGCGTACATTAGTATATAATCATCCCCTGGTATTTAATACCCCAGTTGTATTTGATCTATTGGTTTTTTAAGGAAATCTAATTTTTAATAATTTTTCATATTTATTTTTTTTTCAATTTAGACTAGTTATTATTGATTTTATTATCAAATAGTTTTTATAAGCATTAAATCAATGATCCCGATAGTCTTTAACCACTTCTCCACCGAGCCTATTCTGGCACTTCTCTCCTTCATGTAAAAATCATAATTTTTTTGCTAGAAAATTAATCAGAACCCCCAAACATTATATATTTTTTTTTAGCAGACACCCTAGGGAATAAATGGTGGTCATTGCAACTTTTTTATCTTGCACAGTATTTGCGCAATAATTTTTTAAAAAGCCTTTTTTTGGGGAAAAAAACTGTTTCACAAATTAAAAAATAACAAAACAGTAAAGTTAGCCCAATTTTTTTGTATAATATGAAAGATGCTGTTACACCGAGTAAATCGATACCTAACATGTCACGCTTTAAAATTGCGCACACTCATGGAATGGCACCAAACTTCGGTATTTAACTTCTCCATAGGTGACGCTTTAAATTTTTTTACAGGTTACTATTTTCGAGGGCTGGGACATGTGGGGTTTTAACGGCGTATACATATGTGGGCGGGACTTACATGCGTGTTCGCTTCTGAGCGCGAGCTACCGGGGACAGGGGCGTTTTATTTTTATTTTTTTCATAATTTTTTTTTACACTTTAAAAAAATGAATAAAATTTTTGATCACTTTTATTCCTATTACAAGGAATGTAAACATCCCTTGTAATAGGAATCATTGTAACAGGTCCTCTTTATGGAGAGATGCGGGGTCAATAAGACCTCACATCTCTCCTCCAGGCTGGAAAGCATGAGATTGGTGAAAAAAAATTCACCGATCTCATGCTGACAGCCGCAATTGCGGCTTTGTTTACTTCCGGGTACCGGCGTGATGTCACAACGTCGCGCCGGGGACTCTGACGGTCATAGAGATGACTGGTGACCATCTGGTCACCAGTCATCTCTATCGTCGTGAGCCGGCGCCGGCCGATTCGTTCTCCAGGCCCCTGATGGCACGGGAGAGCCCGGAGAAGCACCGGATGGCGGCGGCGGGGGGTGTCCCCTCCCTCTGCCTATAAGAACGATCAAGCGGCGGAACTGCCGCTATGATCATTCTTATGGTGCGCAGAATCGGCAGAAGAACAGAATGATATCTGAATGATGCCTGTAGCTGCAGGCATCATTCAGATATCCCTCTTCAAAGTCAAGGACATCATATGACGTCCTTGGTGAAGAAGTGGTTAATAATATATCTATATTTCTATACATTTTAAACACTATCTATTAAATTTGTATATGGGTTATCTGCACACATCGATTTTGACAGCAATAGGAATACCCTAGAATATGTCATTTTATTATATTCATCTGCATATTATATGTTTTTCATTTTTTGCTATATACTTGTTTACACATTTCAGGCTTTATATATACATTGGGTTGTGCGAGGTACAATATGATGTAGCAGGTTACATAGTTATGTACATGCTTGCATCTAGGGCTATGTTGTGATATTCCTCTACTGCCGTCCTGCTTAAACTTCTTACCGAAATTGCAGCAGCCTTTATGGGTCAATTAGGACTCCGTAGGGCCTTGGCATAACGTAGTAATATCTATTTGTCGGCATTTGTATCCAAATAGTTTTTCCCTATGCAGTATACTCATTGCGGACCATTATCCAGCACTAGAGTGTCCGCGGTAGTCAGCAAAATGTCCGCCGGCACATATATTAGATCTCCTCCGTAGCACAACAGGGGTGTATGATCTGGATACTGTGTGTTACGGACCATCCGAACGGGACGTATTGGCTAAGGAAGGGACGTTTGCATCACTAAAGGCCGCGGCTGGGTCACAGTCGAATGCCCTAAACCGCTTGCCTTCTGGTAAGCTGCTTCCCCTTCTTTTGGTGGTGGATACCTCACAGCTTGCTTTGAGTAATCACGGTGGTGTGAAGTTTGTGGTTTCCCTGCCTTAATGGCCTATGGACTATTTCAGATGATTGGTTAAAATTACCATTGGACTATTTGGTGTAATGCCTGCTAGTTTACCATATACATTTAAATAAGCACCAAATCCCTATTAGGCTTTGGTTAAGATTCCTTAAAAGTGGCACAGTTTTTTATTTTTATTTTTCCATTGTTTGAGGTGTTGTCACACTATTTCTGCTGCCTAATGTTTAAATAGTATCATTTGATTGTTTGCTAGCGCAGTTTTTATCCTTTATATATTAGATCAGTGATTCTCAACCAGGGTTCCGTGGAACCCTAGGGTTCCTCCAGAGGTTGTTAGGGGTTCCTTCAGCATTGGGCAATTTCTGCCTCTCAGATAAGTTCACTGACCCCATTGATCTTTTTAGATATCTGTAAGGAGGTAATTCTTCCCAATTGCCACAAGTGTAAGGACCATTCTTCCAACTGACCGTTACACTAATGTATCATGAGTTGTAGATTTCTCAATTTTAGCAGGGGTTCCCCGAGACCGGAGAACTATTTCAAGGGTTCCTCTGTGTTGAAAAGGTTGAGAAAGGCTGTATTAGATAGACATACTCACTGTCCAATCAAATTTCCCCCTGAAGAAGATACGACGCCCCCTGTATCGACACGCGTTGGGGAGGGGACAGGACGGCAGGAGAGTCTGTGTGAGGCTGTGAGGACCTTTTACCATATCCCGATCTGTATATCTCGCTACGAGCCTGTTATAGAGTGGTGCACTGTCGCACCTAGACTATGTGAGTACCCCAGCAGGGGATCTCTCTTTTTATTTAAATAAAATACTGTAAAACGGTACTTGCACCATCCGGGTTTTGTTTCTTATATATTCTATGGTCTGGAGCTACCTACCAAGGAACCAGGAACCCAGGATTATCTATTAGAACCCAGGTGTGGTTCCTAAGCGTGCACAGACCAAGCTTAGTTGCAAGGTCGCACGCTCTAAGGTGAGCGTCCATTACCACAGGGGAGCACCTGTGTGACTACACCTTGGCATGACTTTTGGATCACTCACTGGGCCGTGTGTTACTGTATGAAATGCATTAAACATCACCCTTGGATTGCTGCTACTGATTACTATATGCACTGAAGCACTGTGGAATTTTGTATTCATTTTTTATATGCACTGAAGCACCTTAAGCCCTGTACACACGATCGGTTTTACAGATGAAAACAGTCCGATGGACTTTTTTCACCGGACAAACCGATCGTGTATGGGACCCATCGGTCTTTTTTCCATCGGTGTTAAAAAATAGAACATGTTTTAAATTTATCCGATGGAAAAAAAAAACGATAGCAAATTACTATCGTCTGTGGGGAACTCCATTGGATAAAAAACCCACGCATGCTCAGAATCAAGTCGACGCATGCTCAGAAGCATAGAACTTCATTTTTCTCGGCTCATCGGAGTGTTTTACTTTACCGCGTTTGGGACGATCGGATTTTTGACTGATGGTGTGTAGGCAAGACTGATGAAAGTCAGCTTCATCGGATTTCCGATGGAAAAATCCATTGGTTTAAAATTCATAGGAAATCTGATCCTGTCTACAAGGCTTAACCACTTCCCTACCCAGCCATAGTCAAATGACGTCCACAGATGGGATCTCCCATCCTGGGTGGACGTCATATGACGTCCTGGCTTTGTAGGGGGATATCTGAATGATTGGTGCAGCTAGAGGCATCATTCAGATATCCTTTTAAAGTGCCAGCGATTCTGTGCACCATAAGAATGATCATAGCGGCGGTTCCGCCGCTTGATCGTTCTTATAGGCGGTGGGAGGGGACATCCCCCCCTCCCGCCGCCATCCGGTGCTTCTCCGGGCTCTCCCGTGCGATCGGGGACCCGGAGAGAATCGTCCGGCGTCGTTGGTGGGTCACGTGACGAGCATAGAGATGACTGGTGACCAGATGGTCACCAGTCATCTCTATGATCGTTGGAGGCCCGGGCGCAATGTGACGACGTCACGCCCGGGTCCTCAAATGTAAACAAAGCCGCCATTGCGGCTGTAAGTATGAGATCAGTGAAAACATTTTCACTGATCTCATGCTTTCCAGCCTGGAGGAGAGATGTGGGGTCTTATTGACCCCGCATCTCTCCATAAAGAAGACCTGTCACACACATTCCTATTACTATTGTAATAGGAATAAAAGTGATCAAAAAAAAAAAAAAAAAAGTAAAATAATTGTAAATAAATAAATAAGTAAAAAAAATAAAAAAAATAATAACAAAAAAAAATTAAAACGCCCCTGTCCCCGGTAGCTCGCGCTCAGAAGCGAATGCACGCGTAAGTCGCCCACATATGTAAACGCCGTTCAAACCACACATGTGAGGTATCGCCGCGTGCGTTAGAGCGCATGCAACAATTCTAGCACTAGACCTCCTCTGTAATTCTAACCTGGTAACCTGTAAAAAAAATTAAAGTGTCGCCTATGGAGATTTTTAAGTACCGAAGTTTGGCGCCATTCTATGAGTGTGCGCAATTTTAAAGTGTGACATGTTAGGTATCTATTTACTCGGCATAACATCATCTTTCATATTTTCCCCAAAAATTGGGCTAACTTTATTGTTTTGTTATTTAATTCATGAAACCATTTTTTTTTTTTAAAAAAAGGGCGTTTGAAAAATTATTGCGCAAAAAATCGTGCAAGAAAAAAAGTTGCAATGACCGTCATTTTATTCCCTAGGGTGTCTGCTAAAAAAACATATATAATGTTTGGGGGTTCTGAGTAATTTTCTAGCAAAAGAATGATGATTTGTACATGTAGGAGAGAAGTGCTAGAATAGGCCCGGTATTGAAGTGGTACTAAAAGCCCGGTATTGAAGTGGTTAAGAATACTTCTATATGGACTTGTGTGTCATTATTTAGGGATTGGACTGTTTATCACTATTATTTATTATGCATGTTTATGCACTTATGCACTTTATTATGATGCCGATTTAATTGGATTGTTATATATATTTATTTGCATTATTTGCTTGCACATATCTACATCACTTACTGGACACTACCCCCTTCTTTTATATAGTGGTGTGTGAACTATCATTTATTAGCGCTGCGTTTTTGTTTCTTTTATTTAGTCTTTGGCACGATTTATCAGACGTGTTTCACGCTAGCAGCTTTATTTCTATACTTAAAGGGGTTGCTCCACCGGAAAAAAAAAATTAAAAGCCAGCAGCTACAGCTACAGCAGCTGCTGGCTTTTAATATTTGGACACTTACCTGTCCTGGAGTCCAGCGACGTCCGCAGCAGAGGACGAGCGACCGCTCGTCGCTCTGCTGCTCCCTCCGCCATCCTCACTGAGGGAACCAGGAAGTGAAGCCCTGCGGCTTCATGCCCGGTCCTTACGGCGCATGCGCGAGTCGCGCTGCGCCGTTCTGATTGGTGCTCCTGTGTTCTGGGAGCCGAGTGTCTCCCAGAACACCAAGGGAAGTCTGCGGGAAGTGACGTAACTCCCGCAGATTCCCGGAGACAGGACTCCCGGATGTGGGTGAAAATACCTGTCTTAGACAGGTATCTTCACCCCCCTCCCCCCTGAAAGGTGTCAATTGTGACACCGGAGGGGGGGAGGGTTCCAAATAGCAAAAGTTGCTATTTAGGGTGGAGTTCCACTTTACGCTGATAGGAGTGGTGGCTCGCAGGACTGTTGCAATTTTAACCCTAAACATTACCACCACTTTGCTTCACAGTTGGCATGAGGTCCTTCTCCTGTAATGCAGTCTTTGGTTTGTGCTACACAAGTCCACTGCTACTGTGGCCAAACAACTTTATCTTTGATTCACCAATCCACAGCACATTGTTCAAGGAGGCCTGATCCTTATCTGTATTTTCAATGGCAAACTGTGGTCTTGTACTGTACTAACGTTCTTTTGGACAGCAAGGGCTTTTTCCTGGCACACCTCCTATGCAGGTTAAATTGGTGCAATTTCTTTCTGAATGTAGATGCATGCACTTTGAAACCAACTGTAGCGCCCTCCTCACTCCCCTCTTTCTCTTCAGCTCGTCTCTCTCTTGTCTAGGGGTATCTTTTAGAGGGGAAGGGAGCTAGAACACTACGCCAGGCCTTTGTCACAGGTGTCAGTGTGATACAAGCAAAGTTCTTTTACCTTCGGGTCAGTGCTGTGCACCTGGAGCCTCCACCGAGAGTTACCTTGAACAATGTCTGTCAGGAAATGAGCCCCACACCATTAAAGTTCAACACTCCTTTATTCTTCTCGAATGAACACAATCAGTTGAACTCCCTTGGTAGAAACAGAACAGAAAAGGAGGTGTGGATGCGAATAGGCCCAGACACAATGGGGCTGATTTACTAATAACAGTGCGCTGCGCTGGTTCTAACCTTAATTGGTGCGCCGGATAACTCCTTCACTTTGCGCAGGAACCAGCGGCGCACTGTTATAGTAAATACAAATGTCAGCGGCGCTCTATTGAAAATGAATGGTTCCCTATGGGAGCCCATTGATTTGAATAGAGGTCGCCCGGGAAGTCGGATAAAGCGTATCCGACTCGCGGGGCGACTCGTGTGCCGGCTAACACAGGGACAGTGCGACTTTGCGAGGCGACTTGAACACGACCTGAGCGCGTGAAGCAGCCGCTCAAGTCGTGTCCTAGAGGCGACTAGCTGGCCGAGAATGTCTCCAGCGCGATGGCATCGCGCTGGTTCTCGGCAGCCTCGCTGTCCCTTGTTTGGTATGAATCATGAAGGGGAACTCCACGCCAAATTTTTATGAAAAAAACGGCGTGGGGGTTCCCCTCCAGGAGCATACCAGGCCCTTAGGTCTGGTATGGATTTTAAGGGGAACCCCTAAGCCGAAAAAAACGGCGTGGGGGTCCCCCCAAAATCCATACCAGACCCAGTCACGCAACTGACGTCACTTCCGGTCCCGCTGGTGGTTTGTTCCCAGAGGTGGAACACACGCCAGCTTCTCCAGGTTCGGGACTGCTATTTACCTTATTCACGCCTTCACAGCCTCAGTGCCGGGTTCGGGGCACTCACAAAGTAAGCGTGTTTTTGGCTTTTATATTTTTCTTTACAGTAAATAGTATTACACTATTTTCGGCCTCTTTTCTCTAATTTGCATACCACCGGAGCTCTCCATATCCCAGTGCCTACCATCGCCTGTCCAGCTGACATCATTTCTTTGCCACTTAGCAAGTTGATACCTGCAAGAAGCTTGTCTGACCTTTTTTTAGCTAAAAGGTTCAACATGTTGGGGTAAGCTGCCATCTTTACTATAGCACTATCGGGTGATACTGATCACGGTGAAGGTGGATCTTAAAGTCACAAGGATTTATTTGATCAATATACAGTACATCAAGTATTCGGAAGATTTATAACACATGCAGAGGAATTTTTTCTGTTAAGACTGTTCACTATTGCTGTGGGATTTTCTGGTGTTTAATTTTTGGACTTTGGTGCACATTGTATATTTTTGTTTGCAGGGTGTTTTTATTTGTTTGGTTGTTTTGAAGTTTGTTTGGCAATATTCTGTTCACTATCCATTGATTTATTTGGAATCCCATTGAATTGGTATCCACACACTATATAGCACTTTTATCCAAGGCGGGTGTAATTAATTCATTTAGTTTAATGTTTTTTAGTATCTCTTGATTTATTGAGGATTGTTATTTAGTGCCCTTATCTCTCACTTATTTTTCACATTGTTTCAGCCATCACTGAATTTCTGAGGAGCAGCTTTTTTACTTTATTATTAATTGGCGCTGTTTTTTTTTTTATTATTCATTACCCTAGACTTTACCTGCTTTTCTTCTGCTTGGCTCCTCCGCAGAAAAAAGAATGAGGCACACCGCACCACAAGCCCGTACCCTCCTAGATGGGGAGGTTGAGCGGTGTCAGTTTCTCGGGCCTGCTTGCAGCCAGTGTTTAAAAACCTCCAGTGCTGCCCTCGTTTCTGTGGTATTCAGAAACAAGCCTTTAGTTCTCCCCAGTAAGCAACTGTCCACACCAACTGAAAAGGTCCAACTCTTATTTTATTTTTTTAGCACAATAAACAGTCTCTTTGAGAGCAGACAGGTTGGGACAAGACACAGGTCAGATAAGGTTGGAGGAGGTCCAGGCACAAACTTGAATTTGGGTTTTCTCCTGTTCTGATTAGCACGAACAGGCTTGGCGCACGGTCTCTGCCACAGATCATGAGGTTGGTCACTGCCACTGACCAGGTGAAAAAAAGATGAAAGTCACTGCCACTGACCTTGGATGCGTAGTATCACTCCCACTGTGACTTAGAGAACACGCACTTCCTTCCATTAGTAAACTGGCCCTTTATAGGACAAGAACATCCCTCCAGAGAGTTACCAGAGGCCCCGTCTGTCACCACGACTCTGCGCTGGGTCTTCAGAAAGAGTCACCTCCCTGGCCTCCTCGTCCTGGATACGGGTCCCCTCGCAAGGCAGATCCCTGGGAGTCTCGGTCCACGGCGGATCCCAGCCGAAGGCTGCTGGGCTCCGGCACTTTCTCCAAAGTACCTCACCCCAGACTGAAGGTGTCTGAGATGGAACAGCAGCTCCGTCTCTGGGCCTAGGGCACCCAGAGACAACCCGATCAGGCCTCTGGGCCTAGGGCACCTGGAGGCGACACACACACACCCAGGCCTAAGGTGCCTGAGCGCAGAACCCACCCCGCTGGAAGATGACCGCCCCCTTTTATATCCTCTCCCGACAGGCACAGCAGGTTCCCCGCCCCGCCGTACTGTTGCCAAGAGGGGACAAAAAAAGGCACAACCTTGCACTGCGGTTCAACCTGGGCCCATGGCAACAGCGCCACCCATAGGCCCTAGGGAACTACACATCAGTACCATCTCCCAGGGACAGAAATGGTCCATGAAACCTAACAATTAGTGCATCTGAGCCTAGTTACCACTCAGATGCTTCCCCCTAAATGTAACCACCCGCTACACATATATATATATACTATATGTGTGTAGCGGGTATGTACTTTCCCGGGTGTAAATTTGAACTTGACAGAGACATTAGTGATGTGTAATTCCCTGCAGCCCAGCAGGTGGCGCTGTCGCCCTGGGCTGGGGTTGAATCATTGCTGTGTGTCGTGTCTCCTTTTTGTCCTCCCTCGGCAGCGGTATGGTGGGGCGGGGAACCCGCCGTGCTTGCTGGGAGAGGGTATAAAGGGGCCGGCCATCTTTGTCACGGGGTCGGAGTCCAGGGCACCTTCAGCCTGTGGACGGTGGTTCGTGTTGGTTCTCTAGGCGGGCCTAGGCCTAGAGGACAGCCGGAGGTCGTGTTCCATTCCAGGCACCTTTAGCCTGGGGTGAGGTACTCGGATGGAGGTCCGGAGCTCAGTGCCCAACACTGAGTTCCGCGAGGGAAGGAGATCCTAGGGAACCCCGGGAGTGGGTACCCGAATCCGGAAGGCGTAATGGACCGGGGGGAGCTCCTCATTCGAAGACCCGGTGCAGAAGATTGCCAGTGACGGGTGAGTCTCTCATCGGAGACCGCCTGGAAGGAAATCCCCCCTCACTCGGAGACCACAACCCACTTTCAGGAAGGAAAGTGGAGAATACATTGTGTCTGGGCCTATTCGCATCCACACCTCCTTTTCTGTTCTGTTTCTACCAAGGGAGTTCAACTGATTGTGTTCATTCGAGAAGAATAAAGGAGTGTTGAACTTTAATGGTGTGGGGCTAATTTCCTGACAGACATTGTTCAAGGTAACTCTCGGTGGAGGCTCCAGGTGCACAACACTGACCCGAAGGTAAAAGAACTTTGCTTGTACCACACTGACACCTGTGGTGAAAGCCAGGCCTGGTGTCCCTGCTCCCTTCCCCTCTGAAAGATACCCCTAGACAAGAGACAGACGAGCTGAAGAAAGAGAGGGGAGTGAGGAGGCCGCTACACGTGTATGTGTGTATATATATCTATATATATATATATATATGTAGCGCTACCCCCAGTTAAGAGAGCCGCTGATATTGATTTGGGCCCTGTAGTGCACTGCTGTCAACCCCTGGCAATCGGCTCTAACCTCCCGTGGCACAGCTGGTGATAGAGGGATAGGACCGCGTGACCGCAACTGTTGGTGACGCAGTCCTATAACAAACATACACAGAATATACTTTAAAACTCCTATTAAAGTAAGCGGAACTGACACCAAATGTACTTTACCCAGATATTTTACTGAGGCTAATGGGCAAGTAATAAACAACAGTATAACAAGTTGCAGATCCCTGCAATAAACAGTAATAAAGATAAACAGAGTAATCAGAATAATTAAGTATTGCTATGCAACTCTAGCGCTGCCCTTTTACAGCTACTTCCCCTCATGGGTAGACTAACACCCAGCAATGTCTACCTATGCAGTCAGGCTTGACTGATCTAAATGGAAGTTCAGTGAAACAATATTTGCTAGCAATCTCTCGGTGGTGCACTTGAAGAACAACTTTGTAATCCCAACGAATAGTAAAGATAAAGTATCTGTCTTTAAACAGCTCTCACCACCTGGACAAGTCCAAGTCCCTTTCCTCCATCGATTCGTCTAGGAACAGGAATCCACCGACATCCAAGTCTTCAATCCTTCTGGTGTACTGCAGCAAGGAGGATTAGATGTCTCTAAGGCTCTGCTAGGCTGGCAGAGTTCTCTTTGGAAAGGAGCACACGGCCCGGGCTTCAGGCCTTGTGCACACAGCAGTTCAGCACAGACATCCTCTTGCTAGGAGAGGGGGGTACAAAGAGGCCGACCAAAACTCCGCCTCCCCTTTATAAAGTCTGCCCCAGCAGTCTCTGTTCTGGAGCAATGCACCCTGGGTGCTGCAAGATGTACTGGGAGATGTAGTCTCTCTCTCCTCTGCTTTCACTTCCATAATGTCTCTTTACTTCCTCCCGACTCACCTCTCACCTGGAACTTCTTGTCTCTCTGCATTAAAGGGGAACACCCCGCTACACACTCCCCCCACTTGAACTCTTTGGTCCCCAAAGATAAACTTCAACAAATACTGTTTACCATTTTGGACAATGTCGAGCATGATGTTGGCATAGGGAATTCCCACCAAAACTTTGGGATGGAACTCTCTTGCCCACAGGTCACACTACCATGAGTGGCCTGCCTAACTGTGCCAGAGAGTGAGCTGGGGTTGCCCTCCACCAAATGGACGGTGGAAGGATCAGGTTGTTCAACACTTCTCCTAGCCGTTACAACAGAGTCCTCTGAGCTCGTCCCCATTTGGGGGTAAGTTAGTTTCTTGGGAGGCCTGATGACTCTGCGAGCCCTCTGCTCTCTTGGTGCTTCTGACTCTGGCACCACAGGCTCTTCTTCAGGAGTAAGTTCAGGTAACATTGCTGGTTCTGGAACCTCTGATTCAGAAGTCAACTGACGTATGGAATCTCTAGAGTCCTCCTCTGCGCAAGTGTCAGGAACATCTTCCCAGTAATCAGCTGAGGGACTGAAGGGTATGAATTCAGTAGCCTCCGGATTCAGCGTTGCATCTGGGGTATCCCCTCCATTTGGGAGATCTATGGCGGACGTTCCCAGAGTCGAGGGAGGCCACAGCCAGTCCAGTTCTCCACCTTCTTCTGTACTCAATTGGGAGGCCTCCCCATCTTTGGCTCGAGAGGTCTGGGACCGAGTGTTCGGCCTAGGAATATCCAGGATAGAGGCCGGTTCAGGGGAGTCTCTCACGGGAGGTATTCTGACTGCCTCAGCAAGTGGGAGCAGGTGGTTCCGATGCCACGTCTTCAGTGGACCCACCTTTCCTTCTGGCTTTAGTTTGTAGACAGGCAAACCAGGCAACTTCCTACAGACAACATAGGGCTCAGATCTCCACCTGTCGGCAAGCTTGTGTTTTCCAGGGACCCCCAGATTGCGTAGCAGTACTCGGTCCCCGGGCTGCAGATCTTGCACTCGAACCTTTAGATCAAAATTTCTCTTGTTGCGGGCCCCCCTTTGATCCGAAGCCGCCTGGGCTTGTTCATAGGCCACCTGCAAGCTACGTCTAAGTCTGTCCACGTATCCCTTGTGGGATGTAGCTGAGGTATTGTCTATAGAAGTGCCAAAGGCCAGGTCCACAGGTAGCCTTGCTTCTCTCCCAAACATAAGTCGATAAGGGGAGTAGCCAGTGGCGTCACTTGTGGTACAGTTATAGGCATGTACTAGGGCTGATATGTGCTGACTCCAGTGTTGCTTCTTCTCTGTTTCTAAGGTTCCCAACATGTTGAGCAGGGTCCGGTTAAATCTCTCCGGCTGAGCATCTCCTTGTGGGTGGTAAGGCGTGGTTCTGGTCTTCTTTATTCCTAATGAATCCAAAAGTCTTCGGATCAACCGACTCTCAAAGTCCCTTCCTTGATCTGAGTGGAGTCTCTGTGGTAGTCCGTAATGGACAAAATACTTCTCCATAAGTATCTTGGCCACGGTGGATGCCTTCTGGTCTTTGGTTGGGAAAGCTTGAGCATAGCGGGTGAAATGGTCGGTTATTACCAGAACATTCCCCAATCCACTCAGGTCGGGTTCGAGGCAGAGAAAGTCAATGCATACCAGATCCATTGGGCCTTGACTCTGTAAATGGCCCATTGGGGCAGCTTGATGGGGTAGGGTCTTTCTCTGAATGCATCGTGCACAGGAATGGCAATACTCCTCTACTTCTGCCCTCATGCAGGGCCAATAGAACCGATTTCTGACAAGCTGGAAGGTCCTTTCTGCCCCTAGGTGACCATGATGGTCATGCAGGGCAATTAGTACAGTCTCTCGGTGCTTCTCTGGAAGAAATAACTGCCACTTATCTTCTGAGTCATCAGAGGGGCCCCTTCGGTAGACCACTCCCTGATGTACCTGTAGCCTGTAAAAATTCCTTCCTCAACAGGCGAGCCTCCTTTGAGGGGTGATGTAGGAATTTGTTGGGATCCTGATTCTCCAGGGCTTCGAGGACCAATCTCCCCATGGGGTCTTCCAATTGGTCACACCTCAACTCCTTCTTGGACAGTCTCGGTAGGTTGTCTTCCTCCAGTTGAGTTACCCCACAATAGTGTTTGGGGACTCCTACCATGGTAACCCCTATTTCTTCTGCTCTGGAGCCTCCTCTGGCTTGGAATTCAGCCCCTTGACAAAGGGCCCGCACCCCGTCCGGTGCCACTTGGGTCCAATCTTCCCAGTCATTTGTCGTGGCATGAGACCTTCGGGACAGGGCATCTGCATCCCTATTTCCGGCTCCTGGTCTGTACTTCAGACTGAAGTTGAATCCAGACAATGCGGCCAACCACCTGTGTCCGGTGGCATCTAGTTTCGCGGTGGTGAAGAGGTAGGTCAGGGGGTTGTTGTCTGTCTTCACAGTAAACTCTGCCCCATACAAGTAGTCTTTTAGCTTGTCTACTACCGCCCATTTGAGGGCCAGGAATTCCAGCTTATGAGTGGGGTAATTCTTTTCTGAGGGGGTCAGGCTCCTGCTCACATAGGCCACTGGTCGCAGTTGTCCTTCATGTTCTTGGTAGAGTACACCACCTAGACCCTCATGGCTGGCATCCACATGTAATTCATAAGGTCTGGTAGGGTCGGCGTAGGCCAGGACTGGGGCAGTGGTTAAGCTCCTCTTCAGAGCATGAAAGGCCTCTTCACACCTTGGGTTCCACTGATCTTGAACTGACTCACCAGGCCTCCTGGGCCCTGAGTCATCCTCTTCCCCTTCTGTCTTTAGCAATTCATTCAACGGGCGGGCAATCCGAGCAAACCCCTCCACAAACCTCCTATAATAGGAGCAGAACCCCAGGAAGGATCTGAGCTCTGTTACTGTGGTGGGTCGTGGCCAGGAAGTGACTGCTTCCAACTTCTCAGGATCTGTGGCCACCCCTTCTTCAGACACTATGTGCCCCAGATAGTTCACAGAAGACTGGTAGAACCGACACTTCTCGGGGGAAAGCTTAAGTCCCTCTTCGCTGAGTCTTCTCAATACTTTCTCCAACCTGGCTTCATGTTCTTCCAAGGTTCTTCCAAAGACAATGACATCGTCCAAGTACACAAGGACTTCTATAAGATTCATGTCTCCAACAGTCTTCTCCATAAGGCGTTGAAAGGTAGCAGGAGCTCCAGACAGACCCTGAGGCATCCTATTGAATTCGAAGAATCCCACCGGGGTTATGAAGGCTGTCTTCTCCCTGTCTTCTGGGTGCATAGGGATTTGATAGTACCCACTCTTGAGGTCCATCACACTGAACCATTTGGCTCCAGACAAACTTTGTAGGGCATCTTCTATCCTTGGCGTGGTGTATTGGTCAGGGATGGTTCTCCTGTTGAGAGTCCTGTAATCGATACAAAGCCTCAACGACCCATTCTTCTTTCTGACCACCACGATTGGGGAGGCATAGGGACTTCTAGACTCCCGGATCACACCAGTCTTCTTTAGTTCTACAAGTTGTTCCCTCAGATCCTCCAGATCTGCCAGGGGGACCCGCCTGACCCTCTCTCGGAAGGGCTTATCTTCTTGGAGGCGGATCCGATGGGTGGCACTTCTTGCACACCCCACATCGAATTCATCTTCAGAAAAGATCTTCTCCCACCTGGACAGCTGGGCCTTGGCTCTTTCTTTCCAAGCCCTGGGTAGGTTCGGGTTTTCCACGGACAGTTTCTCCCAAACATCTCCTCCGTCACCCGTCCCCTTGACTTCGGACCAAGTGACCGGGGCAGCAGGGCTCACCTGACCCAGCAACACTCTGGCAGGGATCTCCATGGGTCCTCCCGTAGTGTTCCTAACACTCACCGGAACTCTGCCATGGGCCTTCTTCAGGGCCTTGAACGGAATCACTTCTGGTATCACTTCCAGGCCTGAGGACTCTTCCCTTGGGTCTGATTCCAGCATGACAAAGGGGCCAGGTTGTTCCCACGAAAGCTTCACAGTGGCCCTAAGACAGGTTACTTCTCCGGGCTGTAGCACTACTCCTTCTCTGCCAAGTCTCCACACCTTCCCTATCCCCTCTCCCGGGGTCTTCTGCTCTAAGACCAGTCGTTGGTAGGCCGTCTTTAGCATGGGATGGATTTTGGTGGCTGAATGGTTTCTCTCTTTCACTAGAGGGGTCAGGAGTCTCCTGACTAGATCCGTGTTTGTCCCAATGATCAGGGAAATCTTGCTGGCTCCAGGCGGCTGGGGACACACAACTGCCAGGGTGTCAAACACTTCAGCCTTCCCAGCCACGGATGGGTCGAAAGTCATCTTTATGGGCAGGTACCCATCATAAGGGAAACTCTGGGTTCCAAGTCCCCATATCTCCAGCTCTTCTATCTTCTGGATAGGCAGATGACTCAAGTGCCTATCATAGAAGTCCCGGTATAGTAAAGTCACCTGTGCTCCGGTGTCCAAAAGAGCTTTAGTATAGACTCCTTCCACTTGAATGGGCACAGTAGGAGACGGGCCCACCAGTTCCTTTGGGTATGGCCGGACTGGGGTCACCTCTTTTTTTTGGCTTTCGACCCTTGCCCTGCTCCTTTTGGACTTAAATTTTTCCTGAGCCTGGCATGCATTGACTTTCTCCCTCTCAATGGGGGCACAAACCCGCCGAGGGATGTTATTGTTCCTTTTAGGTGGATGTTCCTTCTTTGGGGTGCTGTACTTCCACTGAGGGGTCTTGCCCCCTCCCTCTGGGGTACATCTTGGTGGGGGTGTACTATACCTCCTCCTAGGAGTTTTGTCTCCTCCATTCTTGGCCTTTTTTTTTAGTTTGGAGCGCACTGAAGATGATGGGCACCCGGTTGACTCCTTCACCGGGGCCCTTTGGAGTTTCCCGCCGGCTTGCAATTATCTGTTCTCTTCTTCTTTGGGCTGGAGCATACGTTTGCAAAGTGGCCACTCCCTCCGCAGTTATAGCAAATCACCTCTTCTCGGTCCTGTAGGGAGGCCGGTGCTGAGGTGTTCGGGAACAACTCCTTTCTTGGGCTTGGTTTCTCTCGTCTTCTCTGATCTTTCTCCATCAAAGAGGTCAGCATCTCCAACACTTGGGCCATTTGCGATTTCAGAGTGTCAACCTCCGCTTCTCTTTCTGGGCTCTTGACCGAATGCACCAACACTGGTACAGGTGTGACATTCGCCTTGGCCACCTGCTGATCTTCCTCCAGCGCCTCTTCGTCCCTAATAATTTTTATTAGATCAGAGTAGGTTAGTGACATTCCTCCTCCTGAGGTTTTCAGGTGCAGCCAGACCGGGTCTGAGCGCCGCGCTCCCCTCATGATCTGCTTCATGCGTGCTTCATCTGCATCTTTGGGCAGCATTCCCTTCTTCAGTACAATCTTGCATAACTGCCTGTTCAGCCTTCTAACATATTCTGACAGTTTCTCATTCGGCTGCTGGAGAGTGTGTTCAATTTGATAAATCATCTCTGACACCTTCTCCAGCTGACCAAACTCTTCCTGCAGCATGGCCAGGCAATCTTGAGCTGTACAGTTTTCATTTCCAAACCGGAAGCTCTTCACCGATTCTGCCGCGGCACCTTTCAGACTTTCTAAGACTCGCTGTCTCTTCTGTGCCTCAGGCACCTCCCATGCTTCTACTGCCTGCAATGCCTGTTCCACCCAAGTGTCAAAATCTTCCTCCCCCGCAGGGACGGGGAGCTTCCCTGAGAAGGTGCTAAGCTTCTGGTAACCGGCCTCCACATGCACCGTACTGCTTTTCAGGCACTTAATTACAAGGTCTCCTAGAGCATTCAACAATTCAGGCCCTATAGCGGCCAGCGGTGATCCCGGGCTTAATAGTTCCTTAAGCTTTTCTGCTTTAGGGGATAGTGGTGGAGATAATTGTGGGAGTGATGGCTTTGGTGTCTGAAACCATTCTTCCTTCACTGGCAGCGTATGTATCAAGTGATAGATCTGATTATCTATGGCTTGTATACTCTGACTTTTAAAATGCTCTGGGATTTCGTTTTTCCATTCTACCAGTGCGTATGTAAACGAGATCACTGGATCTGGCCTAAAATCCATCACCCATGCTTTGTGGCTCGGAGACAGTAACAATACGAGATGTTTTATCTCCTCTTCCTTCCATCTTTCCCCCGGGAGTACAATGACTACCGCCGCGGTTGGATCGGCGCCAATCGCTGCGCACCACTGTGACATTGCCAGCGGGTCCATGCTGGTACTTCTGACCGGCTTGATTGCAGCGTGCAACGTACAAGGATCCCGGACTCGAGCCCCCACGTGTAGCGCTACCCCCAGTTAAGAGAGCCGCTGATATTGATTTGGGCCCTGTAGTGCACTGCTGTCAACCCCTGGCAATCGGCTCTAACCTCCCGTGGCACAGCTGGTGATAGAGGGATAGGACCGCGTGACCGCAACTGTTGGTGACGCAGTCCTATAACAAACATACACAGAATATACTTTAAAACTCCTATTAAAGTAAGCGGAACTGACACCAAATGTACTTTACCCAGATATTTTACTGAGGCTAATGGGCAAGTAATAAACAACAGTATAACAAGTTGCAGATCCCTGCAATAAACAGTAATAAAGATAAACAGAGTAATCAGAATAATTAAGTATTGCTATGCAACTCTAGCGCTGCCCTTTTACAGCTACTTCCCCTCATGGGTAGACTAACACCCAGCAATGTCTACCTATGCAGTCAGGCCTGACTGATCTAAATGGAAGTTCAGTGAAACAATATTTGCTAGCAATCTCTCGGTGGTGCACTTGAAGAACAACTTTGTAATCCCAACGAATAGTAAAGATAAAGTATCTGTCTTTAAACAGCTCTCACCACCTGGACAAGTCCAAGTCCCTTTCCTCCATCGATTCGTCTAGGAACAGGAATCCACCGACATCCAAGTCTTCAATCCTTCTGGTGTACTGCAGCAAGGAGGATTAGATGTCTCTAAGGCTCTGCTAGGCTGGCAGAGGGCTCTTTGGAAAGGAGCACACGGCCCGGGCTTCAGGCCTTGTGCACACAGCAGTTCAGCACAGACATCCTCTTGCTAGGAGAGGGGGGTACAAAGAGGCCGACCAAAACTCCACCTCCCCTTTATAAAGTCTGCCCCAGCAGTCTCTGTTCTGGAGCAATGCACCCTGGGTGCTGCAAGATGTACTGGGAGATGTAGTCTCTCTCTCCTCTGCTTTCACTTCCATAATGTCTCTTTACTTCCTCTCGACTCACCTCTCACCTGGAACTTCTTGTCTCTCTGCATTAAAGGGGAACACCCCGCTACATATATATATATAGATATATATATATATATATATATATATGTATGTATGTATGTATGTATGTATGTATGTATGTATATATATATATATATATATGTGTGTATATGTGTGTGTGTGTGTGTATATTAGGGTGACCACGTGTCCCGGATTGCCCGGGACAGTCCTGCATTTTGCAGGTCTGTCCCGGGCACCTTCATTCCAGGACAATACAGTGTCCCGGAATAAAACTGACACAGCCACCCCCAGACCAATCTGATGCCCACAAAAAAGGCATCTTTACATCACCGCTTTACTCACTGACAGTACTTGTCCTGGCCGGGAATGCCTGGAGGAGCACAATCCCCGCCCCCTGCTTGTGATTGGAGAAATCATAAATCCCACCTCTTGTGTCCAATCACTGTGCTGTGATTCGTTACAGCACAAGCTAATTTTTGGGAAGGGAGGGTGTCCCTGAATGGTAGTTTGGAAATGTGGTCACCCTAATGTGTGTATGTGTGTGTGTATATATATACTGTATATGTATATATTTTTTACATATATATATTAAACCTTGAGTGTCACACAAACTGCTGTGTTGCCATGCATTTTTTTTATTTTGGAAAAATATATATACTAAAAGAAGGATTACATTTAATTTGATATAATTGGCTAAGGTCACCCTCCCAGGAGTAAGAAATTCTTTTGAATGAGGTCATTCAAAGTGATAATGTGAATTTGGGATTTCACAGCTCCACACCCATTTCTCAGTTTCCGTAGTATTTTTGTTATAATTGCTGACAACTTGTATGCCAAAACTGCAAATTTTGCTCAGCAAAGCAGAACTTTTTTTAAATATGGCATCATTTATATACACAGGTCTGCTAAGGGCTTCAATTGGGATCCTAAGGTTGCTTTTACAATGCTCCGTTGCAAAAACGCATATGTATTTTTCCCACGTTTCCGGTGCCTTTTGTGGTTTCCTGACCTGTGAAAAGAGGACATGTGACTCAAAAAAAGCACCCAAAACTTAAAGTGGTTGTAAACCCTTACATACCACTTTTTGCTACAGGTAAGCCTATAATAAGGCTTACCTGTAGCTATCCTGGATATCTCCTAAACCTTCATGGTTTAGGAGATATCCCCCTGTACCTGCATGTGCCGAAGACATCGCCACATGTGCACTGAAGCAACGGCACATCGTGCCGTTGCTTCAGTTGGACTGTGCCGTTTCCGGCAGCTCCCGTGCACATGCGCGGGAGTGACGTCACACGGCTCCGGCGAATCACAGAGCTGGAGTCCGCGGCCCCCGGAAGGAAGAGGGGTGAGAAGATGGACACAGCCTGCACAGGGGACAGCGCTGGATTTGTTTGCAGGTAAGTGTCACATAATGGGCTAGTATGCGATGCATACTAGCTAGGGTTGCCACATCATCCCTTTAATCCAGGTTCTGAGGCTGATTAAATGCAGATAAGGCACCAAGTGAGTTTAATTACTACCTTAATCAGCCACAGAACCTGTGTAATTAATAGCTGTCCTGGATTAAAGGGATGATGTGGCAACCCTAATACTAGCCCATTATACTTTCAATTGGCAGGCTTTGCAGGCAGCAAAAGAGGAAGTAAAACCCATCAGGGTTTACTTCCTCTTTAAGCACAAGTGCATTTTTGATGCATTTTTGCAGAATTTTTTAATTCCATTCATTTTAATGGGGAGGTGTGTTTTTGGTATCTTACCAAGCATGCACCAGAAATTCGGCATGCAGGACATTTAAAAATGCAACTGAAGTGCAACTGACTGGTGTAAAGAGTTCCATAGGATTTAATCGTCGTGCATTTTTGCTCCGCTTTTTGTAAGGCATAACTGATTGGTTAGAAAAGGCCATTAGATTGGCAGTTTTATGAATGCCATGCATTGTATTGGAGGATACTGCAGGTGCGTGGAATATTATATGAGACTCTTCCAATATGTCATTAGTACATGGGTGCTGTAAAACTGGCTTTCCTACTCTCTCCCCCCATGCCGCCCTCTGACTCTCTGGAAAACAGAACCAAAATTTTGAATCTGAGATTACAGCTCATCTGATCAGTTACTAGTTAACCCAGTGTTTCTCAGCAAGGCTGCCATTTGGGTTCCCCCGTGGTGCTGCAAACACAAGACTCAGTTTGCCCTAGAGCAGAGATAAATGAGAGGACTCTGTGATGGAGAGACTGTGATGTTATGGGGGGACACTGTCATGGAGTACTCTGATGTGATGGGGGCTCTCATGTATAGGGGGACTCTGGAGTGATGGTTGGCCTCTAGCTCTGTGATTGGGGGACTAAGTGGTGATGGAGGGCCTCTGAAGTATAGGGGGTACTCCAACGTGAAGGAGGGACCTCTGTTGTGATGGGGACCTCTGATGTGAAGGAGACCTTTGATGTGATAGGGGGACCCTTAATGTGATGGGAGGCCTCTGATGTAATGGGGGGAACCTCTGATATGATGGGGGAACATCTGACGTGAAGGGAGGCCTCTGATGTGATGGGGAAACCTCTGATGTGATGGGGAGCCTTTGATGGGAAGTGGGGAACCTCTGATGTGATGGAGGGGGACCTCTGATGTGATGGGAGGCCTCTGATGTGATGGTGGGGGGCTCTGATGTGAAGTGGGGACCTTTGATGTGAATTTGGGAATCTCTGATTTGATGGTGGGGACCTCTAATGTAATGGGGAAACCTCTGACATGATGGGAGGCCTCTGATTTGATGGGGGGGGGCTCTGGTGTGATGGGAGAGCCTCTGATGTGATGGTAGCGCTCTGATGTGATGGTAGCGCTCTGATGTGATTGGAGAACTCTAATGTGATGGGAGATCTCTAATTTAACAGGGGGGCCCCCGACATGATGGGAGGCCCTTTGATGTGATGGGGGACCCTCTGGTATAATGGGGGACCCTCTGATGTGATGGGAGGCCTCTGATGTGATGGTGGGGGGCTCTGATGTGAAGTGGGGACCTTTGATGTGAATTTGGGAATCTCTGATTTGATGGTGGGGACCTCTAATGTAATGGGGAAACCTCTGACATGATGGGAGGCCTCTGATTTGATGGGGGGGGGCTCTGGTGTGATGGGAGAGCCTCTGATGTGATGGTAGCGCTCTGATGTGATGGTAGCGCTCTGATGTGATTGGAGAACTCTAATGTGATGGGAGATCTCTAATTTAACAGGGGGGCCTCCGACATGATGGGAGGCCCTTTGATGTGATGGGGGACCCTCTGGTATAATGGGGGACCCTCTGATGTGATGGGAGGCCTCTGATGTGATGGGGGAACCTCTGATGTGATGGGGGAACCTCTGATGTGATGGGGGAACCTCTGATGTGATGGGGGGGCTTCTCATGTGAAGTTAATTTCATCACAATGGTTGTGTGCATTGTCCCAGGCTCAGGTTTCCCATTGATAAGTAACATTTACATTTTTTAGACAGGGGTGTCTCGGGATTTTGCATACTTCTAAGGGCGACTCTAAAAAGGTTGAGAAACACTGTGTTAACCTATGAGCGTCATTGTTGCTGTTGTAACTGAGTTTCTTTTACAAAGGCTGAGGGTCTCATTGTCGTTTTACAAGGAAATTCCACAAAACAAGAATCACTATGGGATCTATTTTCAAAAACCTGGAAGAAAGAACATTGAAAAAGGCTAAGATGTCACCACAGTGACCATTCAGATATTTGTAGCTTCAAGATCTCTGTAAAGCAGTTTAATAATCCACTTGTTTTGTACAAATGATGTAAATTCAGTTACATGGAGAACAAAACATTTTAGAATATAGAAAAATAAAAATCAGTTATATGGAATGTTGGTTGTGCTCTGTAAAATAACAGGTGACCTTCTAAAACGCTAGGGAGTATTGACCTTCGCTTTAAAGTGGAGTTTCACTCAAAAAGTGAATTGGCGCAGACTGGAAGTTGTTACACTGGTATCCAGTTGTTGTTGAGTTTTTCTGTCTCTTTTTATGTAATTTAGTTAATTTACACTTTAGTGCTGTCTTCTGTTTTTAAAGTATGCAGATCCTTCTTACACAGGTATGTCAGAATAGGGGTTCGATCGGGGGAGGAAGCATTTAAGAAAAGTTAGGTTTTGTATGAAATTCTACTTTAAAAAGGGGTTGTAAATTTTTGTGTTTTTCTCACCTTAATGCATCCTATGCATTAAAGTGGAGTTCCACCCTGAAAAAAAAAAATACACAAAAATGCTGCAAAAAAAAAAAAAAAAAACGACATTTTTTTTACTCACCCGAAATAGCGGTTGCTATGCGGAAGTCCCTAATCTGCCTCTTCTTTATCCGTGGTGGGCCTCCTTCCACATCCTCTTCTAGTGAGTGGGGCGCGCTGCTTTCTGGGAACTGTGTGTAATCCCAGAGAGCAGCCGCCCATTCACAAATCGGCGCAAGACTCGCGCATGCGCAGTGAAGCCGAAAGGCTTCACTGCCTGTTTCCCTTAGTGAGGATGGTGGCGCGGGACCTGCAGTGATCGAGAGATTGGCATCGGGGGGGCTATCATCGCGGGCGAGTAGGACAGGTAAGTGTCCTTATTAAAAGTCAGCAGCTACAGTGTTTGTAGCTGCTGACTCTAAAAAAAAAAAAAATTGCGGGTGGAATCCCGCTTTAAGGTGGAAAAACACCTTGCACTTTTGGGCCCCCCAGCCCCCCCCCCCGTTTTACTTACAGTACCTAAGCCACAAAACTCCTGGGCTCATTCCCGCAATGGTTTCCCCCTGCTTGAGGTGGCTCGTCATTGGAGATTGGCAGCAGCGCGAGTCAATGGCTGCGCTGCTATCAATCACATCCAATGACTCGGCGCGCCAGAGGGCGGGGCCGAGTGATCCAGTCGGCGGCTATAGCCGCCAGCTGTATCATGGGAGTGCGCCCACAAGCTAACCCCCTTGGGAGAGAGCTTCCCATGAAGGGGGTTAGCTCTTGCGGGGAGGAGCCGAGACAGCCGCCAAGGGACCCCAGAAGACCAGGATCTGGGCCACTCTGTGCAAAACTAACTGCACAGTGGAGGTAAGTATAAAATGTTTTTCTTTTTGTTGTTTTTTTTTTTTAAACCGAAGCCATACAACCCCTTTAAGGATAAATGGGAGGTATATGAAGCCACTTGTTGATGCAACCAACCAGCATCTGTCTGTCATTGAACTATTTAGGTGAAGTGACATTGGAAAACTAAGCAGGAAGGCTAAGGCCTGGTTCACACCTATGCATTTTTTTGTGCGTTTTCAGTTTTGCAGAAACTCACTACAATCCATTTAACATGGTTTCCTACGTTCACATCTGTGCATTTTATGGAAAGGGCCAGGGATTTTTTTTCTGGATTTTGGTTCCATAGACTTCAATGGATCAAAAATGTATATTGAAAAATGCAAAATGCACCTGGAATATGCAAACTGCAACCTGCATAGGTGTGAATCAGGTCTTAATGTTATTGTCTATTATCCTTGCCTTGTTTCTTGCTTCATTAACTGTCCCAATCAGGTGGTAGGTGAGGTAGATCATCCAAATCTTGCACGCACCAATTTAACTGCAACAGATGCTTTCTATTATCCACAAATAAAACAATGCTCATCAATGTCGAACATACCTGTTCCATGAATTAATACGTTTTGCTGACAACTGATGAACTCAGAGGTCTAACTCACTCAGTGTGTGTCTTGTTTCACATTTAGAGACATGAAAAGGCGGAAAGATTATAGGAACAGAAATATGTATTAAAAGGAAAAAAAGGAAGGTACCCCTGGGGGCTTTGTATTGCAGCATAGAGTAGAAATGATCGTAAAATGAAGTTCGTAAAAAAGTAGAAATTTTATTGTAATAATACAAAAACGTGTGTATATCAAATATAAGTGGCCATCTGATGGGAATCAGGACATGAGCTCAATAGGACATCAATAAAAGCAAAAACATATACATGAAAACAACCAATGAAGAAGGTACAGCGTTATATGTAGTTGCTAGAGATGCAAAAATCCCAACGCGTTTCGACCTTTAGTAGTAACGGTCTTCTTCAGGGGGAGAAAGAATTTGCGAGTGTAGGTTCTATAATGCAAAATGTGCATGTCAGTAAAAACTGTTATTAAGAAATAATCAATCAAAAATGGAACACACAAATACACCTATTGTGCATGCTTACATACACATGTGTATGTGGTTCACACATGTAAAGGCAGTAAATAATAGTAAATGATTGTAAAATACATACCGAGATGAATGCCATAAGCCGGAAAACGCGGTCAGCCGACGGCCCCACCGCCAGAAGCAAATTCTCCCAAACTCTCCAAGTGGGGAGGGAGAGGGTCAGATGGTACCATGGGCCAAACTGCAGAGCAAGGAAGAGCCACCCCCAGGTCTACGGGAGGTCGAAACCTGCGGCCCAGCATTGCAGAGGAGGTAGAGGCCGGTGAGGGGGGGGGCCCTGGCGGGGGAGGCCGCGAGAGCAGGGAAGGTGGAGGGAGGCCGAACAGGGCACAAGCACACACCACCATGCGAAAATTGAATGTCCCTGTAAAGAATGTCCCTGTAAAAAAAATATATAAATATAAGGAATAATAGTCTGAGAAAATATATTACTTAAATAATAATCTGAGAAGTGTGGTACCCCTCAAGAAGTGGGGAGGGCATGAGGTGAGAAGATCAAAAATAGGAAAAAAAAACAACAAAATGAAAGAATGTGTAAGTGGACGTGGTCGTCAGTGTACAGGGGGGAAAGACCTGTTAAGAAATAAACAAAATAAGTAAATAAGTGTGTGAGTGGTGCAACGTGGATGTGGAGGCCTGGCAAGGGCGGTATGATATGAACAAAGCATGGGGACTGGAAAAAAGTGATGGGTAAAAAACAAAATTGCAGTGAAAACTAATATGGGTGAATGGGAGTGTGTGTGTGTGAATGTATTGGGGTTGGACATATTGTGGTGTAAAATTAAAAGGAGAAAAGGAAAAAAGGGGAAAGACTAAGAAGATGTGTAAGTGAAAGTGAAAATGGATATTGGGGTGAAGGGATGCTAGAAATTAATGGGTGTATAGAAGTGAGTGGGGAAAAGGAAAAGGGAGGGGAAAGAAGGGGAGGGAGAGAGAGAGAAAATGTTGAAATGTGAAAAATGTAAATATGTGTAAAGCCCTGTACACACGGCCGAGATTCTCGTCAGGAAAAAAACGTTGTCTTTCCTGATGAGAATCTTGACAAGAAACTTGTCCCGGCCGAGTGTACACACGTACGATTCAAAAGAACTGCCGTTCTTTTGAATAGCACAAACGCGGTAACGTCATCGACTACGACGAGCGTGCGCTCGTTACATTCGATGCCGTCGCCGCCATCTTGCTACACCCTATGCCTAGGAAGCTACCGCGCATACGTCAAAGTCATTTCGAGCATGCGCGGGTTTCCACAGCGACAGGTAAGTGTACACACACTCGGGTTTCTCGTCGAGAAACAGGCCGACGAGATTCTCGACGAGAAAAAAGACAGCAGGTCGTCTTTTTTCTCGTCTGGGAATCTGGGCAGTTTTCTTGACGAGAAAACTGAAACCCGCGTACACACAGCCGGTTTTCTCGGCAAGAAAGCTCTCCTGGCAGTTTTCTTGTCATTTTTTGCCGAGAAAACCGGTCGTGTGTACGCGGTGTGAGGGGGTTAGCTCGGCAGCGGGTGTGTGTGACCCCCGGGATGGGCTCCCCACACAAAACAGGCCCAGCAAACGGAGGTTGTGGTTTTCAAAATCAAAAAAAAGGTGCGGTTTATTTTCTATTTACAGTGACAAAACACAGCAAAGCCAAAAGAAACATAAACAAATTAAATCCTGGTCAACTTGACCTCTGACTAAACATACAGGTTTCCTAACTAACAACTGGGATCAGCCTAGTGCTGTCCTAGTCCCTAAGTCCCTGGTTTTAAATGTCCAAGCAAATAGCCACACAGGCTTTTTCTCACCGCACAGGGGTTCACTCTCCCTAGACAGTCCACACAGGTCTGGTTCCAGGCATGAGCTAACACCTAATGAATCTGGGAGTTCTTATAGAGGCCTAAATGAGCTGACAAGCTTCAGCTGGCCTCATCAACTCCCTGTCTGTACGACGCCCCACACTCTCCCTAGAGGTATGAGTCATCCATGAGCCTACTAGCCTCAGCTGGGCTTATACAACTCTCCACCCTAGTTGTATAAGTCAGCATAAAGCCTGAATCTGGGAGAAATATATCTACCCCCCTGGATGCAACCAGGTGACTTTACCTTCCTGCTGTCACATACCCCCCCTTCTTGTTTTAACCTCGGGGTTGGAACACCAGCAATCAGGCATTCATGTACTCGAGACAAAGCATCCACATTCCCCATTTGAACGCCAGGGCGATGCTTTACTGTGAAGTTGAATTCCTGGAGGGCCAGGAACCACCTATTCACTCTTCTATTTGTTTCCTTGTTTTGAGCCATCCACTTTAACGGAGCGTGATCCGTAACCATGTCAAAGTGCCTACCTAGCAGGTAGTACCGAAGGGAATCTAGAGCCCACTTCACCGCTAAACACTCCTTTTCAACGGTGGCGTAATTTACCTCATGGGACTTCAACTTCCTGCTGAGGTAAATGACTGGGTGCTCTTCCCCGTTCCAGACCTGGGACAATACTGCTCCTAACCCCACATCTGACGCATCACTTTGTACGACAAAGTCTTTAGAGAAGTCGGGTGAGTACAACACTGGCTGGCTACATAAGGCTTGTTTCAAGAATTGGAATGCTGCCTCAGCCTCGGGGGTCCATTTAATCATGACCGACCCTTTCCCCTTCGTTAGGTTGGTTAGGGGCACAGCCTTAGAGGCAAAGTGGGGAATGAATCGCCGATAATACCCAGCGATTCCCAGAAAGGCTCGTACCTGTTTCTTGCTGTTGGGACGTGGCCAACTCTGGATGGCCTCGACTTTGTTGAGTTGGGGTTTTATTACTCCCCTCCCAATGGTGTACCCAAGATATTTGGCCTCCTCCTGCCCAATGGTACACTTCTTGGGGTTAGCCGTAAACCCCGCTTCCCGAACAGAGTCCAGGACTGCTTGCACTTTTGGCAGATGTGAGGCCCAATCTGTGCTATGGACAATTACGTCATCCAGGTAAGCCGCAGCATACTTCCGATGGGGCCTCAGCATCTGGTCCATTTTCCGCTGGAACGTGGCCGGCGCATTCTGTAACCCGAACGGCATTCTTTTATATTGGAACGCCCCGTCTGGGGTTACAAATGCGGTTTTCTCTTTGGCCAATTTGGCCAGGGGGATTTGCCAATACCCTTTTGTGAGGTCAAGAGTCGTCATGTATCGGGCTGTTCCCAGCCGGTCGATCAACTCATCTATACGTGGCATGGGGTAGGTGTCAAATTTTGTAACTTTGTTCAACTGACGAAAATCGTTACAAAATCGCCAGCTCCCATCCGGTTTAGGCACCAACACAATGGGACTAGACCAATCACTTTGGGACTCCTCTATCACCCCTAAGTTCAGCATTTTCTGTACTTCCTCCCGTATTGCCTCCCGTCGGGCCTCTGGGATCCGATAGGGTTTTAACTTCACCCTTTCACCGGGCGGGGTAATGATGTCATGCTCTACCCCAGATGTTTGTCCCGGCAGCTCAGAGAATACCTCCTTGTTGCGAAGCACAAACTCCTTAACCTCCTGTTGTTGGGGTTGTGACAAGGTGGCTGCTATTCCAACCTCAGGAATCACGCAACCAGTTTGAGCTGGTGACCAAGTGTCTGCGACTAGGGACTCTCTATCCCTCCAGGCTTTCAACAGATTAACGTGATAGATCTGTTCGGGCTTTCGCCTTCCTGGTTGTCTGACCTTGTAATTCACTTCGCTCACTTTTTCCATTATCTCGTAGGGGCCTTGCCATTTGGCAAGGAATTTACTTTCAACCGTAGGGACAAGTACCAGTATCCTATCCCCCGGGGAAAAGGTACGGGTCTTGGCTCCACGGTTGTACACTCTCTGCTGTGCTAACTGCGCTTGGGCCAAATGTTCCTTCACGATGGGCATTACCTGTGCAATTCGGTCTTGCATCAGGGCGACATGCTCAATCACACTCCTGTGGGGAGAACTCTCACTTTCCCAAGTTTCCTTGGCAATATCCAACAGCCCTCTTGGGTGTCTCCCATACAGTAACTCAAAGGGGGAGAATCCCGTAGAGGATTGGGGCACCTCCCTAATAGCAAACATCAGATAAGGAAGTAGACAGTCCCAATCCTTTCCATCTCTATCCACCACTTTCTTCAACATTTGCTTTAGGGTTTTGTTGAATCTTTCAACCAGCCCATCGGTTTGGGGGTGATACACAGATGTACGTAATTGCGTCACTTTGAACAATTTACACAGCTCCTTCATAACCCGGGACATAAAGGGTGTACCTTGGTCCGTAAGCAGTTCTCTACAAATACCCACCCGGCTAAACACAAGAGATAGCTCTTTGGCTATGGTTTTGGCCGAGGTATTTCGGAGAGGGATCGCTTCTGGATAACGGGTGGCATAGTCCATTATAACTAATATGTACTGGTGCCCCCTAGCGGACTTGATTATAGGACCTACCAAATCCATGGCGATCCTCTCAAACGGGACCTCAATGATGGGTAGAGGGACCAGCGGGCTACGGAAATGTGGCATCGGGGCCGACCTCTGACACACAGGGCAGGAGGAACAATAATTTTCTATGTCCTTTATCACCCCCGGCCAATAGAATCTCTGTAATACCCTCTCTCGGGTTTTCTCTGTCCCCAGATGACCTCCAAGAATGTGCCCATGGGCCAACTCCAACACCAACTTCCTGTAAGGTTTGGGCACCACAAGCTGCTCAACGGTTTCTTCTGCCCTTTTTGCCACCCGATACAGTAGGTCCTTCTCTACGCTGAAGTATGGGTAAGTGCAGGTATTATCTGGGTTCACTAACTCGCCATCTATTTTCACTACGTTTTCCCGTGCATTTATTAGGGCGGGGTCTTTCAACTGTTCTGTGGCAAAGTTTTCCCTGTGAACCTCAAGATCAGAAAACTCCACAGACGGTAGGTTTTCGTCTGAGGAGGTGGGCTCCTCTCCAGTTTCTTGAGTCTCCCCTGCCAATACTGATAAGGGAAATTCCGGAGAGTCCTCACCACTCTCAGGGGAGTTCTGGCTATCACATTCCTGGTACATAGGGGCACCAGTGGGGGGCTCAGGATCATCCCACAGTTCCCAGAACTTCGGAAAATCCCTTCCCACAATGGCGTCATACGGTAACTGAGATACTAAGCCCACTGGATGAGAGAGGGTACCTTTGGGGGTCTCGAAACACACTGTAGTCACTGGATACTCTCGGGTGTCCCCATGCACACAAATAACAGCTACCTTGCTATTCCCAGAGACCTCTGTTTTAACTAACTCAGCCTTTATCAGGGTCACAAGGCTACCTGAATCCAGCAATACCACAACATTTCTACCATTAACACACATTTTGCATAAATGTTTCTCAGTTCCTCGAATGGCAGTGCATGCGACTGTCGCACACAGCGACTGACGTCTGCCCATCAGAAAGTCACACTGCATGGGTTCCTCCACAACCGGGCAATTGGCTGCAATATGTCCCGCTTGCCGGCAGCGGTAGCAAACGATCCTTCTTGCCGCCTCTTGAGCCGCTGATTTCCCAGGCTGTTCTCGCCAAACTTGGGGTAGAGCTCCCACCCTCTCACTCTCTCCACCCTTACCCCTTGGAATCCTCTTATCCGCCCCTGGGGATGGTCTGGTCTTAGGGTGGAAAGTCCGAGTGTCTCTGGAAGAGGCCGTCAGGTTCTCTGTAGCCAAGTATTTCTCCACACGATCCACAAGACCATCGGCCGTCTCTGGGTCTCCATGGCTTACCCAGTTTTGGATGGCAGTAGGAAGAGCTCTCAAAAACCGATCCATTACAACACATTCCACAATCTTTGGTGCGGACAAAGTCTCTGGCTGTAGCCACTTTCTGCTCAGGTGAATGAGATCATACATTTGAGACCTGGGGGGTTTTCCAAGCTGGAAAGTCCAGTTATGCACACGCTGAGCCCGGACAGCCTGGGTGACACCCAGCCTTGCCAATATCTCAGCTTTTAGCATCACATAGTCTTTTGCTTGGTCAGGCTCTAGGTCATAGTAAGCCTTCTGCGATTCACCAGTTAACAGAGGAGCCACCAGTCCAGCCCACTGCTCCTCAGGCCACTTTTCTCTTTCAGCAGTCCTTTCAAATGTGGTCAAAAATACCTCTGGATCATCCTCTCCAGTCATTTTTGTCAATAAACGACTCACCCCAAAGGACGCGGTATTAGTGGGACGGCTTTCCTCACTGGTCTGCGGACGTTGCTGCATTACTGCTTCCATTTGTTGTAGTCTCTGCTCTTGCTTCTGTAACAGGTCTATGAAGCGGGCCTCAGATTGCTGCTGGGCTGCAAGGCTCTGTTGATGAGCTTGCTGCTGGGCTGCGAAGTTCTGTTGTTGAGCTGCAAGGCTCTTTTGCAAACCTGCATTTGTCTGCTGTTGATTGGCATTTGCTAGAGCCAGCTGCTTCAGTATCTCCTCCATGCTGGCTTAAAAAAAACTGCCACTGGTTCTCCACCAACTGTGAGGGGGTTAGCTCGGCAGCGGGTGTGTGTGACCCCCGGGATGGGCTCCCCACACAAAACAGGCCCAGCAAACGGAGGTTGTGGTTTTCAAAATCAAAAAAAAGGTGCGGTTTATTTTCTATTTACAGTGACAAAACACAGCAAAGCCAAAAGAAACATAAACAAATTAAATCCTGGTCAACTTGACCTCTGACTAAACATACAGGTTTCCTAACTAACAACTGGGATCAGCCTAGTGCTGTCCTAGTCCCTAAGTCCCTGGTTTTAAATGTCCAAGCAAATAGCCACACAGGCTTTTTCTCACCGCACAGGGGTTCACTCTCCCTAGACAGTCCACACAGGTCTGGTTCCAGGCATGAGCTAACACCTAATGAATCTGGGAGTTCTTATAGAGGCCTAAATGAGCTGACAAGCTTCAGCTGGCCTCATCAACTCCCTGTCTGTACGACGCCCCACACTCTCCCTAGAGGTATGAGTCATCCATGAGCCTACTAGCCTCAGCTGGGCTTATACAACTCTCCACCCTAGTTGTATAAGTCAGCATAAAGCCTGAATCTGGGAGAAATATATCTACCCCCCTGGATGCAACCAGGTGACTTTACCTTCCTGCTGTCACAGCGGCCTCAGAGAAACAGAGAAGTGTGGGATGAATGGGGAGATACCTGAACTTTCTGCAGCGATGTCAAACAGTGTTCAATGAAGCAATATTGAGGTATGGAGGAAATTCAAGAGAAATTTCTTTAAGATAACATTGGAGGTGTCTGCATGGGTAGGGATCTGCATGCAAAAAATGGTAATAATAATAAAAAGTTTCAGCATATTGGTTATTTGGACAGGGGTATAAATCATATTTGGAAAGCCATATAAAAAGGTCAGGCTGTTACTCACTATGATTGGTCCGCTATACATATATTCCTCCATCCATGCCACCGTGGGAGCTCAGAATGCGCCAAATCCCTGGGGCTATGCATTATATAGGGACAGGAGATCGAAAAAGTAGGCGTGCCCATGGCCTGAGATCCGCCCCCCCCCCCACATAACTGTCCCAATCAGGTGGTAGGTCAGGTAGATCATCCAAATCTTGCACGCACCAATTTAACTGCAACAGATGCTTTCTATTATCCACAAATAAAACATGATGCTCATCAATGTCTAACATACCTGTTCCATGAATTAATACGTTTTGCTGACAACTGATGAACTCAGAGGTCTAAGGCCTCGTACACACGGCCGATTTTCTCGGCAAGAACCAGCAAGAAACTTGCTGGCAGAGAGGTCTTGCCGAGTAAATCGGTCGTGTGTACGCGGCTATCGGGTTTCTCGTCAAGAAAAGCGACAAGAAACCTCGACGAGAAAATAGAGAACCTGCTCTCTATTTTCTCGTCGAGATTCTCCTCGGCATGTTTCTCGACGAGAAAAGTGAGTGTGTGTACACTTACCGGTCCTCCCGGAAGCCCGCGCATGTTCGAAATGAATTCGACGCATGCGCGGTAGCTTTCTAGGCATACGTAGGGTATACCAAGATGGCGGCGACGGCATCGAATGTGACGAGCGCAAGCTCGTCGTAGTCGATGACGTCACCGCGTACGCTCCATTCAAAGAACCGCGGGTTCTTTGAAACGAGCGTGTGTACACTCGGCCGGGACAAGTTTCTTGTCCAAGAATCTCGTCGAAAAAAACAACATGTTTTTTTCAACGAGAATCTCGGCCGTGTGTACGAGGGCTAACTCACTCAGTGTGTGTCTTGTTTCACATTTAGAGACATGAAAAGGCGGAAAGATTATAGGAACAGAAATATGTATTAAAAGACTCCCAAGTGGTCTTCTCTTTTTACACAAACATGCTCAGTACCACATGTTGTTCTACAACTAAAATAGCAAAACCTTGCAGATGGTCCACATAAAAAACTGCTGCCCACGCTTTGTTTGTTTCAGCTCTTGCTTCATCTCCTTTAAAAACCTATAATCACGCAACCCCACCAGATGTTTTGGCAGTATCTTGCAACAGGCCGAAGGTGACAAAAATTCCTTTCATAAAGGATGCATCTCAGTTGAGGATAGTAAAGTAAACTTCATATAATACTAATGTAGCGGGTGGTTACATTTAGGGGGAAGCATCTGAGTGGTAACTAGGCTCAGATGCACTAATTGTTAGGTTTCATGGACCATTTCTGTCCCTGGGAGATGGTACTGATGTGTAGTTCCCTGGGGCCTATAGGTGGTGCTGTTGCCATGGGCCCAGGTTGAACCGCAGTGCAAGGTTGTGCCTTTTTTTTGTCCCCTCTTGGCAGCAGTACGGCGGGGCGGGGAACCTGCTGTGCCTGTCAGGAGAGGATATAAAAGGGGGCGGCCATCTTCCAGTGGGGGCGGTTCCGTGCTCAGGCCTGGGTGCGTGTTTGTCACCTCCGGGTGCCCTAGGCCCGGAGGCCTGATCGGGTTGTCTCTGGGTGCCCTAGGCCCGGAGACGGAGCTGCTGTTCCATCTCAGACACCTTTAGACACCTTTAGTCTGGGGTGAGGTACTTTGGAGAATGGCCCGGAGCCCAGCAGCCTTCAGCTGGGATCCGCCGGGGACCGAGACTCCCAGGGATCTGCCTTGCGAGGGGACCCGTATCCAGGACAAGGAGGCCAGGGAGATGACCCTTTATGAAGAACGTCGTGGTGACAGACGGGGCCTCTGGTAACTCTCCGGAGGCATGTCCTTGTCCTATAAAGGGCTAGTTCACTAACGGAAGGAAGAGAGTGTTCTTTAGGTCACAGTGGCAGTGACACTACTCACCCAAGGTCAGTGGCAGTGACTTTTTATCTTTTTCACCTGGTCGGTGTCAGCGACCAACTTCATTGTCTTTGGCAGAGACCGTGCGCCAAGCCTGTTCGTGCTAATCAGAGCAGGAGAAAACCCAAATTCAAGTTTGTGCCTGGACCTCCTCCCACCATATCTGACCTGTGTCTTGTCCCAACCTGTCTGCTCTCAAAGAGACTGTTTATTGTGCTAAAAAGAATAAATAAGAGTTGGACCTTTCAGTTGGTGTGGACAGTTGCTTACTGGGGAGAACTAAAGGCTTGTTTCTGAATACCACAGAAACGAGGTCAGCACTGGAGGTTTTTAAACACTGGCTGCAAGCAGGCCCGAGAAACTAACACCGCTCAACCTCCCCATTCAGGAGGGTACGGGCTTGTGGTGCGGTGTGCCTCACTCTTTCCCTGCGGAGGAGCCAAGCAGAAGAAAAGCTGGTAAAGTCTGGGGTTGGTGCGCTACACTAATATAATTTGTATTGCTGGCTGCTGGACCAAACGTTGTTCTATTATAGTCGCTTGCACCATATTTAAAGGGCAACTCAACTCAACAATACATTAGTGTTATAATATACTCTAGCAGGTGATGTTAGCTCTCCCAGGGCCTGGAATCTAAGTGTAGCGGGTATATACTTTTAAAACTGGTATAGACACCAGTGATGCATAGTTCCCTGCGGCCCAGCAGGTGGCGCTGTCATTTTGGGCCGGGGTTGAACCATCGCTGCAGTGCCGTACCCTTTGTGACCTCTCGCAGCGGTTGTACGGCGGGGCGGGGAACCCACCGTGCTTGCTGGGAGAGGGTATAAAGGGGGCGGACATCTTCGCCACGAGGTTCGAGTCCCAGGCACCTTCAGCCTGAGGGCTGCTGTTCGCGATCGGTGTCCAGGCGGCCTAGGCCTGGACACCTGGAGTTCGTGTTCCATCCCAGACACCTTCAGTCTGGGGTGAGGTGCTCAGCCGGAGGCTTGGGGCCCAGTACCTTCCGCTGGGTCCCGCAATGGAGGGATTGTCCTAGGGGGCCCCGGGAGTGGGGCACCCGAATCCAGAGGTGTAAGAGACCGGAGTAGGGACTCATCCGAAGACCTGGTGCAGCAGATTGCCAGTGCCGGGTGAACCACTGGAGACCGCCCGGAGAGATATCTTTCCCGACCAGGGGCCAAGTTCAGAGAGGGAGGTGGTTCATGTTCAATGACCGGTGGCAGCGGTCCAACTATTCAACTCAGGTCAGTGGCAGAGACCTGCTATTAGGCCTGTGGCAGGGGCCTCAACGTTTCATCCGGTCGGTGGCAGCGACCAAAACTCGCGGTCGGTGGCAGAGACCGTGCGCCAGGCCTATTCGCTAGCAAAGGAATAGGAGAGTTCAGTTGTGCCTGGGCCTACTCGTACCCACACCCCTGTTTGTTCATTACTGAAAGTTCAACTGATTGTGTTCACCCTGAAAATAGAGAAATAAAGGAGTGTTGGACTTTCGATTGGTGTGGGGCTCTATGTTATTGGCAGACACATCTCCACAGAACAACTGAGGCCAGGGCCGGTCCTAGGGTCACAGACGCCTGGGTGCAGAAATATTTCTGGCGCCCCCACATGGGCGTGGTCACCATCTTACCAACTCCTCCCCTTTACAAATGTTTCTAGGGCAACGACTCAAACACAGAGATGCTCCCCTAAGAAGTCTTCGTTACCCTAGGATCCTCCCATGATCTTTTAACAATTAAGAAAATACTGGAAGAGAGTACACTAATGAGACCTGGAGGGGAGTCTCTCTGATGAACACAGAGAGGGCTTCTGTTAGAGACATAGTGTCTGTGCCCCAAGAAATACTACAGGAGATGCTCAGAGACTGTAGACATGATACAAGAGACGGTCAGAGACTGCAATCATAGTACTGGAGATGGTCAGAGAGTGCAGACATATTACAGGAGACAGTCAGAGAGTGCAGACATATTACAGGAGATGGTCAGAGACTGCAGACATACTACAGGAGACGGTCAGAGACTGGAGATATAATACAGGAGACGGTCAGAGACTGCAGATATAATACAGAAGATGGTCAGAGACTGAAGACATGATACAAGAGACGGTCAGAGACTGCAATCATAGTACAGGAGATGGTCAGAGAGTGCAGACATATTACAGGATACGGTCAGAGAGTGCAGACATATTACAGGAGATGGTCAGAGACTGCAGACATACTACAGGAGATGGTCAGAGACTGGAGATATAATACAGGAGACGGTCAGAGACTGCAGTTCCTATGGACGCTAGTAGATAATGGCCGATCGGCCCTCTCACCTGACCCAGCGATACAGCAACAACGTTTCCTCTGATCAGGAGTCAGCTCACTCTGAATTGCCCATGGCGACTCCGCTGGGTAGAGCCCAGGTCTGTATTCTGGCAATGACTCCATCCTTTTTTCCACCAGGGATGGCGCCAGGCTGTGTGGCTTTTACTCTGGTGGCGCAGGGCAGCGGGGTTCTCTCTCTAATGGTGTTCTCTCAGCATTGTCCACTCCCTCTGGAGTCCTGGGTGCACTTCCCTGAAAGCTTTCCTGGGCTCCTGGCTCTCTCTCTCTCCCATTCAGCTGGGCATGCTGTGTGGGCTGCAGTTTCTTTGTTATAGTGGGGCTGCCAGTCCTTGAACTACATGTCCCGCAATCCTCTTCTCTGCTCCTTTTTCTATTCTATTTCTTCCCTGGCCGATATGAAGGTGGGGGGAAGAAACATAGTGGGCGGCTGTGCTGGCAAGCGCCGCTCACTAGTACAGCATTGCGTGCAAGGAGGAGAGGGAGGGGGGAAAGAAGAGCCCGCAGCTGCAGTGGCGTCACTAGGGTTGGTGTCACCCGGTGTGGTAAAACATGGTGTCACCCCCCTTCCACCACCTATAGTCGCCCCTCAGTACAGACCCCCTCCACTAAGTATAGACCCCCTCCGTCAGTGCAGACTCCCCACTAAGTATAAACCCCTCCCTCAGTACAGACCCCCCAGGACAAACCACCCCCTCCATTAGTACAGACCCCCCAGGACAAACCAATCCCTCTCCATTAGTACAGACTCCCCAGGACAAACCCCCCATTAGCACAGACCCCCAGGACAAACCCTCCCATTAGTAAAGACTCCCCCCCAAGACAAACCCCCCCTCCATTAGTACAGACCCCTCCAGGACAACCCCCCATAGTACAGACTCCCTTCAGGACAACCCCCCCATAGTACAGACTCCCCCCAGGACAAACCCCCCCATTAGTACAGACTCCCCCCAGGAGAAACCCACCCCTCCATTAGTACAGACTGCCCCAGGACAAACCACCCCCCAACTTTAGTACAACAGATCCCTCCAAGAAAACCCCCCCATTAGTACAGACTCTCCCCAGGACAAACCGCGCCTCCATTAGTACAGACCCCTCCAGGACAACCCCCCATTAGTACAGACTCCCCCAGGACAACCCCCCCTCCATTAATACAGACCCCCAGGACAACCCCCCCTTAGCCCAGACCCCTCCAGGACAACCCCCCATTAGTAAAGACTCCCCCCAGGACAAACCCCCCCTCCATTAGTACAGACCCCTCCAGGACAACCCCCCCATTAGTACAGACTCCCCCCATTAGTACAGACTCCCCCCAAGACAAACCCCCCTCTCCATTAGTACAGACCCCCAGGACAACCCCCCCATTAGTACAGAGTCCCCCCAAGACAAACCCCGCCTCCATTAGTACAGACTCCCCCCAGGACAAACCCCCCTCCATTAATACAGACCCCCCAGGAAGAACCCCCCATAAGTCCAGACCCCTCCAAGACAAACCCCCCCAGGACAAACCCCCCCATTAGTACAGACTCCCCCCAGGACAAACCGCCCCTCCGGCCCCCTCTATTAGTCCCCCCCCATTACATACATAAAAACACCCGGCGGCAGCTGAAGAGGAGAGGACAATGTGCAGCCGCGTCGCCCGGGTGGAGCACAGATCGCAGCAGCAGCAGGCAGGAGCTAAGACACAGAGAGGAGGAGAAGGCACGGACCGCCCCCTCAGCGACGGCATTGCGCGGCTTGTCTCTCTCCACACAGAGACAGCCGCTCTGATCTCTGCTTCACTCTCCTCCTCTGACAGGAGGAAGGAGGAGGGAGGGGGGGACGCCGGCCTTAGGTTTGAAAAACACATCGGCGGCGGCGACTGGCACGGACAAGGAGAGGAGGTGGAGAATAGAGGGGAGCACTCTGGCGCTACAGCGCCCCCACCTCTGTGGCGCCTGGGTGAACTGCACCCCCTGCACCATATCTAGGATCGGCCCTGACTGAGGCTTCGTATGCAGTGAACAGACCCAGAGGTAATTCAAGTAACTCTGCTCAACCCTCATACACATACGAGGGGAGAGCTTGGCGTAGTGTTTCTGCACTCTCCTCTCCCAGGTACCCCTAGACATAAGCCAATCAAACGAAAAAACCCGAGAGGGAGAGTGAGGCTCCGCTACATAAGTATCAGTTGGTCTTCACCACAGCTCATGGTGGAGATGGGCTGGAAACCCTAGTGGTCCCAATAAACTCTTTAGTGCAATTAGCACCATGTTGGGTAGTAAACACAGAGAGTCCCTGAATGCAGTAACCAATGTATTGAAGAACTTGTAACAGTACAACAGCCTAGCAGGGAAGCCCTCCCAGCTGGAAACTTACAGTCAATAGAGTGGAGAGTTAGCGGTGAGTAGGCCTGAACTGAAGGCAGTTCCTGTCAAAAAGGACAAAATGCGGCATGGCTGGTCCAACCCAAAGGGGAGCTCTCTGATGTTGCAAACATAGGCCCTGATCTTTCCCTACTCCTCCAGAACCTCTCCCTGCTGCTAGTGCTCTCCCTGACAGATGGGTATGCTCTCCCTACACTAGCTACTTTGCAAATGCGTGCCAAAACCCGGGATAAGGGACTTAAGAAGACTCTGCATGACCCAAGATGGCCACCAGGGCCACCTGGATGCAGCGTAGCCAACGAAACGCTGCCCTAGGGAACCATAGAGAAACACAGTTTCACTTGACTTCCTCCTCCAGCTGCCCTGCAGCTCCAGATGAATGGCACCTACAGTGGAGAAACTAGACTGTACCTGCCTACAACCAGGTTGTGACTTCTGGGATTGCCCCACCAGGTGGTAGCAGGAGCAGGTAGACTATAGTTCAGGGACAGGAGACCATAGCACCTAAGTGCAGCCAAAAATATAAAAACACAATAATCAGCATAAGGGGCATTACTTACTGCCATTAGGGTGTATCCCTTATGCTGCTACCTTTTCTGTTAGATCTCATTTACACAGATGTACAATAGCATACTCCCGCATGCAGGCCGTGTTTACCCACATCTGGGTAAGCGTCCCCAAAGCATACTGTCTGAAATAGGGGCCATGCAACCACACTCTCATGGATGTCAATTTGGGAGCAGCGGCTGTGTCTGTGCAACTGCTGCATCCCAATTAACATGAATGGGACTGACTGCACAAGGATGCACGGAACCCCTGTGCATTTCTGTGTGAGTAAGCACAGCCCTCGCACAGGTGTACATTGTAGTATGCCCATGTGAACGAGGCCTTAGATGGAAACTTCCTTTGTCCATGCCTCACCCCCAACACCGTAATCATCCAGTGCACCAGGGGTTAATAGAACTGAGGGAGCTGTCACAGGCTCTCATCCTGACTATACCCATTCTTTCCACCTTCTCCTCCATTCGAAGAAGCCGTTCTACAGCTTTTATCAATAAAACAGGATATATGGATGGAGGGGGGTGACCTGTCAATCATTCATCCATCCTCCATTCATAGAAGCTGTAGTATGTGTAGCGCTACCCTGTAGGAGCCACTGGTTACTGGTTCCCCCATTCCTGCACAGCCAGGCAACACGCATTTCCAACTTGCATCCAGACACAAGAAATTAGTCCATGGGCTTGTTTTTGTTGTTTATTGGGGAAAACAACTTGGATAGAGTACAGGGATTATGGGATGCCCAACTTGACTTGAAGAACAACAGATGAGGACATACTTCCTTCATGAAGATCCTGGATTGTACTCCCTCCAGAAAAAACGCAGTCTCTATTGATCATTGACAAGGTTCTTCATGAACTAGGGGCTCTCAGTCCGCTTTAGTGAAATAGTACAAAGTTTCAAACTGTATGCATAAGTATCATGTCTTTTCAGTAGAACATTACACAGTTCTGATGCTTGTAGGTACTACCAGCCCTCCTGGCTGCTTGATAAGGATAAGGGATTGGGATTTAGCATGGCATTCTCTTCCCTTGTATGCCCCTGGGTGTGCTGAGGTACTCACACTGTCCTTTGCTCACCACTGCACTGGGCAAGAATCTCGTTCAGGCCTCCAACTGATCAAATCTTTCCATGCCAGCCCATATGTCTTCTGCACAAGACTCAAAGATACTGGAAATCCCTCTTTTAGACTTCCTATCCTTCCTTTCCTCAACTCGAGCCTGGGGGCAGAGCTCCCAGACCTGGGGTTCCCCTCCAAGGCCACACGACAATAACCTCAGCACTCCATCTTCCACCCAACTCCTCTGCTGCCTAGGCTCCACCATATTTAAGGACTGGCCCAGCCACCCTACCTGTGCCTTCTGCCTCAAGTATGCAGATCAGGACCTCCTGGCCTCCACTCACTAACTTCCAGAAGCTTCTCCGAGATTTTAGATCCAGGAGGAGGTACCAGAGACCAGCCCTGTAGAGCCATCCAGCCTGACCTGCAGTAACCCGACCTAATTACAGACTCACAACAACTACTCACACAACAAAATAAATTTACCTACACTAGTTGCACACTAGAGGGTGCTAAATATGGCTAATGAATGGAGAAGGAGTATGGAAAGGGTGAGCCTAGTCGGTCTTGATGAGAGCCTGTGACAGCCCCTTAGTTCTATTATCCCTCGCCACACTGGAAGATTACAGGGGTGGTTGGGGCATGGTCAAATGAGAATTTCATCTAACAGAAGAGGCATCAGCAGAAAGGACACATCCCACTGACTGTAAGTAATGTCCCTTGTGCTGAGTCTTGTGTTTTTTATTATTATTACTTTGGCTGCACTTAGGCTTTAATTGTAACCCCAGCAGCAAAATATTACTCCAAAATTCCCTGAAATGCTAATCTGCTTAAAAAAAACTCAACTGAATGAGATATTCTTTTTTTTATTCCATTACTGAGCTTTGTATGGTGTGATCTTTAGATTTACCATCATCAGGGCCCCAACTGCATCTATGTCAGTCACTGGTAATGTGATGGGAAAATACAGTCTTTAAGGAACTGTGCTTCAATAAATCTGCAAAGCATAAATATAACTACTTTGGTGTGCATAGGAAAAGCTTTCTAATTTGTGAAATTTGATTGGATGATTAGATTTAGTATCTTCAGAATTGCATACTTTAAACATCTGGTAAATATCTTACTAGGGCTGGGAAAAGCAGCCCTTCCATGTAAGGGTAGAATTTGCTTGACATGTTATACAAAAATGAACTTTAGTCTCATTACATTGACTGATTTTATAATCCAAGATGGTAACTGGCATTAAATGCCCAATGGTCACATTATAGACTACAGACTCCTACCACCAGTGACGGTCTGTCCATACCAGGCGCAGGGGTGCCGCCCCCCAATCCATGTGCCCAGCCCCTAATCTTCATGCAGGGCACCGGACGCATGGATTCCAATTGTTTGTTTTTTTGGTTTTTTGAAGAACGTGATTAGAGCCTGAGGCTCTAATTAGCTTCAAAAAAGGGTGGGCTCGGGGGTGCAGAGCACTGCACCCTGAGCCCACTCAGTTGCTTCCACTCCCGGCCCACCCAGTTGCTTCCACTCCCGGCCAATCAGGAAGCGGTCTTAGGACTTTTGGCCAATCGGGTCTCAGGACCCACTTCCTGTTTAGCCGGGAGGAGAAGCAGTGGCCCTGGAGCGTGGAGCGAGATCCTTGTCATCCGCCTCCTAAGGTAAGGAGACCTCTGATCGCCGATATCCTGTCTGTTTCCCGTGGGGGGGGCGAGATCACTGCTATCCAGTCCATCTCCTTCTGGGGGGGGGGGGGGGGGGGATTGCTGCCTTCCTGTCCGTCTCCTGCAGGGCGGGGGGTTGGGTGGGGCGGTGTTGGTTTTCTGCCCCCCCAAAAAAATATTAAGCACCAGCCACCACTGCCTCCCACTAAGATATATGTATCGTGTACATGGTAGCAGAGCCTGATATGATGAGGAAGGCCTCTCTCACACCTCTGACTCGGGCCCCTGATAATGTGAACAGAAGGCGTAGGAGTGCAGAGAGGCACAAGTGCCTGTGGGTCTTGCTAGCAGAGCAGGTGTCCACGCTAGGCAGATGTAGTCGCCAAAGGTCTTCAGTGAAGCAGGCAGACTAGGTGACAGCTGGCAGGCTGGTACTGGCAATAGCAGGCAGGTGAGGCAAACACTGGTAGCAGGTAGTGGGTAAGCAGGCACAGCCGATTGACAGGTAGGTCCTGGTGCCAGCAAGAGAAATAGCAGAGTCAGGCAAGCCAGGTCATGCACTGGCAAGACAGATCAGGTACAGGGGCACAGGCAAAAGCATGGTCAAGGTTCAATCTGGGTCAGGAGCCGTTCAGTAGAACAGTAGCAAATGGAGCAGGCAGAAGCGAGAAGCGGTGGTCAGAAGGAAAGCTGGGGTCATTACAGGCAGAGTTCAGGGAGTAATCAGACGAGTCAGGTCAGTAACTGGAGACAGGATCACAGGTTCTCAGGACACAGAAGGCTGAAGACAAAGTAGCCCCAAACCTGAGCACTGGCCCATTTGGTGCCTCTATCTCTGATGGGTGCACATGAGCATGCAGACGTGCACGTGTATGCACATTAATATGCGCGCGCATGTGCATAAATATTAACATGTGCCCAATTCCTGCGTCGACGAGAAGGAATGTGGATTAGCTTGTGAAGATGGACACAAGTCCACCCAGAGGAGCCATCTTATCTACTGGCATGCCCATCCTGACATTATGGCAGTAAAACTGACCTTCCTTTTCATTTGCTATAGAAGGGCTTAATGTGCTCTAAGAAAGTAGGTGAGAAGTCGTCTTCATTTTTGTTTTTATCTACAAAGGTTGTAGGGTATTTTAGAACGATGAGGCCGGGGGCAGACTGGTACTAGATCACCTTGCCCATGCAGTGCAGTAAAAGGGCATCCCGACTCCCATATTTTTACCTTACCTGTGCTCCCTGGCAGCTTTTTGCTCCTTCACAGCCAGCAAGAATATCCAGAGCCTGGTGCCATGTTACCTGTTCCCTGTGATGGTGCCATTTGGCACCATGGCAATAGGGCTGACCATTTTAATTGCCATTGCATCAGGGCCAATGCCTCTTTCACCAAAGCAAGAGAATAGATCCCTCCATCACCATGATAAAGTCTTTGTCACAAAGGCCATGGGGCTGGTCCACCATCACAACGTGGCCTTTTCAACAATGCCATTATCATGTACTCCCATCACCATATGTAAGAAAAGTATTGATACTGCATTTATAAATAATGTAAATATTGGTCAAGAGTAAAATGTGCTCCTAATGTCACACTATCTCAACCAAGAGTCAGAGCTCTTTGTTCACGCATTGTTCCCACTTCACATATTTGCTGACTCTTTGCATATGTATATTGCAGCTCTCCCTAGACTATCTGTTCTCAACCAGAAATCCTTGGGACCATAGAGTTCATCCAGAAGATACTAGGGGTTCCTTTAACTGTGATTTGTTAACTTCTTATAGTTCCAGGGCCAACATCTCATGGCAAAGCCATAAGAAAGACGTCAGTTAACTTTTTTGCATTTTGACCACTACTCTAAGGTTGCATTCTTCCTACTGACCACCAGTGTAAGGGGCATGTTTTCCATTGACCCCCAACCAATATATTGATGTTGGTAAGTTTTTCCCCAAGACCTGGAATTTTCTTAGGGGTCCCTCTAAGGTAAAAAGCTTGAAAAAGACTGCCCTTTACTATACACATAGCCTCTTTATATCTCTGCCCACACTGTCTGTGGGAGGTCCTCTTCCCTTATTGTCTACACTGTGTTGTTCGAAAACTCTCCCCACATTGTCCCCAATAGTTTCCCAACTTTTCATAATACATCCTAATCATCATGCACATATTTACACTGCCCTCCACCTCAAGCTCTGTCTTCACTACTTCTGCACTGACCACGGCACACTCTTCTTCACCTATGCTCTGTATGGTACCTTAGCTGGCCTTGTTGCCCCATTTGTCCTCCAATGTCGTCAGAATTCTCTGCTCCTCTTTCTTCACAATGCTGTGGAACATCTTCATTGTTCCTCGGCTACCGCTGTGGACACAAACACGAAGGGAGGTAATGTTTCCTGACATTTTACAACTTCTTCCCACTAAGTCCCCCCATTATACCTCCGTTACCCATACCCTGCAACTGTCCTACAGTTCCCCCATGACTGTCCTAGGATTTCAAGAATCCAGTATCCTGTGGGTCTAGGACATGTCCAGCTGCTGGGTGATGGTACTTTCAGGAAGCTTGTGTCTTTCAGGCAAGCATAGACCTCTGACACCAATGATGGGGAGCCGTTTTATTTAATCCCATTGATACCAATGCTGAGGGATTTTTTTTCTATTTAAAGCGATAGTAAACACCGCTTGCTCACTTGTACCTGCAAGGTAAGTTTATAATCAATCTTACCTGTAGGTACAATGAATATCTCCTAAAGTGGAAGTAAAGGCAAAACCTAACTCTAAACCTACTCTCATTCTCATTCTATGCCTAATCTATCTAGCTCTGTAAAGAAAAGATCAGTATTCTTACCTATTCTTAAGCTGCTCCGATAATGGAAGCCCCATAGTTTAGGACCTTGTCAATGCATGGCTATCGTTACATGTATGGACTCATACATGACTGCAGGCATGATTGCCAGCGGATGTGCTATATTAGCCTTTAGGTCTGCATTACCCTGCACTGTCGTGTCTTGTGTTCTTATCCTTCCCTCAACGTTCTTACTCCTGTTCTCTCCAAATCAACCATTTCCCTTTCCTCTATTCATCCCCCATTTATTGATATATGTGTATGTCTGGTTTTGTAATATAGACATGCTGGTATCGATATTGCTTTCATCTGTGCCAATATATACAACCATATCCACCTTTTGGGATACAGACAGTGTTTGCTGGGCATTAGACTGAAATACACTTTGTTCCTTTAAGAAATCCAATAGGGCGGTAACACTCTGTGGCGTGTAGCCATCAAAAGGAACTGTCAGAGGCTCGCCCGTACGTCCAGACAAAGCTACGTGAGTTCACCCTTTCGAAACACGTTGACGTCACCAGCGTCACGTGACGCCCTCCTCTAACCGCGTCCCAGGAAGCAAGCTCTCCACGGGCACAAGAAATCTACAGGCACCCGACTGCAGTTAAACACCGCGGCCTGTCCGCAAATTACTTAATGGACCCTCTAGCACCCTCTAAATATCAGTGCCAAAGCAATATGGATAACAACAAGCGTTTTACATGATTGGTCGGATGGATGATCAGACGGATGTATCGAGAGTGTATGGACAATGATTGGCAGGTGCCTTATCTAGGCCTTTCATCATGGGTATCGTATACTGATATATTGATTATCTGATTTCAATAACACTGTGGGAATTCTCTGCAATCAATATCATATACCACATGTGCCATCTCATACCCACATACACAGGATATATATCCAGGTTGTTAAAGACTAGGGATGAGCTTCGAGTTCGAGTCGAACTCATGTTCGACTCGAACATTGCCTGTTCGCCCGTTCGCCGAACAGCGAACAAATTGGGGTGTTCGCGGCAAATTCGAAAAATCTATGGGAGAAATCTAAAGTGCTAATTATAAAGGCTTATATGCAAGTTATTGTCCTAAAAAGTGTTTGGGGACCGGGGTCCTGCCCCAGGGGACATGTATCAATGCAAAAAGAAGTTTTAAAAACGGCCGTTTTTTCGGGAGCAGTGATTTTAATAATGCTTAAAATGAAAAAATAAAAGTGAAATATTCCTTTAAATTTCGTACCTGGGGGGTGTGTATGATATGCATGTGAAGTGGCGCATGTTTCCCGTGCTTAGAACTGTCCCTGCAAAAAATGTCATTTTTGAAAGAAAAAAAATGCATTTAAAACTGACTCGCGGCTATTAATGAATTGTCGGCTCCCGGCAATACATACAAAAGTCATTGATAAAAAAAATAAAAAAAAGCGTGGGGGTTCCCCAGAATTCAATTACCAGGCCCTTCAGGTCTGGCATGGATTTTAAGGGGAACTCCACCCCAAATTTAAAAAAAATGGCGTGGAGTCCCCCTAAAAATCCATACCAGACCCCTTATCCGAGCACGCAACCTGGCCGGCCTCAGGGGAAAAGGGGGGGACGAGAGAGCGCCCCCCCTCCCTCCTGAACCGTACCAAGCCACATGCCCTCAACATGGGGAGGATGTCCCCATGTTGATGGGGACAAGGGCCTCATCCCCACAACCCTTGCCCGGTGATTGTGGGGGTCTGCGGGTGGGGGGCTTATCGGAATCTGGAAGACCCCTTTAACAAAGGGGACCCCCAGATCCCGGCCCCCCCCTATGTGAATTGGTAAGGGGTACATTGTACCCCTACCATTTCACGAAGAAAGCGTAAAAAAATGTTTAAAAAAACACACAAACACCTTGAAAAAGTCCTTTATTTAAAAAAAAAAAAAAACATTCCAGCGGTGAAATCCAGTGTCCCGCGGCGATCCCGATGTCCAGCGCTGTCCTTCATTGGTTGTGCCTGAGCGGACCTGATGGGGAACTCCCTCTCAGTATTTTAAATGTATAGACCCGCCCCTTCTAAAGTTCCCCATCAGGTCCGCTCAGCGGACCAGATGCGGAACATGAGAAGGGGCGGGTCTATACATGTATTACCAAAGTGAGAGCAGTTCCCCATCAGGTCCGCCCCCTCGGTATGTCGGACCCGCCTACGTCATTGGCTTGAGCGGGGAACTTCCTTCACTATGTAAATTTAAATTACACAGTGAAGGAAGTTCCCCGCTCAAGCCAATGACGTAGGCGGGTCCGACATACCGAGGGGGCGGACCTGATGGGGAACTGCTCTCACTTTGGTAATACATGTATAGACCCGCCCCTTCTCATGTTCCGCATCTGGTCCGCTGAGCGGACCTGATGGGGAACTTTAGAAGGGGCGGGTCTATACATTTAAAATACTGAGAGGGAGTTCCCCATCAGGTCCGCTCAGGCACAACCAATGAAGGACAGCGCTGATTCCGATAAGCCCCCCGCCCACAGACCCCCACAACCACCGGGCAAGGGTTGTGGGGATGAGGCCCTTGTCCCCATCAACATGGGGACATCCTCCCCATGTTGAGGGCATGTGGCCTGGTACGGTTCAGGAGGGAGGGGGGCCGCTCTCTCGTCCCCCCCTTTTCCCCTGCGGCCGGCCAGGTTGCGTGCTCGGATAAGGGGTCTGGTATGGATTTTTAGGGGGACTCCACGCCATTTTTTTTTAAATTTGGGGTGGAGTTCCCCTTAAAATCCATGCCAGATCTGAAGGGCCTGGAATGGATATTTGGGGGAACCCCACGTCAATTTTTTTTTTAATTTGCGGCGGGGTTCCCCTTAATATCCATACCAGACCTGAAGGGCCTGGTAATTGAATTCTGGGGAACTCCCACGCTTTTTTTTTTTTTTTTTTATTAATGACTTTTGTATGTATTGCCGGGAGCCGACAATTCATTAATAGCCGCGAGTGAGTTTTAAATGCATTTTTTTCTTTCAAAAATGACATTTTTTGCAGGGACAGTTCTAAGCACGGGAAACATGCGCCACTTCACATGCATAGCATACACCCCCCCCCAGGTACGAAATTTAAAGGAATATTTCACTTTTATTTTTTCATTTTAAGCATTATTAAAATCACTGCCCCCGAAAAAACGGCCGTTTTTAAAACTTCTTTTTGCATTGATACATGTCCCCTGGGGCAGGACCCGGGTCCCCAAACACTTTTAAGGACAATAACTTGCATATTAGCCTTTATAATTAACACTTTAGATTTCGAACGTTCGAGTCCATTGTATTTAATAGGGTTCTAAAGTTTACACGAACATTTTGTCTGTTCGCAGGTTCTGGTGCGAACCGAACAGGGGGGTGTTCGGCTCATCCCTGTTAAAGACAGTGGCATTCCCTCTGGAAGCCATCACGTGCTATTTTCACAACAACCAGAAGCATCACGATCCATCCATTGATCTCATTTTGTCGTTCCAATTCTAAGGCAGCTTTTTCATATTTGGAACTATTATGGACATATAATTTTTTCCATAATCCATTTACGGAACCATTAAGGTGCTTTTTGCAAGTGGTCATCATACCTATTCCAACACCAGGATTAGTGACTGTATCGGGGATTTCCTTTCACCAATTTGTGCTTTCTCTGGAGGCCCATCAGTTTATCCTCCCCCCCCCCTTTCCCTTTTCCTTCACCCCTTTCCCTCCCTTCCCTTTTTTCAGGGCTCGAGCCTTCCAGGGACCTCTATATGGATGCTCATGTCTTATTACATCTGTAGCACACAAACCCTTTTCCCTTGCTTTGGCTCACTTGCTGGAAAAGGGCACACCGTACTATATGCCCGTACCCTCCTGGATGAGGAGGTTAAGCAGTGTTATGTATTTGGGTCCCACAGCTAGGTTCTTCCATCAGTTGGTTCTTGTCTCCTAGGATATAGGGACAAGTCTCTGTTTTCCCCCCAGTAATTCCAATGTCCACACCACTTTAAACTCCAACGTTGAGTTTATTTTCTCAATGTTCAGCAGATAGGAAAAGGGTAGAAGAGAGACAGGACAGCAAGATTTGGGAGGTCAGTCCAGGCACAAATGGATATCACAATCTCTACTCTATCCCAGAGTAGGGTTAGCTCACCCGGATAGTCTCCTACAAAGTGGATCCTAGCAACCAAAGTGATGCTCGGACGTTTGATCAGGTTCTTTTCCTAGATGCGATCGGGAGACTCTCTGCCACAGAATCTATCAGACCCCAAACCTCTCAGCTTTTGGGTAACTAAGGACAGGTGCCAGCAGGCCCTTGGTGGATAGAAGAATCACTCCAGAGAGTTACCGGGCCCCTTCCTTCACCGTGAACTCTCACTGGTCCGTCAGAAAGGTCCTCCCCCGGCCTCCTCTTTTTAGAAGCGGGCTCCCTCGCGAGGGACACCCTGGGACTTCTCCTCCTCGAAGCGGGCTCCAGCTAAAGGTGCTGGGCCCAGTGTTGAAGATGCAGCTCCAGGACTAAAGGTGCCTGGGACTGGTGCACACGTGGCCCCATGGACTGGAGGGCCATGCGCCACGCACTTGGACTCCGACTCCTCTCCTCATCCCCAGACGAAGACGAACCTCCCAGGCGGCGTCTGCCCCTTATGTATCCTCTCCAAGCGTGCACAGCAGGCCGACCACACCCACTGTACCGCTGCCGAGAGAGGACACCCCAAGGCACAGCACTAATAGCAGTGGTTCAACCCTGACCCATTATGGCAGTGCCACCTACAGGCCACAGGGAACTGCACACCAGTATACCACCTGGAAATAAAACAGCACAACCTACAAAATGGAGAACGGTCTGAGCCCAACTACTATCTCAGACCAACCCCTAAATTTGGGTATATAGCACCCCTAAATGGGGTGGGCGCTACATACACCCCCCTCTAAAAGAGACACTGTCCCCAGTGTTTGGGATAAACCCACGCTCCTCAAGCCTGAGCCAGTGCAAATTTATCTCCAACTATGTACAATTTGAAATCCTTGTGCCAGAACCAACATAATGGGGAAGGGACATGAAATAAAGAGGTAAAGGAAGAATTAACAAGATTACAAACAGGACATCCCATACTCAATGTCACATTCACATAGCATTATACATATTTTCAATCCCACCCTCTAGACTAACTACTCCACCCATTCTCCGGCAGTTGCTAGTAGTCCACCTGCAGAGGGAGAGAAAAACACACAGAAACAAACAATCCTATTGATATCTATCTGTACATGAAGTGAATCATCTTCCCGAGGAAAGACGATTCCCTTTAACTAAGGTTGCATACACTAGGCCTAGTATATGGAATAACGCTCCTCAAGGGAGATGCATAATAAAAACAGAAGTCCTGCAAATCACCGCCACCTGGTGGTAGTGTGACCGTCATAGCACTTGACACTACCTAACATGGTAAGGTAACACTGCTATACATGCCCATCTTGAGCACGATGATCTCACTGATGAACCTAACTATCTCTACCCCAATAGTTCAGTTCTCTTGTGGAGCTGCAAGCGGAGAGAAACAGCAGCTCTCCTGACTCTTGGTAGAGCAGGTTACCCCAAGCAGTAAAGGGCAAAGTTCTTGAATTCCTAACGGAACAAGTTCCAGAAGACAAAAAAAAACAAAGTCTTATCTTTTAGAGGTAGAAGTGAGGATCGGGCAAAACAAGGAGCTTCCACTTTGCATCAAAAGTCTCTACAGAGTACACGGAATCTTCTCGCTCCTTGTTACAAACAACCACCCGATCCGCATGGATGTGCCGCCCATAGCTCCACTCTTGTTTGCATCCCTTGAACCGTTCGGTCATATTAGCGGAGCATACAAAGTATCTGCGGGTGTTAGGCACTTTTAGGTGGTTCCACACAAAGTCCGCATACCACCTCTCTCTATAGGCCTCAAACAACAAGTCCCAGGGAACATAGGGGTATTCCCAGCCGTACTCAACAGCCACTCTCTTGTTAAAGAGCCGCTGCAGTCTCGATAGGGGAGGAAGAGTGGCACGGTCTCCTGCACCTGGTAAAACAATGGCATCCGGGACCTGGGCATTTTCACTGCCTCAAGTTTTGGTAAAGGGGCCCGCAGTGGCGCACGCTCAGCCACAGCAGCAGGCACTGAAAATACAGGTGCCGACAATACAGGTGCAAAAACATCTCCTTCCTCACATGCAGGGGCTTCCACCCGGGGTGCAGTCTTCCCAGAATCTATGGGCAATCCCTCTTTTATGCTTCGGGGTGCGGACAACAGGGTTTTGTCCCATCCCTTCCTGGCAAACAGTTAATCTACCTCAAAATCGTCTCCCACATCAGAAGACGATTCCAAATCGGAGGTATCATACTCCTCTGCCGGCAGGTAGTTTTTGGTCGACATTGACTCATTGTCTCTCAAAAGTTCCAGCGGGTCAGGCATCCAAGCGTTCCCTATGGTACGGACACTGAGCCTCGTCCCCTTCCCCGGCAAACTCTTTATTGACATGACCCCAGCCTCCTTACCGTTGCCTGTTGTGGATCTCCTGGAGGTCCCTCCGGGTCGGAGCTCCGGTTCAGGTAGGCGCTGGGGTGTACCTCGACCGCAGCCACGGGAGGCTTTTACGTAGCCCACTCTCCGCTTGGGAGGTGGAAGGGAAGCCTTGGTAGTGACAGAGGCAGCATCCGCCGGCTTCTCCGTCTCCAGCCTCACAGCAACTGGAACCTCGAGCTTGACTTTCCTCTCGGTCACAGTGGTGCGCGTGGGGGTGGTTGTGGAAACGCAGGTTTCCTCCTCTAGAGTGGTGGCGCCCGTTAAGCAATTCACCCGATAGGCCCGGGGCTTTTCCGTAGGCTGCTCCACCTCGAAGAGAAACTCTCCACATCTGGTACATCTCCCGAAAAGTCGAAGGTGCACCACCAGTCCCTGGCACGTGGGACAGATCATCCCCAAGATCTCAGCATCTCGGCATGTATACAGTGCAAAGCGGCCCGAGGCTTCATCCGAATCCCCGTATCTGTCAAGGGGGCAGTTAGTGAGGCAACGTCCATGGTGGAAGCAGACACCGAACTCCATGGAACAGCAGACATGTTGTTCACTCACTTTTCCAGCACGCACTGTCCTCTTAATCATCAAGGTCACCACGTGCAACTCACGATATGTCGGGGCTCCTCCCCTTTCTTCTTCCTGTTGCACTCAACTCGCAGGCTTTTTCTTGTTGAGACACGCCCACAAACTACGCAGCCAGAAATACAGTTTAGGCCTGTACCTCCATTAAACACATCAGTGGCGCAGTTCAAAATTCACCTGTAGCGCACTCACCCCCTTTCTCCTGCCTTTGGCTCCTCGCAGGAAGAGAGGGCACACCACGCTATATGCCCGTACCCTCCTGTGTGAAGAGGTTGAGCGGTGTTATGAAACAGGTCTCCGCAGCCAGGTTCTCCAGAGAATGGTTCCCATCTCTATGCTCAAGACAAGTCTCTATTTCCCCCAATAACTCCAAGGTCCACACCAGATGTAACTCCAACGTAGAGTTTATTTCTCTTAAAGCACAGTCTCTAGACAGAAAGGTTGGAGGGAGAACAGGACAGCATAAGGTGTGGGAGAGAGGTCCAGGCACAAACGAAATACACTTCACTGCTCGGCTTCTCAAGCAGACTCAGCCCATTTGGATAGTCTCCCTAGAGAGGGGACTAGCAGCCAGAATGGAACTCTAACTAGATATACAGTCTTTGCACAAACTAATGAACTTGGTCTCTGCCACAGACCTGGTGAACTTGGTCTCTAATCTTGACCTCTTTTAAGGAGAAGACATCCCTCCAGAGAGTTACCGGGCCCCTTCCTTCACCGTGACTTCTCACCAGTCCCTCGGAACGGTCCTCCCCCGGCCTCCTCGTCTAAGATACGGGTCCCCTCACAAGGCGGCACCCTGGGATTCCTCGATCCTTGGTAGGCCCCAGCCAAAGGCACTGGGCCCAAGGCTTTTCTGTTGCAGCCCCAGGGCTAAAGGTGCCTGGGACTGATTCACCGACCACCACCCCTGGGCTAAAGGTGCCCAGGGCGGACAGAGAGCGTCCACCTCCCCCCGGGAGTAGGACCCCCGGGAAGCGAACTGGAACCCTAATCCTGGGGTGGAAAATGAACCCACAACCACCCCCTACAGGCAGCGTCTGCACCTTTTATATCCTCTCCCAGCATGCACAGCAGGCTAACCACTCCCACCGTACGGTCGCCGAGAGGGGACACACAAGACACAGCACTGTACCAGCGGTTCAACCCTGACCCACTATGGCAGCGCCACCTGCAGGCCACAGGGAACTGTACACTGATACTCCACCTGCGGACAAAATAATGGATAAGTCCTAACAATTAAGGTGTTTGAGCATAAATACCACTCAAACACTACCCCTACCACCAAAATGGCCGACCTCCTCGGAACCACACGGGGAAACAAAGTCCAACTTCAGGGGGGTATAGCTGCAGAATCCCGGACCCGAGCCCCCACGTGTAGCACACGAGCCCTTTTCCTCTACTTTCGCTCACTTGCAGGAAAAGGGCACACCGTACTATATGCCCGTACCCTCCTGGATGAGGAGGTTAAGCGGTGTTATGTATTTGGGTCCCACAGCTAGGTTCTTCCATCAGTTGGTTCTCGTCTCCTAGGATATAGGGACAAGTCTCTGTTTTCCCCCCAGTAATTTCAATGTCCACACCACTCTAAACTCCAACGTTGAGCTTATTTTCTCAATGTTCAGCAGATAGGAAAGGGTGGATGAGAGACAGGACAGCAAGGTTTGGGAGGTCAGTCAAGGCACAAATGGATATCACAATCTCTACTCTATCCCAGAGTAGGGTTAGCTCACCCGGATAGTCTCCTACAAAGTGGATCCTAGCAGCCGAAGTGATGCTCGGACGTTTGATCAGGTTCTTTTCCTAGATGCGATTGGAAGACTCTCTGCCACAGAATCTATCAGACCCCGAACCTCTCAGCTTTTGGGTAACTAAGGACAGGTGCCAGCAACAGCACATCACTAGGCCCTTGGTGGATAGAAGAATCTCTCCAGAGAGTTACCGGGCCCCTTCCTTCACCGTGAACTCTCACCGGTCCGTCAGAAAGGTCCTCCCCCGGCCTCCTCTTCTTAGAAGCGGGCTCCCTCGCGAGGGACACCCTGGGACTTCTCCTCCTCGAAGTGGGCTCCAGCTAAAGGTGCTGGGCCCAGTGTTGAAGATGCAGCCCCAGGACTAAAGGTGCCTGGGACTGGTGCACACGTGGCCCCATGGCCTGGAGGGCCATGCGCCACGCACTTGGACTCCGACTCCTCTCCTCCTCCCCAGAAGAAGACGAACCTCCCAGGCGGCGTCTGCCCCTTATGTATCCTCTCCCAGCATGCACAGCAGGCCAACCACACCCACTATACCACTGCCGAGAGAGGACACCCCAAGGCACAGCACTAATACCAGTGGTTCAACCCTGACCCATTATGGTAGTGCCACCTACAGGCCACAGGGAACTGCACACCAGTATACCACCTGGAAATAAAACAGCACAACCTAAAAAATGGAGAACGGTCTGAGCCCAACTACTATCTCAGACCAGCCCCTAAATTTGGGTATATAGCACCCCTAAATGGGGTGGGCGCTACACATCATTAATAGATATACACATACGACTCTGTCGTGACATGATCATCCATATACAGGTCCTTCTCAAAAAATTAGCATATTGTGATAAAGTTCATTATTTTCTGTAATGCACTGATAAACATTAGACTTTCATATATTTTAGATTCATTACACACAACTGAAGTAGTTCAAGCCTTTTCTTGTTTTAATATTGATGATTTTGGCATACAGCTCATGAAAACCCAAAAATCCTATCTCAAAAAATTAGCATATCATGAAAAGGTTCTCTAAACGAGCTATTAACCTAATCATCTGAATCAACTAATTAACTCTAAACACCTGCAAAAGATTCCTGAGGCTTTTGAAAACTCCCAGCCTGGTTCATTACTCAAAACCGCAATCATGGGTAAGACTGCCGACCTGACTGCTGTCCAGAAGGCCATCATTGACACCCTCAAGCAAGAGGGTAAGACACAGAAAGAAATTTCTGAACGAATAGGCTGTTCCCAGAGTGCTGTATCAAGGCACCTCAGTGGGAAGTCTGTGGGAAGGAAAAAGTGTGGCAGAAAACGCTGCACAACGAGAAGAGGTGACCGGACCCTGAAGAAGATTGTGGAGAAGGACCGATTCCAGACCTTGGAGGACCTGCGGAAGCAGTGGACTGAGTCTGGAGTAGAAACATCCAGAGCCACCGTGAACAGGCGTGTGCAGGAAATGGGCTACAGGTGCCGCATTCCCCAGGTCAAGCCACTTTTGAACCAGAAACAGCGGCAGAAGCGCCTGACCTGGGCTACAGAGAAGCAGCACTGGACTGTTGCTCAGTGGTCCAAAGTACATTTGGAAATCAAGGTGCCAGAGTCTGGAGGAAGACTGGGGAGAGGGAAATGCCAAAATGCCTGAAGTCCAGTGTCAAGTACCCAGTCAGTAATGGTCTGGGGTGCCATGTCAGCTGCTGGTGTTGGTCCACTGTGTTTTATCAAGGGCAGGGTCAATGCAGCTAGCTATCAGGAGATTTTGGAGCACTTCATGCTTCCATCTGCTGAAAAGCTTTATGGAGATGAAGATTTTATTTTTAAGCACGACCTGGCACCTGCTCACAGTGCCAAAACCACTGGTAAATGGTTTACTGACCATGGTATTACTGTGCTCAATTGGCCTGCCAACTCTCCTGACCTGAACCCCATAGAGAATCTGTGGGATATTGGGAAGAGAAAGTTGAGAGACGCAAGACCCAACACTCTGGATGAGCTTAAGGCCGCTATCGAAGCATCCTGGGCCTCCATAACACCTCAGCAGTGCCACAGGCTGGTTGCCTCCATGCCACGCCGCATTGAAGCAGTCATTTCTGCAAAAGGATTCCCGACCAAGTATTGAGTGCATAACTGAACATAATTATTTGAAGGTTGACTTTTTTTGTATTAAAAACACTTTTCTTTTATTGGTCGGATGAAATATGCTAATTTTTTGAGATAGGATTTTTGGGTTTTCATGAGCTGTATGCCAAAATCATCAATATTAAAACAAGAAAAGGCTTGAACTACTTCAGTTGTGTGTAATGAATCTAAAATATATGAAAGTCTAATGTTTATCAGTACATTACAGAAAATAATGAACTTTATCACAATATGCTAATTTTTTGAGAAGGACCTGTATATTCATTAATAAATTATCCATTTTTACTACTTCTCATACATTGCATTCTGTGTCACTTAATTGGTCCTCTGGTCCTTTACTGTCTTGGTAAGGGTTCCCCAGTTTTGTTTATATGCAGTATTTTCTGACTAGAGTGACACTACCCACATTGGGTACACAATGTTTTTGAGTACACACTAGTGTGTTATCTACACACATATATGCCCTTTTCCTTTTTCTTTTTTTGTTGAAGCCCCATAGTGAGTCTTTGAGTGACGTCACATCCCAGGCATTTGCCAGCCGTTGTCGGCTTGCTCCTTTTGCCACTGGAGACCGGACCAGAGCTGCTTCCGCATAGGTAAGAATAGCAATATTTTCTCTACAGGGTTAGATAGATTAGGCTTAGAATAGGGATGGGAGTTGCTTAAGAGTTAGTTAGGTTTTGCCTTTATTTCAACTTAAGCATGCAGTTTAGGAAGTATTTACTACTTCTGTAGCCAATGACATCACCAGCACATGCGCACTGCTCTCTAAAGGGACGGTTACTTACGATATACATCTTTAACCACTTGGAGACCGCCTGCCCACAATGTACTGCAGTCAAGAGGCCACTGTAGGCAAAGTGATGTAAACCGTACGTTGCTGCCTACATCTGGGTTAAGGGCGCACACATGCAGGCCCCCAGCCCGGCTCCTGCTGTGTACACAGTGGGGGCCTGTCAGCAAGTCCCAGCCAAGGAGCCCCCCCACTCCAAAGCACCTCTTATGTTAGGGGCATGTGGCCTGGTATAGTTCAGGAGTGGGGGGAGGGCGCTCACTCATCCCCCTCTTTCTTGACCTGCCGGGCTGCATGCTCGGATAAGGGTCTGGTATGGACTTTGGGGGGACCCCACACCATTGAAAAAAAATGTTGGCCTCCCCTTTAAAATCCATAGCAGACACCGAAGGGTGGGGCTCTCTCTGGACAGGGGCTCTCTCTGTGCCAGACCACTGTCCCAATTTATATGTCAAAGGATGAGTGGGCCAGACCCAGAGAGGAACTCGGCAAAAAGACCAGGAAACTGGGCAAAGCATTAACCCCTACCTTCCCAGCCGGGACAGCACCTACTGACTGTTTCAACCTGCTTACATGCTTGGAGATCTTTGCAGCCAACCACTTGTCATTGTCATTTGAACAGGCTGCCTGCATACGGCTGCACAGAACACTTGACGGGCTAAGACTCTATGTCTATATAAATAGGGACTTATGCCGCGTACACACGATCATTATTCACGGCGGTTAAAAAAACGCCGTGAATAATGTCATTAAAAACGAGGGAACGGCTTGTTCCCCACACACGGTCGTTTTTCACGTCGTTTTTTCTCTTGTCGAGAAAAACGACCGTCTGTGGGCTCCGCGGCAGTGTTTCCCTATTGGAAACACTGCCGCGGAAAACATGTCGAAAAAAACGACGAGAAAAATTAGAACATGTTCTAATTTTTCTCGTCGTTTTTTTTTTTTATCAATAACTCTTTTTATTGAAAGCCACATCGGACACAAATCAAATGCAATAGTTTTAGAACCAACAGGATAATCGTTAACACGTCTGGGTATAGGGTCGTAACAGTTCCTGAGCATGTAATCACTGTATCTCTGCTATGTGCTGTATTATCCAATCCTATCTAGTTATCACAACAGGGACATGGTATGTCATCAACCAAGTTTCGAGCCAATATAGTTATTATGTACATTAGTGCGAGGATCCCAAAGGGGCTCCCATGAAGAGGATAATATAACAAGAGAAGAAAAAAAAGAAATAGAAGAATGAAAAAAAAGGGGGGGGATGGGGCGAAAAGACAATAGAAGGGTGGGGGTAGAGGGGGTGTGGGGGGGGGGTGTCGTCAAGTTATACCTGGCTCCAAGTCACCGCGTTCCTCCCTTCGGTGCCAGAGCTCCCAAACCATGTTATGCGCGTCCAGGCGATCCTGAACTCTTGCGGTCATCCTCTCCATTACTTCTACATCTCTAATCCTGGCATACAGCGCTCCCTCCGGAGGAGGGGAGCTGCGTTTCCAGTTTAGTGCCACTAGGCAGCGGGCTGCCGTAAGGACATGACTAGCTAGCTTCTTATGTGGGCGTGGGGCCTTCAGAGACATCAGTCCTAGTATGAAAAATTTAGGGGTCATGGGGACCTCCGTTTCAAGGAGTCGAATTAGTAGTTGGTGTACAGAAGCCCAGAAGGGGGCTATCAGTGGGCACTCCCAGTAGATATGATATAGAGTCCCCTTCGCCCCCATGCATCGCCAGCAGCGATCTGAGCTGGCCGGGTGAATGGCATGGAGAACATCAGGGGTCATGTACCAGAAGTACATTATTTTGTAAATATTTTCTTTATAGAGCGTACATAGCGATGTCTTGGACGCCTGGGTCCAAATGGCCCGCCATTGGTCCACGGGTATCTCCTCACCCAATGCCTTTTCCCATTTAATCATATATCTGTGTTTGCCCATTGAATCAAGGGGCCTCTCATTCAGTATTTTGTATATATCTGAGATCAGGCCTCTCTGAGCTGAGCCTGCCAGAATTAGGCGCTCAAAAGGGGTAGGTGGGGAGAAATGCAGGTTTGGAGCGAACGTTAGGGCATAGTGGTGGATTTGGAGATACCCGTAGAAAGCTTGTTTAGGGAGGTCATAGTGTGATTGCAAGTCCTCAAAAGAGCGTAGTTTACGGGTGCATGGGTCTATCAAGTTTCCAAAGTGAAAGAGGTCTCTCGTTGTCCAGGGGGAGGACATTTGGTGGGTTAAGCTATCTGGCATGTCGGGGTTACAGGCAAAGGAGGTCAGGAGCGAGCTGTCCGACGACAGTTTGTGTTGTCGTGTTAGTTTACGCCATAGCCTCCGGAGCTGTGCCATCGGGCCTAGCAATCGGGCAGGGTCCACCTCCGCGTTCGCGCTCCATAACAGGCTGTTTGGGTGTATCGGGGCTAACCATAATTTCTCTATCTCTGTCCATTTATTATAAGAGCGGAGTGTGAACCAGGAAGTTATCGCTCTCAGTTGTGCCGCCTGGTAGTATTTTACCAGGTTAGGGAAGGCCAGGCCCCCGTCAGACCTAGCTGCTTGTAATACTGAACGTGGGATTCTGTGCCTCCCGTAGTTCCATGTAAATTGCAGTAGGTCCGCTTGTAAGTGTTTCAGTTGGCCATAGGGAACAGGGATTGGTAGGGTCTGGAAGAGGTACAGTAATTTTGGGAGGATCGTCATTTTCACAGACGCGATCCTTCCAAGCAAGGAGATGTGATGTTTTTTCCATTGTTGGAGAAGGGTTCTGATATTGTGGAAAAGAGGAGGGAAATTCTCCCGGTAGAGGGTAGCGAATTGTGGGGTGATATTAATTCCCAGGTACTTTAGGGCGGTGGTTTTCCAGCTATAGGGGAAGTTGGCTTTCAGGTGTGCTACCTCCTCCCCCGGTGTGTTGATTGGAAGGGCCTCTGACTTAGATGTATTAATTTTATAACCCGATAGAGCCCCGTATCGATCTAGTTCTGCGTGGAGATTTGGGAGGGAGGTTCGAGGTTGGGTTAATGAGAGAATAATGTCGTCCGCGAACAGGGAGATTTTAAACTCCCTGTCTCGTACCTTTATGCCCTTAATGTCCGGGTTATTACGGATTGTGGCTGCTAGGGGTTCCACACACAGTGCAAATAGCAGGGGTGAAAGCGGACACCCCTGTCTGGTGCCATTTCGCACCGGTAGCGGAGCTGACAGGGCGAAGGGGGTCCTGACCTGGGAGGAAGGGTCTAAGTATAGGTGCTGTATGGCTCTATAGAAGGGTCCCCTAAATCCCACGTGGCGGAGTGTGGCGAACAGGAAGGGCCACCCCAGGCGGTCGAACGCCTTTTCTGCGTCTAAACTCAGCAACAGGGCTTGTGTGCGCTCCCTGTTCGCCACCTCCACCAAGTCTATGATCTTCCTGGTGTTGTCTCCTGCCTGGCGAAGGGGGACGAAGCCCACCTGATCCTTATGGATCAGGGAGGGTAAGACCGTGTTCAGGCGTATAGACAAGAGTTTAGTGAATATTTTTAAGTCCGAGTTAAGCAGGGCAATTGGCCTATAGTTAGCGCAGATGGAGGGGTCCTTCCCGGGCTTGGGGATCACTGTGATAAAGGAGCTCTGCATATCCCTCGGGATCGGGGTGTCATGTAGGAAAGCATTAAAGAGTCTGCCCATGGAGGGGAGCAGGAGTGGGAGGAATTCCTTGTAGTACTCATAAGGAAAGCCATCTGGGCCTGGGGCTTTACAATTGGGTAGGGATTTGACTGTCTGTTCTATTTCCTCATGTGTTATCGGGGCGTTCAGGGAGTCAAGATCTGTAGAACGGAGTTGCGATATTCCACTACAGTCCAGGTATTGCTGGATACGTTTGGCCGTTTCGGGCTTGGGGGGGTTTGCGGGAATATCAGGATTGTTGTACAGGGCCTCGTAGAATTCCGCAAAGGATTGTGCTATGTCCGTGGGGTGGGAAACCAGGGTGCCCGAACCGTTTTGGATCTGATGTGGGGTCGAAGCCTGGGTGCTGTCACGGAGCTTCCGAGCTAGCAGTGTATGGGCTTTGTTACCCTTGTCGTAAAACTTCTGTTTTAGTTTGATTAGGGCTTTCTCAACTCGGCCCAGGGCCAGGTCACCTAAGGTTGCTCTAAGGGAAGTCATTTTTTTTAGGAGAGTCAGAGTGGGGTTGGATTGGAGTTGTTTTTCAAGGGTTCTAAGCTCTTTTTCTGTCTGGGTCTGCAAGGCCTGCGCGTCCCGCTTCATGGCAGAAGAGAGGGCCATACATCTGCCCCTCATCACCGCCTTGTGGGCTTCCCATAGAGTGGATGCGGTTACATCCCCCGTATTGTTTTCTGCCAGATAATGTTGTAGTGTGGAGGACAGTTCCATTTTCGAGGGGAGGTGTTGCAGCAGGAATGTGTTTAGTCGCCAGGTGCATGGTCCTCGCGTCGGGGTGCCTATGTCTAGGGTCAGCACCACCGGGGCGTGATCCGACCACGAGATTGGCAGAATCTGTGCGGTTCGGGCCACGCGTAGGGTGGCATTATTAACAAAAACGTAGTCTATGCGGGAGTGCGTTCGGTGTGGGGCAGAATAGAAAGTGTACTGTCGGTCACCAGGGTGGAGGGCCCGCCAGGCGTCAAAGAGGGCGTACCTTCTGGTTATTTGGCGGAAGAGCCTCGAGTCTCTAAGTGCTCGAGCAGTAGGCACCCTGGGGCCCAGTCCCTGGCGATCCGCCAGCTCCGAATGGGTTAGGTTAAAGTCCCCCCCACCACTAATAGTCCATGGTCTGAGCGGAAAAGGCGAGCTAGTGCTCTATTAAGGAATCCCGTCTGCCTGACATTTGGGACATAAACTACACAGAACGTGATTTCCCTGTCCATCCACAGGCCCCGGAGGATAAGGAAATGGCCCTGAGGATCACTATAGTGGGACGAGTACTTGAAGGGGGACCCCTGTTTAATCAGGATGGCCACACCCGCTCTCTTGTGGGGCCCTGAGGATAAATAGACCTGTGGGTAATACCTGGAGGCGAACGCGAATGTGCCCTCCTTGTCAAAGTGGGTTTCCTGTACCATGACAACACTCGCCCCCGACTGCCTAAACTCCCTCAATGCCAGATGTCTCTTACGATTAGAGTTCAGGCCGTGGACATTTAAAGATAATATTTTAGCCATGAGTGTTCGGGTGGGGAGTGTATATACTCATCTGGTGGTGGCGGAGATGGTCCGGACCGTCATGGCTGGGAGCCGGTTTTGCGCTGGAGGAGATCCGGGGGTCCCGGTGGTGGAGCCAGGTGACGACAAAGGAAGGGAGGGGGTTAAGAATAGCTAAGAAAGAGAGAAGAGTAGTTAGTGCAACAAATCTATGTATGAACACAAAAAACAACATTATCAGACCTAAGGGGACCAGCCGGCCCAGGTCCAAAAGGCTTCCCGTGGGCCCCCCCGCCCCCACTTCATGAGGGTGAGCCAGGGGGCCCCAGGGGAACCCAAAGTCCAACATGCAAGACATTGTAAACCCGCTTGCTCTGGTAGTCCAGTATTCCAAAAAAGGAAATAAAAAAGGGGGGGGAGGCAGGGGTAACTCGGACAGTCTCTCTCCAAAGTCTCTTCCGAGACTCGCCCATAGTGTTTATCTGGGTATGGCTAGGGTGCCAAAGGTGGGTCAGTGAACAGCCTGATGCCAGGGATGCTCCACCTGGATGGGCAAAAAAGAAAAAACGAGGAGAAAGAAAAGGGGGTGAAGGAACGGTCCTTCACGCATGCTATGAGGTAGTGGGGTGACTTGCTCATGATCTTCGCTGGTGTGATCCCCGGCCCCTCGGGGATCTCTCCGGTCCTCTGGAGCGCTTAGGTGGAGGGACCGTCTGCCAGACTGTGGGCGGTGGGGGCGGGGTGGCTATGAGATCCCACTCGGGAAGCTGGGGTACTCTAAGTTCCAGGGTGTTGCAAAAAGGGTCGAGGTCCTCCGGGTATCTCAGGGTCGCCGTCTTGCCCTGATGTTTGGCTGTGAGGCTGAAGGGGAATCCCCATCGGTAAGGAATGTTCTCTTCCTGGAGCATTCGCAGCAGTGGTTGGAGAAGCCGTCTTTTTTGAAAAGTGATCCAGGACAAGTCCGGGAATAGTTGGATGTGGTGGTCTCCTAGGGTTACTTTGCGTGCTAGGCGGGCTTGCCTCATGATATCTTCTTTCAGAGGGTACGATGATAGCCTGCAAATAATATCTCGGGGTCTGGCCGCGGTGCCCTTGGGCCGTAATGCTCGGTGTGCTCTATCCATTTCGATAGTGTGGTTTGGGGCCGCCCCAATAAGGTCATTAAAGAGAGTTTGTAGCGTATTCTGGACATCTTCCGGGCCCTCTGCTTCTGGGACCCCCCGGACACGGATATTGTTCCTGCGCCCCCTGTTGTCCAGGTCCTCTACGTGGCACTGCATGTCTCGGAGGAGGGTGCGGTGTTCAGACCCCTGAACTTGGGTTCTATGTATTGCAATTTTGGTTTCTTGGATTTCCTCCTCAGCCATCTCCACCCTGTCTGCTAAGTGTTTGAGTCCCGATTGGAGGGCTTGAATCTCCGATCTGCAAGTGGACTTCACTTCCTCGACAAGTTGTCTGAAATCATCCTTAGTCGGCATTGCTTGGAGATATGCCTGCCACGGCGGGGGTATCTGGGGGGGGTACTCCTGTCCCAGTGCCCTGGGGCAGTTGTCCGGCTGGGGTACTCCTGTCCCAGTGCCCTGGGGCAGTTGTCCGGCTGATCATGGGGATAGTGGGGGTATAGGCTAGCTCCCCAGAGGGGATTTGGTGAGGTATGATGGGCCCCCTGGTATTCCCACGGGTCACTCCAGTCCGGGCTTTGCGGGGGTGGGGGATTCCTGGCAGGGGACTTCGGAGAGTGAGGAGGGAGAGGGGGGCTTGCTGCCTGGGCATAGGAGAGGGCTGGTGCTGCGTGTGGGCCCTGTAAAAGAGGGGCCCTCGACCTGGATTGCCTCTGTGTCCTGGGTGATAGGGGGTCCGGTACGGTGGTCACAGTGGGGTTACATGTTCCCGGTGACTCGCAGGTCGGGGGTGTGTGAGGGAGGCTTGGCAGGGATGGATGGTCCTCTCCCCCTCCAGCATAGGGCTGCGAGCTGGCTGCTGTGTCTGTTAGGCCCGGATCTGAGGCGGTACGGAGCAGCTGCGGGAAGGCCCCAGAGCACTGGGTGTATGGCTGAGGCCTCGTGGGGAGTCCCAAGATGGCCGCCGGGGATGAGGGGCGGCTGGCTGTGGAATGTAGCGTTGGCCCGAGGGGGGGACTCACCGCTCCTTGGACCCGGGGTGGCTCCCCGGTCATCTGCTGTGAGGTGCCTGGGCCCAGGGGATCCCGTTGTTGCTGGGAGGCCGGGATGGAGTTCGGATGGAGGGCTGCGGCCTGCTCCATGGTGCCGGCCGGCGCCATCTTGATCATCCTGCTCGGTGTGAGGTCAGGTTGACTGAAGTAGTCCCGGAGGTCGGATGATGAACCTGGGGGGGGTTGCGAGGACCCCCGAGGCTTCGTAGAACGGGTCGTTCTGGATCCACCCATTTTGGAGAGGTATGGCACCCTTTTTTTTGATCTTTAGCTGCGGGCTGAGAGAGAGCTGCAAAGCTATGCTGCCATTCAGGTCAGGTTCCGGCCACGCCCCCCTTTCTCGCCGTTTTTAATGCCGTTTTTCTCGTCGAAAAAAACGATAGAAAGCCCACAGACTATCGTTTTTCTCGTCGAATGGGAAAAATGTAGTTTTTCTCGACGAGAAAAACGGCCGTGTGTACGCGGCATGAGGCTCGGTTCACACTTGTGTGGATGGAAGCTGCTGCAGGACCCACACTTCGTCCCGCAGATGCAACCACCCACACACAAAAAGCAGGACCCGCAGGTGGGTGCCATTAACAGTGTTGCCAACCTACCAGATTGAAATTTACTGACACGACATCCAGAATTTACTGGCACAGCCAAGTTTTTACTGACATTTTCAAAAGTTACGAAATTACAGTTTTAAGTACAAATTTCAGTATTTAGGCTACAAATAATTACAATATGCAATTAGACATGTGATTTAAGGTAGATATAAGGCAAAAAACATATTTCTTATTCTTTTTTCGATATAGTAAGTAGTTCAGGGACAGGACTCAGGAGTGCAAGAAATTAGAACAGGCCGCACACAAACATAAAATTTACTCTCACAGTGACACGGACAGCAGTGTGCAGCAGCAAAGATCTCCAACACAACACGTTCCCTCTGGAGTCACAGTGACAGTCTCTCTCCACAGCAGGTGGTCCCTCCACTCCCAACAGCATTGACAGTCCTGCTCCTGGCTTGAATTTCTCCCGTCCCTCAGATCCGCACACAAGGCTCCGGCCACTCCACTTGGCTCCCTTGCACCATAACATCACACGACACTCTCAGGCACCACCTCCACCAGTCCCGTCGCCTGTCGGCACTGACTGAACACACTGTAGAAGACACTTGGACAATCTTGAGTGTCGCAGCCATATTTTTTACTGGCAACCTTTTCCTCTTACTGGTATTTACTGGTAGAAGAAAAGTGCCCACTTTTTACTGGCTGCCAGTAAACAATTGGCAACACTGGCCATTAATTTTAATAGCACACCGCCCACCCTGGAAATCGCACCCGCACTGGGAACTGCACTGTTGTGCAGTTTCTGTGCAGGTTGCAATTTCTGAAATGGTGGAGGGACCTTTTCCCTAATTGGAAATGAATGGGCTGCAGTGCCAACGCAAATGCGGCTCTCACAACATGCAAAAGCGTGAATCTAGGCTTAACCACTTAAGGTCTGCCCTATAGCAGTTTATGTAGCGGTACCCCCGTAGGAGCTGCTGGTTTAGTTGTGGGTCTTTGCACATTACCTTACTGTTCCAAGTGTTCGGCTCAGGGGTTCTCCTTGAAGAGTCTATCCATAAGAAATGTCTGCACCGACACAAAGTCTCTTTCAAGGGTTTTATTTAAATAAAACGTTCCAACAGAGGGGATAGAGGAATGGGGAGGACTCAGGTATCTTACTTGTCAATCACGGAAACTTCCCAGGTCCAGAGGAGCAACTGTCTCCACGCTGGACTCAGCCACCAAGGGATAGGCCCAATCTCACTGGCCTAGCAGCCGGTGCGAAGCTCGATCAATAGAATTGTCTCTGCCACAGACTTGGTATTGGAAATTGTTCAATAGAATAGTCTCTGCCACAGACTTGTATAACCCCTCACTGGGTTAGCTTCCTCAGAAAGAACACTGCTCTCAAGCCTCGTACACACGACCAAGTTTCTCGGCAAAAACCAGCAAGAAACTTGCTGGCAGAGATTTCTTGCCGAGAAATTCGTTCGTGTGTATGGTTTCTCGTCAAGAAAAGCGACAAGAATCTCGACGAGAAAATAGAGAACCTGCTCTCTATTTTCTCGTCGAGATTCTCGTTAGCCTGTTTCTCGACGAGAAAATTGTGTGTGTGTACACTTACCTGTTCGCCGGGAAGCCCGCGCATGCTCGAAATGACTTCGACGCATGCGCGGTAGTTTCCTAGGCATAGGTAGGGTGAACCAAGATGGCGGCGACGGCATCGAATGTGACGAGCGCATGCTCATCGTATTCGATGACCTCACCGCGTACGCTCCATTCAAAGAAACGCGGGTTCTTTAAAATGAGCGTGTGTACACTCGGCCGGGACAAGTTTCTTGTCCAAGAATCTCGTCGAAAAAAACGACATGTTTTTAACGACGAGATTCTCGGCCGTGTGTACAAGGCTTCAGTGTCAGAATCTTTCAGCCGCTCCGGCAGCACTGTGAGGTAGATTTTTGGGATCCGGGTGCATCCTCAATTGCTCGGTCCCTTCCATCAGGCAAGGTGACACAGGATCATCCCTGGATCAGTAGGCCCAGCAACTCCTGGGCCTACAGCTCAGTTGCTAGGCATCTCCCCCACCCTAATGGCATCTGTCACTTAAATACCCTCTCCCATCATGCACAGCGGGTTCACCACACCCCCTGGGCTGCTGCTGGGAAAGAGGTACCCAATACGTCCAGCCTGTTGCCTTTCCAACCCTGACCAGCGGTGACAGCAACACCCACCGGTGGGGGGAAAATCATGCAACCAACCGAACTGAAACAGTGCCACAATTTAAATAACAATCTCTCTGGGCTAAACTAATGCCCAGATAACTAAATTTCAACATACAGGTCCTTCTCAAAAAATTAGCATATTGCGATAAAGTTCATTATTTTCTGTAATGTACTGATAAACATTAGACTTTCATATATTTTAGATTCATTACACACAACTGAAGTAGTTCTAGCCTTTTCTTGTTTTAATGTTGATGATTTTGGCATACAGCTCATGAAAACCCAAAAATCCTATCTCAAAAAATTAGCATATCATGAAAAGGTTCTCTAAACGAGCTATTAACCTAATCATCTGAATCAACTAATTAACTCTAAACACCTGCAAAAGATTCCTGAGGCTTTTAAAAACTCCCAGCCTGGTTCATTACTCAAAACCGCAATCATGGGTAAGACTGCCGACCTGACTGCTGTCCAGAAGGCCATCATTGACACCCTCAAGCAAGAGGGTAAGACACAGAAAGAAATTTCTGAACGAATAGGCTGTTCCCAGAGTGCTGTATCAAGGCACCTCAGTGGGAAGTCTGTGGGAAGGAAAAAGTGTGGCAGAAAACGCTGCACAACGAGAAGAGGTGACCGGACCCTGAAGAAGATTGTGGAGAAGGACCGATTCCAGACCTTGGAGGACCTGCGGAAGCAGTGGACTGAGTCTGGAGTAGAAACATCCAGAGCCACCGTGAACAGGCGTGTGCAGGAAATGGGCTACAGGTGCCGCATTCCCCAGGTCAAGCCACTTTTGAACCAGAAACAGCGGCAGAAGCGCCTGACCTGGGCTACAGAGAAGCAGCACTGGACTGTTGCTCAGTGGTCCAAAGTACATTCGGAAATCAAGGTGCCAGAGTCTGGAGGAAGACTGGGGAGAGGGAAATGCCAAAATGCCTGAAGTCCAGTGTCAAGTACCCACAGTCAGTGATGGTCTGGGGTGCCATGTCAGCTGCTGGTGTTGGTCCACTGTGTTTTATCAAGGGCAGGGTCAATGCAGCTAGCTATCAGGAGATTTTGGAGCACTTCATGCTTCCATCTGCTGAAAAGCTTTATGGAGATGAAGATTTCATTTTTCAGCACGACCTGGCACCTGCTCACAGTGCCAAAACCACTGGTAAATGGTTTACTGACCATGGTATTACTGTGCTCAATTGGCCTGCCAACTCTCCTGACCTGAACCCCATAGAGAATCTGTGGGATATTGGGAAGAGAAAGTTGAGAGACGCAAGACCCAACACTCTGGATGAGCTTAAGGCCGCTATCGAAGCATCCTGGGCCTCCATAACACCTCAGCAGTGCCACAGGCTGGTTGCCTCCATGCCACGCCGCATTGAAGCAGTCATTTCTGCAAAAGGATTCCCGACCAAGTATTGAGTGCATAACTGAACATAATTATTTGAAGGTTGACTTTTTTTGTATTAAAAACACTTTTCTTTTATTGGTCGGATGAAATATGCTAATTTTTTGAGATAGGATTTTTGGGTTTTCATGAGCTGTATGCCAAAATCATCAATATTAAAACAAGAAAAGGCTTGAACTACTTCAGTTGTGTGTAATGAATCTAAAATATATGAAAGTCTAATGTTTATCAGTACATTACAGAAAATAATGAATTTTATCACAATATGCTAATTTTTTGAGAAGGACCTGTATAGCGCCCACTCATTGGGAGCAGGGCACTACATATATATATATATATATATATATATATATATATATATATATATATATATGTAGCGGGTACTCCAAATTTAGGGGGTCTCTATGTCTAAATTTAGGGGGATGACCCGAGCACTAGTATGGTTCGGGCCTTCTAATTGTGCTGGACTCTGCTTTGTTGCTGTGTGCCTATGTAGAGTTCCCTGTGGCCTGCAGGTGGCGCTGCCATGTTGGGTCAGGGTTGAACCATAGGTTGCATTGGCGCTATTGGATGTCCTCTCTCGGCTTCCATGCAGTGGGCTGGTTCTGCCTGCTGTGCATGCCAGGAGAGGATATAAAAGAGGCAGACGCCATTTTATAAGAGAGACCCGGGGGAGTGTGCCCCCTAAGGAGGGGGTGCGTACCCCGACTGAGGAGTCTCGGGCACCTTCGGCCCGAGACCCCAACGTTCCGGGTAGGCCCAGTACCTTCAACTGGGTCTACAGGCAGAAGTTTGGAGTCCTAGGATGCCCGGGTGAGGGTATCCGCTCTGACCAAGAGGAAGCCAGGGGAGGATCGGTCCCATAACAGGAGATGAGTGATAGTTAGATTGCTGTCTCGGGAAAGGCCTGGTGACCTGTCGGAGGGAAGGATCCTATGCTCCGCAGAACTGACCCTGCGGAGTGCTGCTGCTCTTTGAGTACATACTGAACTTGTCCTTGGAGGATTTAAATTGCTTGTTTGAGCTCCACCTCGGCTGCTAGGACCATTGAGGGACTATCCGGGTGAGCTGTACCCACTCGGGACCGAGTGGTGATAAATCTGGGAGTTCTGTGCCTGAATCTGCTCTAGTTCAACTATTATCTCTTTCATCTACTCTCTCTTATCTATCAAGCAAAGATACAAAATGAACTCAACGTTGGGGTTTAAGTGGTTTGGACATTGACTTTATTAAAGAGGGAAAAGTACAGACTCGTCTCTACATTCTGGAGACGGGAACCAGTGGAAGGAGGTAACTCGCTGTGGGACCCAGGTACATATACACCGCCTGATCTCTAAACTAGAGGACACGGGCTTTTGGCATGGGTGCCTCTCCTTTACCCTAAGAGGAGAGGGTGGTGCTATATATATATATATATATATATATGTATATGTAGCACACGGACCCTTTTCTCCTGCTTACCTTCTCCTTGCAGGGATAAAGGCACACCGTGCCACATGCCCGGATCCTCCTGGTTTAGAAGGTTGAGCGGTGTTCTTTATTTTTGGGTCCTGCAGCGAGTTACCTCCCGTTCACTGGTTCTCGTCCCCAGAATGTAGGGAAAAGTCTGTGTTCTTTCCCCAAAGAAACTCAATGTCCAAACAGTGTTCAAACTCCAAACAGCCGAGTTTATTTTTATCTTGCTCAAACAGATTTGGGAACAGGTTGAAGATAGCGACAAAGTAGGTAGGGAGATAGGTTCAGGCGCGCGGCACTCAGTTACCCTATTCTTCACTCAAGCCTGAGTATGAATTTTGCTCACCCGGATAGATCCCTCTCACAGTTCTAACAGCCGGAGTGAAGCACGAACTGTTTTTACTTGAATTTAGTCCCCTTCACAGACAAGTCCTAGAGATCCTCTGCCACAGAATCCTTAATGATTGAATTATGACTTCAGAACAAAACCCCGTAGATTAGTAGAGACCATAGGTGTCAGTGGGACACACTACAGGGGCTATACTGCAACTCACAAATCCTTCCTCTGATAGGTAACCATGCCTTTCCTTCATTGTGAACTCCTTTACCGATCCATCGGACAGGTCCTCCCCCGGTTTCCTCTCTTTCAGAGCTGGCCACCCTCACACGGGCTCCCTGGGAGTGTGTTGGCTGTAGACCCAGTTGAAGGTACTGGGCCTACCTGGAACATTGTAGCCTCGGGCTAAAGGTGCCCGAAACCAGAGGTGGGGGACTTGAGTCACATGACTTGACTTAAGTCACCTGTTTGAGGACTTGCGACTTGCTTGACAGAATTTAATAAATGACTCGACTTGACTTTGACTTGTCACTAATGACTTGCGACTTGACTTTGACTTGGGCTATATGACTTGGCACCACTAACACTAACCGCAAGCCGCCTTCTGCCTACCTGATCAGTGTGTCATGCAGACAGACGGCGGCCATTGCAGTGTTCAAAAGCCGCGCCTCCCGAGTCCTCGTCGTCTGTGATAGGTGGAACACTCAATTTCACAGCAGGCAGTGTTCAGCCTATCACGGACATCCTCTTATCCTCGTCTGTGTTATGAGGATGAGCGGACGTCCATGATAGGCGGAACACTGAATGCTGGGAAATTGAGTGTTCCGCCTATCACAGACGAGGAGGAGGCGCGGCTTTTGAATACTGGAATGGCCGCCGGGATGCCGCCGATCAGGTACACGGCTGACGGGCACAGTGAAGCATGGGCACAGTGAGACACCAGAACAGTGAGACATGGGCACAGTGAGACACGGGCACAGTGAGACACGGGCACAGTGAGACACGGGCACAGTGAAGCATGGGCACAGTGAGGCATGGGCACAGTGAGGCATGGGCACAGTGAGGCATGGGCACATAACCAATATTATTTATTGTTATCCCTCTTATTATTTTTATACAGTATGGGGTAGATCCGTATTTTGACTTGATTTGTGACTTGACCAAAATAAATGACTTGACTTGACTTGCTTGACTTCTAGCAGGGACTCGACTTGACTTGCTTGCTTTTCGTCACAGTAACTTGGGACTTGCTTGAGACTTGAAGGTTAAGACTTGAGACTTGCTTGTGACTTGCACATGTGTGACTTACTTCCAAGTCTGCCCGAAACTCCTCGGCCAGTTCACGCACCCCCCGGCCAGCAGGGCCAAAGGGCACGACTTCGCCACCAGAGGTCCTCCTTGGAATCCCCCCAGCACACCACCACAGATCATGGCGTCTGCCCTTTATGTACCCTCTCCCGGCATGCACAGCAGGCGAAACCCGCCCACCACACAGTAGCCGAGAGAGGACCCCCAATCACACTACAATGCCACCCGTGGTTCAACCTGAGACCTGGGCAACAGCACCACCACAGAACAAGGGGAACTATACACCAGGCAACACCATAGCAGAACAGAGTCCATGCCTAGCAAAATTAGAGAACCTGAGCCAACTATGGCTCATACTACCCCTAAATTTAGAACATAGCGACCCCCAAATTTGGGGGGTCCGCTACACACACATATATATATATATATATATATATGTGTAGCAAATGTTACTGGCCTCAATGTGAATTAAGAGAGCTGATAATTGTAGACGTGATGAGATAAGGTGATCAGCTTGGCGTGGACTGCAAAGAATCACACAAACAGCATGAGACAAGACCACTCGGTTTTATGGCTGAAATTGTTTGACTTTTACATAACAATACATCTTTTACATTTTTATAATCACATGTTTATAACTATTAACAATATATATTACAGATTTTAACTGAAGTATTTTAAAACGTAGTTACACAATGACCATTGTTATATTTTAATAACATATATATTCCTGTTATTCCGTGTCATAGATAATGATCTTTATGGTACACTTTAACTGTGCAATAATCATATTGCCAATGCCATGCTTTAATACAAACATTAATTTGGTAGTTCTCTTTTTTAACCACTAGATGGTGCACCTGAAGCAATGCATAAGCTTTACATATAGGTTTTTCCTTAAGAATATCAGTTTTCAACATGTGCTTTTCTAACTTTATGGAACTTGTATAAACCAGGTTTCAATATTCCTATTTAGATCGGTTTAGTGCTTCTAATAGACATTTATTCTGACTAATGCAGTATTTTCATGTTTTTATGCCCTTTTCACTTGTTTCTCACACATGCTGTTCTAAACTTCTAATATCAGTAAAACTATAGAATACAGTCTGCTGGAACTTTCCCTGCATCTGCTCCAGATGTTTAAGAATCTTTCTATTATAGTTTAATGCAGATTAGGAACGATTTAGAGTACATACCTGCAAAGAATCACACAAACAGCATGAGACAAGACCACTGGGTTTTATGGCTGGAGATAGTTTGACTCCTGTCACATGGTGGGTGGCCTTATATAAACTCTGTTTGTGTACCTTCTCTGCCATCTACTGGGTCTTGAGAGAATAGCAGGAAGGTATTTCTTTGCTAGAAATAAAATAAAATAAATGAATATGTACTTTGCTTTGGGGTGTCTGTTTTGTGACCATATAAACCCCAGTCCGTCACACGCACACACCTCACTCCTACCTCCATTAACTTGGCTCCTCGCAGGAGGAAGAGAGAGGCACACCGCACCACAAGCTTGTACCCTCCTGTGTAAAGAGGTTGAGCGGTGTTATTTTTGGGTCTTGTCTGCATCCAGAGTCCAAGTCCTCCTGAGAATGATTCTCACCTCTACCGTGGGTAGAGGCAAGTCCTTGACTTCCCCAGTAACGTAATTGTCCACACCAGCTGAAAGTCCAACTCGATATTTATTCTCACTTTGCAATAAACATTCTCTTGGATAGAGGCATAGGCGTGCGCACAGGGTGTGCCAGGTGTGCCTGGGCACACCCTAATCAACCTGTGTGGTGCAGGATTCCCCCTGTTTAGACCCTTGATATTTCACCAAACCCCCTTATGAGGCACCTAAAAAATTTTTTAAAAAGTAATAAAAATGAACTACTGACACTGTCCACTGCCCTACTGACACAAATCTCTGCCGTTTTGACACCAATCTCTGCCCTTCTGACACCATCCATTTCTCTGATGACACCATCATTATACTGTATATACACATGCATACACACGCAAATATGTTTACACTTTGGGGTGCACACCCTAATGCAATAGGCTGTGCACACCTATGGATAGAGGAAAGGTTGGAGCAATGAAATAGGACAGCTTAAGGTGTGGAGGAGGTCCAGGCACAAACGTAGCTCAAACTCTTGACTGTTCGGTTTTCTCAAAACAGTTTTAGGCGCATGGTCCCTGCCACAGACCGTGAGGTTGGTCTCTGCCACAGACCTGGTGGATAAAGTCACTGCCACTGACCTGGTGAACTAGGCCACTGCCACTGACCGGGTGGATAAGGTCACTGCCACTGACTTGGTGAACCTTAGTCTCTTCCGTCTTAGAACATGGCCCTTTTCAAGGAGAATATGTCCCCCCCAGAGAGTCAACAGACCCTTCCTTCACCGTGACTTACGCATCGGTCCGTCTGGAATGAATCGTCCCTTCTCTGAGTGCGGGTCCCCTCGCAAGGCGGCACCCTGGACTCCACAATCCTTAGTGGACCCCAGCCGAAGGTGCTGGGCCCCAGGCCTTCTCCGCATCCCCTGGGTCTTCATACCCAGGCGATCAGGACGGCAGGGTAGTACCTCACCCCAGGCTGAAGGTGCCTGAGATGGAACAGGAACACAGCCTCCGGGCCTAGGGCATCCGGAGATCAACCGCACGCACTGCCAGGCTGAAGGTGCCTGGAGGTGGACCCCGATCAGGAGATGTCTGCCCATCTATATCCTCTCCCGGCATGCACAGCAGGTTCCCCGCCCCACTGCACGGCCGCCGAGAGGGGACACAAAAGGCACAGCATTACGCTCGTGGTTCAACCCTGGCCCAGAATAGCAGCGCCACCCGCAGGCCACAGGGAACTCATCACCAGCATTATCCCCTGAGGACAAAAAAATGGTCCATAGCCACTAACAATCAGGGTGTCTGAGCCTAATTACCACTCAGAGACTTCCCTTAAATTGATCACCCCGCTACATATATATATATGTGTAGCGACCTCACCCCTTCTCATTCACGGCTTGTCTGTCTCGTCTAGGGGTTAGCACCGGGGGAAGGGATGAGATACACCACGGCCCATGTCCTCCAATGTGTAGAGGTGAAGGCCAGAACTATCGGGTTTTGTGTATGTGTCCCAGAGTCAAATCCTTTCCTCGGATTGACTCCCTTTGCTCCTAGTAACCAGAGTTCCACACACTGAAAAGGTCCAACTCGTATTTATTCTTCTCAATAAATAGTCATACAGCACAGACAGGTTGAGACCCATATAACACTTCAGTCTTTGTGGGGAGTAGGCCAAGGCACAATTCTTTTAGATAGAGATAACCACTGTGGTGTCACCAATGGCGAATAGTCACTGCCACTGACTATATTGAACAGAACATGGATTACCTTCGCTAACGTAGCCCCTATCAGGGGAAGGACATCCGTCCAAGACAGTTACCGGAGGCCTCTCCGTCACCAGCAATGATGCGCTGGACTCTCCGGAGAAGTTCCGCTCACTGGCCTCCTCTTCTCAGACACGGGCACCCAAGGAGTTAGGGTCCCTCGGATTCCTCGACCCACGCGGAACTCAGTCGAAGGTACTGAGCTCCAGGCCTCCGCCATAGTACCTCACCCCAGGCTAAAGGTGCCTGAGATGGACTCCATCTCGCGCTCCGGCCAGGTCAAGGGCACCTGGGCCCGGAACTCCAGAACGCCAGCACCCAGGCTGAAGGTGCCTGGGTGCGGCTGTGTCCTCCGACTCTGAACACTGAGGTCAGGGCGTCCGCCCCTTTTTATCTCCTCTCCCTTTGCGTCACAGCAGGTTCTCCGCCCCGCTGTACCAGCGCCAGGAAAGGACAAAAAGGGATGCAGTCTTGCGGTGAGTGTTCAGCTCCGGCCCAGGGCGACAGTGCCACCTGCAGGCCGCAGGGAACCTCACACCACCAGAGTCCTCCAAGAATCATAAAAGGGTCTCAGATTCCCTGACAATCAATGCATCTGGGTTACACTACCACCCAGATGCCTCCCCTAAATTTAAATACCCGTTACATATATATATATATATATATAATATATATATATACACGCCACATCTGGCTCTCTCCTGCTGTGATTATACACAGTGGGAGCTGATCGGCGTGTACTGCGGACTTGATATCCGCCGGCACACGCCGACTGTTTGGTGCAGAGGCAGAACGGTGGTCTTCCTATATAAACAAGGCAGATCGCCATTCTGTCAGGAGGGAAGACATGGATCCTGTGTCTGCAAAATATCACAGTCTTGCTATAAATTGCCAATCGCTAAAATAGAGAGGGATTGGCGTGTGTATAAAGAAAACCAATCTGTCCAATCCACTGTTCAAATTGCAAAAGAAAACACCTAGTGCCAAAGGCACAGTGAACCCCCAGGGATTGTTATAATGGACAGTAAAAAAGTACAGATTTTATAGCCGCCAATACTAGTAAAAAAAAAAAAATATAGACCATAGTTTGTAGACGCTAGAACTTTTGCGTAAACCAATCAATATACGCTTATTGGGATTTTTTTTTTACCAAAAATATGTAACTGAATACATATTGGCCTAAATTTATGAAGAAATTTGATTTTTTCGGATATGTTTTATAGTAGAAATTAAAAAGTATTTTTTTGCTGTCAAAATTGTCGTTTTTTTTTTTTTGTTTATTGTGAAAACAGTGCAGCGCGAATCAAATGTTGAGTATTGACATATCAACATACTGTGATTTACAAAATAAATTGTAATTAGCATATACAAAAAACTCCATAAACATCATAAAAGTTTTTTGTATATGCTAATCACTATTTATTTTAGCATATCACAGTATGTTGATATGTCAATACTCAACATTTGATTCTTATGCCGTGTACACAAGATCGTTTTTCTCGACGGTGAAAACACCGCCGAGAAATTCGACATGAAAAACGAGGACCGGCTTGGTCCCCTACACACGGCCGGTTTTCATGTCATTTTTTTTCTTGGTCGAAAAAACGACCGTGTGTAGACTCCCTGGCGGTGTTTCCCTATGGGAAAACTGCCGCGGAAAAAAATGCCGTGGATCACGACGAGAAAAATTAGAGCATGTTCTAATTTTTCTCGTCGTGATTCTTGCCATTTTTCTCATCGGCAAAAATGCCTGAAAGCCCACACACAGTCGTTTTTCTCGTCAAAGAGAAAAAATGAAATTTTTCCCGACGAGAAAAATGGTCGTGTTTACGCGGCATTAGAGTTGCACTGTTTTCTCTTTATTCATTCACACAATTCTTGTTCAGATTGTAGTGCTGGCTGCTATTGCTTGTTTATGTGTATAGCACAGTATTTTTATATTACGGTAATTCCTTGCACTTTTTTTTGTTTATAGCTCAAAAAATAAAAACCGCAGAGGTGATCAAATACCACCAAAAGAAAGCTCTATTTGTGGGAAATAAAAGACATCAATTTTATTTGGGTACAGCGTCGCACGACCGTGCAATTGTCAGTTAAAACAACGCAGTGCTGTATCGCAAAAAATTTGTTCTACTTGCCTACTCTGTAATGGTTTTTCAAAAAGCAGCCCTGATCCTCCTCTTCTGGGGTCCCCCGCTGGCGCTCCTGTGGCCTCCCTCCTGCCCCCACAGCAAGCAGCTTGCAATAGGGGTACCTGAGCTCTCGCTCTGTGTGTCCATTCACACACAGCGCGGCCACTCCCCACTTCTCTCCTTATTGGCTCACTGGCTGTGATTAACAGCAGTGGGCGCCAATAAGGAGGGAGAGACCCAGCAGAAACAAAGTTCCGGTGCACAGTGCTGGAGAAAGATCAGGCTCAGGTAAGTATTTGGGGGGGGGCTAGGTTCGGGTGGTGCTGCTGCAGGACCCACACAAATTCCTGCAGCTGCAACCACCCGCACAGTAAAACGTGGAACCCATAGGTGGGTGCCATTTATCCTAATGACACGTCGCCCACACTGGAAAATGCTGGGCTGTTGTTAAAAATCACCAGACCCCATACAGTCTACCTGAGAGGGCCCGAAAGTGAGGACAGAGATTTATCAGTCCCTTTTTCTACAGCCTCAGCTGCACAGATGAATGAATAGAAAGAGCTCCAAGGTTTCCTGCTCATTCACAAACTGAAGCATAGTAAGCAGTTTACTATGCTTGAGTGATGAATGGACACAGGAGTGATTGGTACTTGTCGCTCACTGTATTTATTCAGGAAAGGAAGGGGCCAGTAATTTACATATTTTCCAGCCACTTGCACCGTCCTCCATCCTGAAACATCCCCCTGTGTGCCCGCAGCAGCTGCCGGAGGGAGAGGAGAGGAGAAAAGCTGGCAGGGCTACAGGGGAAAGGGGCACACAGGGGGCCCGGACAACAGATGGAAGGGGTGCATGTGCTAGGACCAATCCTCCTGCAGTCCAGCTGGGGTGGGGGGGAGAAGGAGAAGCTGGCAGTGCTGCAGAGGGAGGCAGTAGAGGAACAGTGTCTGCAATTAGACAGTACAGCCGGATCTCTTGCTCAGCAGGTGAGCGGGTTCCTTTTTTTTAAACTGAAGGGGCCCGGACCCAGCACAGAGGAGCTGACTGTATTGCCTTATCAGCAGCCCTCGGAAAATGCACCCACACTGGAAACAGTGCTGTACGTGCGGTTCCCATGTGGGCTGCGATTTCCAAAGTAGTGCAGGGACTTCTTTCCTGCTTTTCAAATGAATGGGCTGTCGATCCCGCGCAAACCACGGTCCGCATGGCCACAAACCTAGGGTTAGGGAGCCTCACCTTCTCTGTTTGTCCTCTTTACTGGTATAACTGAAAGTAAAAGAAAATCCAAAATTATTGGGGTGACACTGGAACGGGAATAGGGGGAAATCTTCCAATGTGGACACTGATTCTGGTGACAACCAGGGATTCCCTATCACTTCCTGTTTTGGCTATGGGACAGGAAGTGAAGGGAAATCTCCCCAATGGGGACACAGATGGCAGAAAAAAGTGAAAGGGGTTGTAACCCTCCCTTGCTCTATCCTGAATGGACAGTTATAGTTGTAATTGGTACTCATGACAGGAGGATGATAACCTACATAGCTCAACCTTTACATACAGTATTTATTGTTTAACCACTTCCCCACGGTTGACGTCAGCAGGTTGCGTCATGACATGACCCCCCCCCCCCTTGCCGCCCTCTGATGCTTCTTCGTGCTCGTGCGATCGGGGAGCCAGAGAATGATTTTTCCAGGGGCAGCGTTTTTACCATAGAGCTGGCCATGGGCCAGAAGGTCCCTGGCCATCTCTATGACCCTCGGTGGCTGAAAGTGTCATCATGACGTCACTTCCGGCAGCGGCAGATGTAAACTGACGTTTTTTTTCTGCTGAATAGGAAAAAACAATAAAAATGTTTAAAGCGGCCACGTACCCTCCTGCTTGCACGCAGAAGCGATCGTATATGTAGGTTGTGCCTGTATATGTCAACGGTTTTCGCGCGACACATGTGAGGTATCGCTGTGATCATTAGAGCAAGAACAATAATTCTAGCACTAGACCTCCTCTGTAACTCTAAACTGGTAACCTGTAAAAAAAATTGAGTGGTTTGCAAGGCATGGTGAGTGCAATGCAAGATGAAATGGTGGGCGTCAGATTTATTGTCTTTTGAACAGAACTGTGGGAGAGAGAGTTAGGGCCAGGACACCCTAAAGTAGATGCAATGATAATTAGCAGACTTCGAGACTTTTGTAGGAAGACAGCTATACAGGTGAGACCTCCAGCTGGACACCGCTTCTGTATAGGTAGGACCGCTGTCTCCTATGGCAACAGTCTTGTAGTAATTACTAACGGTAGTATATTCAACTATTTGCAAACAGTTCTCTCACTGGGGATCTTCACTCAACGAACTCCCAGTCTTTCACTAGACTTCGGATCCAATAGCCACTGGATCCTAGAGCTCTTTCACTTTTAGCACTCAGTATCTTCCTCAAGCATCACCCCGCTTCACTGCTGGGTCCCTGGCTTGGCACTCACAGAGGCTCTTCAAGCGTCACCCCCGATGACCCACTGGGTCCCTAGCTTGGCACTCTCTAAAGCTTTTCCCACTTCTTCACTGTCCCCGGCTGGTGAGAAGACTGCTCTGGTACTGGCTTTAGCTTACTCCCAGTGGTCTCCGGTAACAAGGTGGATGGTCCCTTAGTGGCGACAGCTTCCCCTTCTACCTCCGACCACAGCTGGTTCCCCGTCTGGCTGAACCGTTACTTCTGGTTGGACTACAAGCCAGCAGTCCTAACCCTATGCTGCTCTCTTGCTTCTGGATAAGCCCTCAGACAGCCTAGCAGCCAAATGTCCCTGGGATAGGCCTCAGGCTCCTGGTCTAGCAGCCCGAGGCAGTACAACACACGTCCACCCAGACAGCCGTCCAGGTGGCACAGAACCACGGTCATCTGACTCCACCCAAATAAATAGGTTCTCCCAGAAGGCCAAGGGACCAAAGAACATCCCTGCCTATTGGTTGAGACACCCCATCCATTCATGTCTGAGCCTGTAAAGCCCCTGTCTTATCTAACGTCACTAGCATAGTGCCACCCAGTGACAGAAGAGAAAGGGTGCAACAAGTCCAGATTTAGAGAGGAATCAATTGATCTCCTAACAATTGGCAAAGGCAACTAACGCATGGCAACTAAATTTGATAGCAACGATGGGGCGTGGCCAAGATGGCGCTGTGAGCGGCTGCTTTTACTGAGGGCTCCGCTGCTTTCTGCTTCTTACCCGGATCCTGGGCAGTTAGAGGCCGATTCATCCACCCCTGCTGACTGGGGGAGTGGGGCGCAGTAGAGAGGGAAACGAGGCAGTCCTCCTGATGGCTGCTAACCCCTCCACAGGCGAATTCCGGCTCCTCCGCGTGTGACTAGGCCGCGGCCGCGGTCTTTCCTGGCGGCGTTCGGGGGTCCGGATCGGGCCGGAGCTGCGCTGAGGCCCCCTGCAATCCGGATTGGTGCACTGGCGGCGGCTGTGGGCGGCGGAGGTGGTGGGGGACGCATCGGTTGCTGCTCGCTTCCCCGTCCATCCTGCATCTGGGCCCGCTCGCGCTGCTAGGCCGCAGCCGCGGACTTTCCTGGAGGACATCGGAGCTCCGGAGCGGAGCGGAGGAGTGCTGCGGCCCCCTGCACATGAGAGAGGTGGGCTGACGCGGGCTGTGGGCGGCTGGACAGAGGTGGACACACTGACTGCTGACCCATCCATCCATCCATCGGTCCTGCGTCCGGGCCCGCTCGACCTGCTAGGCCGCAGCCGGGGCCTTTCCTGGCGGTCCAACCGGGCCCCTCTCCCCCCCCCTTTCTCCTCTTGTGACTCTCCAGGGGGAACACGGGGGAACCCCTAAAGCCGCCAACTATATTTTCAGGGCACGGTGAGCACCCTGAATGCGGCGCCGGAGCTCGGGTGCAAGGTCCAACAAAGGGGGCAGGAAACTAACTTCTCAACCGTTACCGGACCCCCCTCCAACGCCCGCTGATCTCCCGGTGCAAAGCCGTACCACCCGGAGCTCCCACAAGGCCTCACAGATAGGCCCCATGGACTCGGCTGAAGCCCGACCGCCCTGGCTGGCGGAAGTCATGGCGGTCATTGCCACATGCCAGTCCACCTTAACCACAAAAATAGAGGCCGTCCAGATGGACGTAGGCCTTATCCGCCAGGACATGGACAAGCTTAGGACCAGGATGGCGGAGACCGAGCAGAGAGTTAGTAACACTGAAGATGTGGTCGCAGAACAGGGCGCAGCGCTCCGCAATCTCCAAACCAAAGTCAAGGCCCTTGAATACAGAGCCGAGGACGCCGAAAACAGAAACCGGCGCAACAACCTCCGCATTGTCGGTCTACCCGAGGGGGTAGAGGGGAGTGACCCTATAGGCTTTATAGAGGGTATGCTGCGTACCCTCCTCCCCGAGGCTCGCATGTCGCCCCAATATGTGGTGGAAAGGGCGCACCGCATTCCTCCTAAGCCGGGACCTCCTGGAACCCCGCCGCGAACCTTCATCCTCCGCCTGCTCAACTTCCGGGATCGGGACGAAGTTCTCCGTGCCTCCAGGCTCGTGGGCGACCTACGATTCCAGAACGTCAAGCTGATGGTCTTCCCCGATTATTCGGTAGAAACACAGAAGCTCAGGAAGTCGTTTGACCAGGTCAAGGTGAATCTGAGGGCGCGCAACATCCGTTACAGCATCCTTTTCCCGGCCCGTCTGAGAGTACAGGACGGGGAGACGACCCGCTTCTTCACTAATCCCAGGGAGGTGTCTGTCTGGTTGGAGTCGCTGCCGCGGGCCCGCTGATTGGACGCATGGTATGTACTATTTGATACCACCCTTGTTTTGAATTTGCCTATATCGGTGGGGGCCGGCGGACTAGCCCCCTGGACGGAGCTCTCACACCTGTTGTTGCACCTGTTGTGTCCGGCTAATCTCCTTGGTGTGTGCAGCTCCGATGGTGACGGCTGGCCCCCGCCGATGTGGGAACCCAAGTTGGCGCCCCTGACGTGATCAGGAGAACACTCCTTTTTCCCCCTTTTTTGGGTCTTTTTATCCCCCCATGTGACACTGGGGACCATACCACGTTTACTCCCTTGTCACTGGATCGACTGTACTGCTGGGACGCGTTCCTGTCCGCTTCCATCCTCCTGAACTCCTGTCCCTTACAGCTTGTTGCATTACCAGCGGAAGTCTCGCACTTAGAGAGTCGCTCAGACAGTTGCTCGGCCCCCCCCAGAATTTATCTGGGGGGCTGAGTTCGCCTCTTGCACGGAACCCCCTTTGCAGCCGGCGAGCTGTTATTGTTTGGGATGGATACCCTCCTCAGTTTTAGGGGGTTGGGTGGGGTGGGGGGTGGGGATTGTTGCCCTTCTGGGGCTATTTTTCTTGTTCTGATCTGTTTTTTTCTTTTTGTTGTTTTTGTTTTCATTATGTTTTTGCTTTACATTCAAAACGTTGATACTTCAGCATTGCTCTGTTTCCAGATGTGTACATCCTGGGTCTGGGGGTCAGGTCCGGGAGTCATGCGGTGTCATCCTGTCCCCCCTATTAATCTGACGGTCCATGTCAGCAGTTAATATCCTATCGTGGAACACCAGGGGGTTGAATTCCCCGACCAAACGCTCCCTGGTGTTCCAATTTATTAAGTCTTATAACCCGCATATCTGTGTCCTACAGGAAACGCACCTCATGGGGAGTAGAATTCTCTCACTTAAAAAGCCATGGGTGGGCCACCACTATCACTCTACCTATTCTAGTTTCTCTAGAGGGGTCAGTATACTTGTGTTAAAGTCCCTCCCGTTCCGGCTCCTGGACCTGATTCTCGATCCTGATGGTAGATACGTCATAATTCATGCCGTGATTCATTCGCTGACCTGGACCATAGTGGGTCTATATCTTCCCCCGCCAGCCTCCCTGTTGCTGCTGAACCACATAACGAGCAGGGTGGCCGAGTTCACCTCTGATAATACTGTGTTTTTGGGGGATTTTAACTTGGTCCCCGATCCAGATATGGATCGCCTGACGCCTGGAGGTCGACACTACTCTGGGTTGGCTGAATGGGCTGATGTCTATGGACTGACGGACGTGTGGAGGTGGAAACATCCTCGGGACTTGGCCTACACCTGCCACTCGGCCTCCCACAGGACGTTCTCCCGCATAGACCTGGTATATGCGGGCAGACCGGTCCTGCAAAGGGTTACAGATGTGAAGATCTTGCCTAGGGGGATCTCGGATCACGCACCATTGCTTCTGGCGCTGGATTTCTCTAGGGGCCATCCTGTTCGCCTGTGGAGACTGTCCAGGTTTTGGATCTCAGACACCTCTGTGGACGACCAGTTCCAAACTGAATTGACCGGTTATTGGGCGGACAATGAGGGCACGGCGGGGACCGGGATAGTATGGGATGCCTTTAAAGCCTCCACGAGAGGACACTACCAGACCATTATTGCCAGAGTTCGTAGGGAACGCAGCGCAGACTTAGTGAGGGCGGAAAGGGAGGCTGCCAGTGCAGAGGAGACCTTTATTAGGACCCGTGACCCCCAACACTATGCCCACCTGCAGCTCCTGACGGGGGAGGTCCTTGGTATCCGTACCTCACTTACCCAAAAAAAGCTACTTGCTCAGTCCCATAGGATTTTTGAACAGGGGGAGAGGTCGGGTAGGATGCTGGCTTGGCTTTCCAGGGAGCAGGAGGGGGGGGTTAGTGTCTCCCATATTACGGGCCCCACGGGGGAGCTGGTAAGCTCTCCAGGGGGTATTAATCAGTGCTTTGCTGACTTCTACCGTGCACTCTATGAGTCAAGGGTGGATTATGGTGATGAGGATCTGGTGAAGTATTTGGGAGACATTGACATTCCGGTCCTTACGGCGACCTACCGTGAGCGACTTGACGCCCCTGTCACGGTGCAGGAGATCCAGCGGGCCCTTAAATCTATGCAATCTGGCAAGACGCCCGGGCCTGATGGAATTCCTGTAGAGTTCTACAAACACTATGCAGACGAACTAGTGCCCAGACTACATTCCCTATTCGCGGTGTCCGCGCAGCAGGGAGAGCTCCCTGTTTCCATGGGCGAGGCGGTCATAGTGGTGATCCCGAAGCTGGGGAAGGACCCTTCCCTCTGTTCCTCGTATCGCCCTATCTCGTTGCTGAACGTTGATGCGAAGATCCTGGCCAAGATCTTGGCAACAAGACTGAACTCTGTCATTACTGCCCTGGTACACTCGGATCAAACAGGCTTTATGCCGGGTAAGGGAACGGATATTAACATTAGACGCCTCCTCACCCACATTGATGGGGCTGGTGAGGGGTCGACGGGAGTGGTGGCCTCACTTGACGCAGAGAAGGCCTTCGACTCTGTAGAGTGGGGCTACCTCTGGGGGGTGCTCGACAGCTTCGGGTTTGGGCCAGGCTTCCTGAAATGGGTACGCATGTTATATAGCTCCCCATCTGCTAGAATTCGGACCAACGGCTGTCTATCAGACGTCTTCCCCTTGGGTCGCGGCACGAGACAGGGGTGCCCCCTCTCCCCGGGTTTATTTGCCCTTGCTATGGAACCACTGGCCATCCTGTTGAGAGCTGAGACGAGGGTCCGGGGATTGAAAATAGGTCCAATTGAAGAAAAGCTGTCTCTGTATGCGGATGATGCCCTGCTATACCTGGCGGACGCCTCTTCATCCCTGCAGGTGGCTTTAGATCTGATTGATCAATTTGGGGGCTACTCCGGTATTCGCATCAACTGGGACAAATCGGTCTTATTTCCCCTATGTCCCTCGGCCCCGCGTCCCACGACACGAACGCGGCTCAGATGGGTGGACGAGTTTACATACCTGGGCATCAAGGCTGGCAGTAAGATTGGTGACTACGTTGGCAAAAACATACAACCACTCATGACCCAACTAGTGGCCAGGTGCGCGGTGTGGCGCTCCCTCCCTCTGACGCCAGTGGGTAGAGTCAACCTTTTGAAGATGGTCTTTCTCCCGAAATTCCTGTACTTCTTTCGCAATACCCCCTCGTATATCCCTAGGTCTTTCTTCCGGAGGTTGGACAGCCTGCTGATCTCTTTTGTCTGGGCTGGGAGACCCCCCCGGGTGGCGAGGAAGACCTTATATTTGTCTTTGTCCGGAGGTGGACTGGCGCTCCCTAATTTTTTGCTTTACTACTGGGCAGCTGTCCTGGTTACGGTGAGATGGTGGTTCTCCCAGCCTAGACAGAATCCGGCGGTCACACTTGAGGCGGCTATTGTGGGCTCTTATGCGGCCTTGAGCAATCTACCGTTTCGTGGCCTCAGGGCCAGCCCCTGTATGACGACCCTCATGCGGACCACAGTTAAGGTCTGGCAGGAGGCTCGACTAATGTACCGGCGACCCAACTTGGTATCCCCGCATATGCCCTTGTGGGCTAACCCTATGCTGCCTCACATGAATAGTATCCCAGATCCATCCCTGTGGGCGAAAAAGGGAATCGTTACTCTGAAACATATAGTGAAAGCGGGTACGATTATGCCTTTCCAGGAACTCAGGCAGGCGTATCTCCTGCCGGTCTCTTTCCAATTTAGGTACTGGCAGCTGAGACATGCTTTTGAGGCCCAATTCCCAGAGCCTATAACCCTGGAGTCAGACTCTATTGAGCGACTCTTATCCTCCGCCCTCATGGACCGCCCCCTCTCGTCCCTCTACCTGTACCTCACTGTACAGTTTGATGCCAAGCTTACTAAGCCGTGGGAGGAATGGAGGGCTGATATTCCCTCACTGGACGAGGAGGAGTGGAGGGATTGCCTCGCATCTTATATCCCTGTTATGATAGCTGCAAAGGATAGGTTTATACAATTTAAATTTCTCCACAGAGCCTACTACACCCCGCAGAGGCTGGCACGTATTTACCCGCAGCGAGATCCTAATTGTCAGAGATGCAGGCAGGAGATAGGTACGTTTTGGCACATGGTCTGGTCGTGTCCGAAACTCCAGCCCTATTGGGTGGATGTGGCTTCCAGACTGACGGACGTGACTGGCTTAAACGTGCCGACTGACCCCAAGATCCTACTGCTGAATCATATGGAGGACGTGGAAGGGGATAGATATTGTAAACTCTGCCTGACCTTCTCACTATTTTATGCTAGGAGGGAAATCCTGCTCAAGTGGAAATCTGAGGACCCCCCCACATGCGCCGCCTGGCAGCGCTCAGTCGACTCAGTACTTTCTCTATATAAATTGACTTATGAGAGTAGACAGTGCCCCGCGAAGTTCGACAAAATTTGGTCTTCATGGCAGACCACTCGCTCTGACTTGGAACTCCCCCCTGGGTGTAACTGAATGGGCTGTTGTTGGGGATGGCTCCCCCCCCCCCCCTGCCCCTCTTGGTCCCTGGACTTTACTGCTACTCAGGGTTGTTGTGTGGCCGGGGAGGGGTGAACTAGAGTCGTTTTAGGCACGACCGGGTTTGGGCCAATGTTTGTTGATTATTTGCATTTAGCAATGAATGAGAGGGGTGTGTTCCCCCGGATGTGACGCATTATCCTGTTTGTTTGCTCTGCATTGGAGGATGTGCTATTTACTGGTTGTATTGTAATGCTGATTTGTCTAATAAAAACTCTCTGTTAAAAAAAAATTTGATAGCAACCCTGCCTAAACATCAGGGTGCTGCAGATGCCCTGTGTGTGGGGGGGATATCTCATACCTGCAATTTTGCCAAAACAAAGCGAAGCTAAAGCTGAATTAAAGCCTCTCAAAAGCTGCAGGTGCTTCAAACGAGCTTCAAGTGAGCTTTGTCATAGACTTCGATGGAGGCTTTAAAGCATTACTAAAGCGACATTGGGTATCATTTTTGAAGCCGAAGCAAACACAAGATGTAAACAGGGCTGTAAGCTAACCATTTTATTTAGTGACAGGGGCTTTGAGTTGCGTTCAGAGAGCTTTAACTGCTTGCCGACCGCCTAGCGCACATATACGTTGGCAGAATGGCACGGGCAGGAAAAGCAACGTACAGGTATGTTGCTTTGAATCTGCCGCCAGGCGCACGCGTGCCCACCGCGGTCTCCATGACCGTGCCCACAGCACCCGCGGACTCTATGTCCGCCGATGTCCTGTGATCTTGTCACAGAGAGGCAGAATGGGGAGATGTAAACAAGGCATCTCCCTGTTCTGCCTAGTGACAGGACACTGATCGTCTGCTCCCTGTAATCGGGAGCAGTGCTCAGTTTCGTGTCACATGTAGCCCAGCCCCCTCACAGTTAGAATCACTCCCTAGGACACACTTAACCCCTTCCCTGCCCCCTACTGGTTAACCCCTTAACTGCCAGTGTCATTTACACAGTAATCAGTGCATTTTTAAAGCACTGATCGCTGTATAAATGACAATGGTCCCAAAATAGCATCAAATAATGTCGCAGTCACGATAAAAGTTGCAGATCGCCACCATAACTAGTAAAAAAAAAAAATATTAATAAAAATGCCATAAATCTATCCCCTATTTTGTAGACGCTATAACTTTTGCACAAACCAATCAATAAACGCTTATTGGGATTTTTTTTTACCAAAAATATGTGGAAGAATACGTATCGGCCTAAACTGAGGAAAAATTTAGTTTTTTTATATATTTTTTGGGGATATTTATTATAGCAAAAAGTTAAAAATATTGCCTTTTTTTCAAAATTGACGCTCTATTTTTGTTTATAGCGCAAAAAATAAAAACCGCAGAGGTGATCAAATACCACCAAAAGAAAGCTCTATTTGTGGGTAAAAAGGGATGTCAATTTTGTTTGGAAACCATGTCGCACGACCGCACAATTGTCAGTTAAAGCGACGCAGTGCCGAATCGCAAAAAGTGGCCTGGTCATTTGGCAGCCAAATCCTCTGGGGCTGAAGTGGTTAACAAAACCTGTTCGAAGTGTAAACTAGCGTTTTTTTTTTTTAAGGCCGGGTTCACACTTACTGCGGCCGCGGGTCACAGCAGGGGTCCGGTGTGGGACTGTTCACTGTTTCAGGTGTGAATTAGGTCTGAATTTTTGCCTGAATTTGCACCTGAAATGGAGCCAAACACGCGACCATCCCCCGGAGATGTGTGAACGGGCTCCGTAGAGAGCCAGTCAAAGTCTCCTGTCCTGCGAATTGGATGCCGAGAAACCCACATTTAATTCACATCAGTGTGAACCCATTCTGAAGCGTCGCCTGTGGAGATTTTTAAGTACCGTCGTTTGTTGCCATTCCACGAGCGTGCGCAATTTTAAAGCATGACATGTTAGGTATCAATTTACTCGATGTGACATCATTTTTCAAATGCTACAAACAAATTGGGGTAAATATTGTTTTATTCTTTAATTCAAGGAAGTGTTGTTTTTTTTCCCAAAAAATCTCATTTGAAAAATTGCTGCGCCAATACTCTGTGACATAAAAAAATTGCAATAACCGCCCTTTTATTCCCTAGGGAATAAAATGCGAAAAATATATATGTTTGGGGGTTCTGAGTAATTTTCTAGCAAAAAAATGATGATTTTTACATTTAAGAGAGAAGTGCCAGAATTGGCCTCGTATGGAAATGGTTAAAGTGGTTGTAAACCCACTTAGACAACTTGCACCTACAGGTAAGCCTAGATTAAGGCTTACCTGTAGGTGCATGAAATGTCTCCTTAACCTACACGGTTAAGGAGATATTTGCAGATAACACTGCACCGATGTCTACGGCGCATGCGCACTGAGCATTCCTGCAAGATGAATGGGACATGCCGGTTTTCTGAATGGGCGAACGCCGGCCCCTCGCGCATGCGTGTGATGTCATTGCCGCTCCGGCCATTCACAGCCCCGGAACGGCGATACCAGGAAGAAGCTCCGAGGGGACATGGGGGTGGCGGTGGGGAACGAGGAGGACTTCGATTTCAGGTAAGTGCCACATAATGAGCTAGTATGCATAGCATACTAGCTCATTATACAAAATTGGGTGTATTCCTGCGCTACTATGGAGAGGGCTAGCTAGTGATCTAAAACTGCTGCAAGCACCAGGGGGGGTCAGATCATACCCACGGAAATTAACTACTTGCCGCCCGCCCTATAGCGGATTGACGTCGGCAAAGTGGTTTTTAAAATCCTGACTGGACGTCATATGACGTCCTCAGGATTTTGAGCCGCTGCGCGCCCCCGGGGGCGCGCATCGCGGCGATCGTTGCTGCGGGGTGTCAGTCTGACACCCCACAACACCGATCTAGGTAAAGAGTCTCCGACGGAGACTCTTTACCACGTGATCAGCCGTGTCCAATCACGGCTGATCACGATGTAAACAGGAAAAGCCGGTCATCGGCTTTTCCTCACTCGCGTCTGTCAGACGCGAGTAGAGGAGAGCCGATCGGCTGCTCCTCTGACAGGGGGGGGTTTGTGCTGATCGATTATCAGCACAGCCCCCCCGAGGATGCCCACTGGACCACCAGGGATGCCACTAGACCACCAGGGAAGCCCACCTATAGGTATTGCACACTAGACCACCAGGGATAATGGATGCCAATGCCACAATCGATGACAATCAGTGCCCACAATGGGCACCACTGATTGGCAGGCATTATTGTTTGGCACTGATTGGCATCCATTAGTATAGTACAGTGTCACCTATCAGTGCCCATCCATGCCACTTATCAGTGCCCATCCATGCCCATCCGTGCCACCTATCAGTGCCCATCCATGCCGCCTATCCGTGCCCATCCATGCCGCCTATCTGTGCCCACCCGTGCCGCCTATCTGTGCCCACCCATGCCGCCTATCTGTGCCCACCCGTGCCGCCGATCGTTGCCCACCCGTGCCGCTGATCGTTGCCCATCCGTGCCACCTCATCGGTGCCCATCCGTGCCACCTTATCCGTGCCCGTCAGTGCAGCCCCATCAGTGCCCATCAGTGAAGGAGAAAACTAACTTATTTACAACGTTTTGTAACTGAAACAAAAAAAATATTTTTTTTTTCAAAATTTTCGTTTTTTTTTTTAGTTTTTAGCAGAAAATAAAAATCGCAGAGGTGATCAAATACCGCCAAAAGAAAGCTCTATTTGTGGGAACAAAATGATAAAAATGTAGTTTGGGTACAGTGTAGCACGACCGCGCAATTGTCATTCAAAGTGCGACAGCGCTGAAAGCTGAAAATTGGTCTGGGCAGGAAGGTGTATAAGTGCCCTGTAAGAGGGGGGAATACACACCCAATTTTATATCACTAGCTAGCTAGCCCCCTCTTTATACTAGCTCATTATGCCTTTTTCTTGCAGGGTTTTTTTTTTTTCAGGAAAGGTGTCAGAGGGTTTACTTCCTCTTTAAAGCCAAATGTATGTGGAGCTTTCTGTGACCTATAAGGATCATATATTTTTTATGTCCACACAGGACCTTCCACAGCCATTGTTATTGTTTTTCATAGCATTTGCAATGTGAAAACACATCTACAGGCCTGCAGCCAATCATGGCTCTCCCTTTTCCTCCGGCCGCCAATCATGGCCTTCCTCTCTCTCCTTTAGCTGCCAATCATAGCTCACCAGTCTCCTCTAGCCGCCAATCAAAGTCTGCTTTTGTTTCCCGCTTCTATCACTACTGAGGTAAATGGGCGGGAATATAAACGGAGGGCGGCGATTGGTCGTCGGCGCCTGTAGTCTCGGTGTTCGGTGTGAGGGGTGAGTACCGGGTGCCTTGTGCCGGGGAGGTGTATTCCGGTGTAAAGCAGCGGGCTCCGGTGTTATTCGCCTGTGTATGTCCGCCATTTCTGAGTGTGGCGAGGCCGGGCGGAGTGATATAAAGTCCTCTCCTGTGTATTCTAGTAAATCACAGTGACCCCCTGTTTTGAGCTTCCTTTCCTAACTTTCCTCCATACATCCCTTTGTTATCTCTCAGCGCTGCTCATTTCCTGCAGACACTTCCGGTGTACGGGCTCTTCAGGAATGGGAGCACTTCCTGCTGATGGTGACAACAGAGGGCCCTGCCTGTGTAATGGCTGAGGGTTTACCACCTCATCCCTCTAAACCTGAACACCTATGAATTACACAGGTTCTGAGGCTCATTTAATGCAGATGAGGCACCAAGTGAACTTAAGTAACACCTAAATCAGCCACAGATCCTGTGTAATTCACATGTGTTCGGGTTCAAAGGGATGAGGTGGCAACCCTAGTAATGGGTGTGAAAATTAGGTGATAACCGGAGCACAATTGGCAGACTGAACAGTGTTGTCACCTGAAACCGGAAGTGGCTTCATGGCAGGATCATCACCAAGGGGTTGCTTTAAAGTGGAGGTCCACCCTGAAAAAATCTTTACACTAAAAATTCTATAAAAAAAAAAAAAATTAATAGGAACTTTTTTTTTTTTTATATATACTCACCCTAAATGCCTGTTGCTATGCGGAAGTCCCCTAATCTGCCTCCTCTCCGTCCGCGGTGGGTCTCCTTCCTCTTCTTGTGAATGGGGCGTGCTGCCTTCTGGGAACTGTGTGTATCCCAGGAGGCAAGCCGCCCATTCACACAGCGCCGTGGCGCATGCGCAGTAGGAAACGGGCAGTGAAGCTGTAAGGCTTCACTTTACCCTACTCAGGATGGAGGAGTCGGGACCTGCCAGCAGCGATCGATCGCCGTGGCGGGACCGACATCGCGGGCGAGTAGGACAGGTAAGTGTCCTTATTAAAAGTTAGTAGCTGCTGACTTTTTTTTTTTTTTTTTTTTTTTTTTTCCTGCACCTCCGCTTTAACCACTTCAGCCCTGGAAGTTTTTACCCCCTTCCTTACCAGGCCATTTTTTGCAATTCGGCACTGCGTCGCTTTTAACTGACAATTGTTGCGACCTTGTACCTAAGCAAAATTTTTCCCCCACAAATGGCTTTCATGTGGTGATATTTGATCACCTCCTGCGGTTTTTTTTTTTTTTGCGCTATAAACAAAAAAATAATATTTTGTAGACGCTATAACTTTTGTGCAAACCAATCAATAAACGCTTATTGTGATTTTTTATTACCAAAAATATGTAGAAGAATGCGTATCGGCCTAAACTGAGGACATTTTTTTTATTTTTATTTTTTATAAAATTGGGGCTATTTGTTACAGCAAAAAGTAACATATAATGTCGCTCTTTTTTTTTGTTTATAGCGCAAAAAATAAAAACCGCATGTCCTCAGTTTAGGCCGATACGTATTCTTCTACATATTTTTGGTAATAAAAATCACAATAAGCGTTTATTGATTGGTTTGCACAAAAGTTATAGCGTCTACAAAATATTATTAATAATAATAATAATATTTTTTAATTTTTTTTTTTTACTAGTAATGGCAGCAATCTGCAAATTTATTTATTGTTTTTATTTTTTAAATTTTTTTTTCCCATCGGTACTGCGATATTATGGCAGACACTTTTGACACATTTTTGGGACAATTATACAGCGATCAGTGCTATAAAAATTACTGTATAAGGCTCCAGTACACAGAAGCTGATAAACTGCAGTTTATTGGCGTTTTTTTTAAAAAGCCCATTAACTGCACTCTATGTTGGCCTATGTGTTCATGCACACATAACATTTTTTAGCTTTAATGAGCAGTGGAGTTAATGGGCTTTTTTCTGAACGCAAGAAATTTGCGTTCAAAGTGCAGTTTTTCGGCAGAAAAAACGCAAAATGCCGAAAAACGCTCAAGCGCGTTTTTTAGCGTTTTTTGGTCCATTGAAAAAAAAAAAAAAGCTCTACACTAAAAAACGCTAATAAAAGCTAGTAAAAAAACGCTGATAAAAGCTAGCTTTTTCTGCTGCTTTAACTACTTCCCTACCCAGCCATAGTCAAATGACGTCCACAGATGGGATCTCCCATCCTGGGTGCACGTCATATGACGTCCTCGGCTTTGTGGGGGGGTATCTGAATGATGGGTGCAGCTAGAGGCATCATTCAGATATCCTTTTCTTGGGCCGGCGATTCTGTGCACAATAAGAACGATCATAGCGGGGTTTCCGCCGCTTGATCGTTCTTATAGGTGGCGGGAGGGGACATCCCCCCCTCCCGCTGCCATCCGGTGCTTCTCCGGGCTCTCCCGTGCCATCGGGGACCCGGAGAGAATCTTCCGGTGGTGGGTCACGTGATGAGCATAGAGATGACTCGTGACCAGATGGTCATCTCTATGATCGTCGGAGGCCCGGGCGCGATGTGATGACGTCACGTCCGGGTCCTCAGATGTAAACAAAGCCGCCATTGCAGCCTGGAGGAGAGATGTGGGGTCTTATTGACCCCGCATCTCTCCATAAAGAGAACCTGTCGCACACATTCCTATTACAAGGGATGTTTACATTCCTTGTAATAGGAATAAAAGTGATCAAAAAAAGGAAAATAATTGTAAAAAAATAAATAAATAAGTAAAAAAAAAAAAAAAATTAATAAAAAAAAAATAATTTAAAACGCCCCTGTCCCCGGTAGCTCGCGATCAGAAGCGAATGCACACGTAAGTCGCCCACATATGTAAATGCCGTTCAAACCACGCATGTGAGGTATCGCCACGTGCGTTAGAGCGTGTGCAATAATTCTAGCACTAGACCTCCTCTGTAACTCTAACCTGGTAAGCTGTAAAAAAAATTAAAGCGTCGCCTATGGAGATTTTTAAGTACCGAAGTTTGGCGCCATTCCATGAGTGTGCACAATTTTAAAGCGTGACATCTTAGGTATCTATTTACTCGGCGTAACATCATCTTTCATATTTTCCCCAAAAATTGGGCCAACTTTACTGTTTTATTTTTTAATTCCTGAAACCTTTTTTTTTTTTTTTTTTTTTAAAAAGGCGTTTGAAAAATTATTGCGCAAATATCGTGCAAGAAAAAAAGTTGCAATGACCGTCATTTTATTCCCTAGGGTGTCTGCTAAAAAAACATATATAATGTTTGGGGGTTCTGAGTAATTTTCTAGCAAAAGAATGATGATTTGTACATGTAGGAGAGAAGTGCCAAAATAGGCCCGGTATTGATGTGGTACAAAAAGCCTGGGGTTGAAGTGGTTAAAAACTACCGTTTATGAGTCTCTGTGTAGATGGAGCCTAAGGCTCCAGTACACAGAAGCTCAAAAGCGGTCGTTTTGAACGCCAGATTTCTGGCAGAAAAAGCTGCTTTAAAATATAGCTTTTATCAGCGTGATTTACTAGCGTTTATCAGCGTTTTTAGTGTAGCGATTTATTTATTTATTTTTTTCCAATGGATCAAAAAACATTAAACGCTGGCGACCAGCGTTTTTTTTAGCGTTTTGCGTTTTATTTTTTTTTATTTTTTTTTTCCTGCCGAAGACGGCACTTTGAACGTGAATTTCTTGCGTTCAGAAAAAAGCCCATTAACTCCACTGCTCATTAACGCTAAAAAACGTTATGTGTACATGAACACATAGGCTAACATAGAGTGCAGTTAATGGGCTTTTTAAACTGCAGTTTATTGGCGTTTTTTTTTTTATCAGCTTCAGTGTACATGGAGCCTAAGGGCCAGTTCACACCACATGCAGTCCAGTGCGTTTTTTTTTTTTTTTTTTTTGTTTCTGCATCAAAAACACATGGAAAGTCGGTTATATGGTTTTCAATGGCATAGTTCACACCAGTGCTTCCAGTTCCAGGAAAAAAAAGTAGAACATGCTGCAATTTACCTGCACCGGAATGCTATAAATTGCATCAAAAACGCACTGGAACACAGTTGTCCTTATCTAAGGTTAAAAAAAAGGGGGGGGGTGAAAAAAAGCACTCGACTGCATTAAAAGCGTACCAAAAACGCACTGGAACGCGTCAAAAACGCGTATGCGAAAAAGCACCTGGAACGCATCCGGATTGCGTTTCTATGGTGTGAACTGGCCTTAAAGTGGTTGTAAACCCACTTTTGCAACTTGCACCTACAGGTGAGCCTAGATTAGGGCTTACCTGTAGGTGCAAGAAATATCTCCTTAACCTACACGGTTTAGGAGATATTTGCTAAAAAATGACATGCGTTGGTGTCTACGGCGCATGCGCGCGCCGTAGACAACAGCGCATCCATAGGGTTAATCCCATTCACAAATCCGGATTTGACGGCTCCCGCGCGCATGCATCTTCGCCGCTCCGGCCAATCACAGCGCCGGAGCGGCACTGGATTAGCTGGAGCGACGATACCCGGAAGTAACCTTCCGGCTATCGCCGCAGCGATGGCTGGAGTGGGAGACGAGGACGCCTTCGGGGGCCCCGATCTAAGGTAAGTGATGCATAATGAGCTAGTATGCTAGTCATACTAGCTCATTATGCCTTTTTGTCTTGCAGGTTAGTTTAAAAAAATAAAAAATTTAACAGGGTTTACAACCACTTTAAATATCACTGGCAGGGAAGAGGTTAACAGTAGGGGCCGATCAAGGGGTTAAAGCGGAGCTCTGCCTATTTTTAAACATTCACTTTTTTTTTTTTTTCTGTGACAGTTCCTTTTGATTACAGTATCTGTCACTCGGCTTCCTGTCTCCCTCTTCTGCGGGTATTCTGCGTTTAGTGCATTATTTCCTTCACCCGCACTGTGTCCTGGGAGCTTTACTCATTGCTCTCAGGAGTCATGGCGGAGCCTTGCTGCCATCTTGCTACACCCCACACAGTAATGATAGAGTGAGAAGGGGGCAAGCGGACATCTTGTTACACCCACCGGAGTTTTAGATTTCAGTTATTTTCAACACAAAACGGAGCTTATATGCTTAAATACAGTATCTGTTTTGTGTTTTTTAGACTTCAGTTATTTTCACTCTGGTGGGTGTAACAATATGTCCGCTTGCCCCCTTCTCACTCTATCATTACTGTGCGGGGTGTAGCAAGATGGCGGCGACGAGCAGTGAATGCTGGGAGTTGAGCATTAACCGCAACAAGGAAGTAAGTCCTTGTGGGCTTCACATGCCCACAAGCAAAATGGAAACGCCGTTCCAAAGACAATATAAGTTATAATTTACAGACGAAAACGGATGACTTAAACTGCAGACGTGTGAGTACTCTTTTGATAGTACTTCAATAATTTAATGCCAAAAAAAATGAATGGCCGTGGAAAATCTGCTTTAATTGTTTTCCATTATGTGTGTTCTAACTGTAGTAGGATGGGACTGACCTAGAGGAAATGACATGTCGTGGTTCCTAGTAGTGCTGCAACAACTCGTTGACGTAATCAATTACGTTGACTACGGAAATACGTCGGCATGCGTGAAAAGACTAATCAAAAAAATAATCGCTAGATTAGTCGACAGAAAGAATAATCGTTAGTTGCAGCTCTAGTTCCTAGCTCCTGTACCCGTTGGCTTTTCATTTTTACTTTTTAATGGCGGTGATCAGCGACTTGTAGCGGTACTGTGATTTTGCGGTGGACATTCTAACACTTTTTTTTTTTTTTGTAGACCAGTGACACTAATATAGTGATCAGTGCTAATAATATGCACTGTCACTGTACTAATGACACTGCTGGGAAGAGGTTAAAATCGGGCAATCAGAGGGGTTAGCTGTGTGCCTAGTGACAGTGTTTGTGTACTGTGTGAGATTATTTTTACTAGGGGGAAGTAGGGCTGGGCGATTTTCTCCCCCCAAAAAATTATATATATATATATATATATATATATATATATATATATATATATATATATAAAATTATTTTTTATTATATTAACCACTTGACCACTGGGCACTTAAACCCCCTTAATAACCAGACCAATTTTCAGCTTTCGGTGCTCTCACATTTTGAATGACAATTACTCAGTCATACAACACTGTACCCATATGAAATTTTTGTCCTTTTTTTCACACAAATAGAGCTTTCTTTTGGTGGTATTTAATCACTGTTGGGTTTTTTATTTTTTGCGCTATAAGAGAAAAAAGACTGAAAATTTTGTAAAAAAATGATTTTTTTTTCGTTTCTGTTATAAAATTTTGCAAATTACTATTTTTTCTTCATAAATTTTGGCCAAAATTTATACTGCTACATATCTTTGGTAAAAATAAGTACAAATTGGTGGATATTATTTGGTCTTTGTGAAAGTTATAGAGTCCACAAGCTATGGTGCCAATATCTGAAAATTGATCACACCTGAAGTACTGACGGCCTAATTCTTGAGACCCTAACATGCCAGAAAAGTACAAATACCCCCCAAATGACCCCTTTTTGGAAAGAAGACATTCCAAGGTATTTAGAAAGAGGCATTGTGAGTTTTTTGAAGTTGTCATTTTTTCCCACAATTCTTTGCAAAATCAATATTTTTTTTTTTCTCTTTTTTTTTTTTCACAAAATTGTCATATTAGCAGGTTATTTCTCACACACAGCATATGCATTCCACAAATTACACCCCAAAACACATTCTGCTATTACTCCCGAGTATGGCGATACCACATGTGTGAGACTTTTACACAGCGTGGCCACATACAGAGGCCCAACATGCAGGGAGCCCCTTCAGGCGTTCTGGAGCACCAAGGCCAATTCTGACATTTCTCTCCTACATGTAAAAATCATCATTTATTTGCTAGAAAATTACATAAAACCCCAAAACATTATATATGTTTTTTTAGCAAAGATCTTAGAGAATATAATGGTGATCATTGCAACTTTTTATCTCGCACAGTATTTGCGCAGCAATTTTTTAACGTGTTTTTTACGGATAAAAACAGTTTTGTGGTTAAAAAAAAAAAAAACAGTAAAGTTAGCCCAATGTTTTTGCATAATGTGAAAGATGAAGTTACGCCGAGTAAATAGATACCTAACATGTCGCCCTTAAAAATTGCACACACTCGTGGAATGGCGCCAAACTTCGCTACTTAAAAAATCCCCATAGGCGACGCTTTAAATATTTTTACTGGTTACATGTTTTGAGTTACAGAGGAGGTCTAGGGCCAAAATGATTGCTCTCGCTCTAACGTTCGCAGAGATACCTCACATGTGTGGTTTGAAAACCGTTTTCATATGTGGGCGGGACTTGCGTATGCGTTCGCTTCTGTATGCGAGCTCACGGGGACAGGGGCGCTTTAAAAAAAAATAATAATTTTATTCTTCATTTTACTTTATTTATTTTAGTTTGACATGTTTTTCCGCCCTAAACATTTTTTTGATCACTTTTATACCTATTACAAGGAACGTAAACATCCCTTGTAATAGGAATATGGCATGACAGGTCCTCTTTACAGTGAGATATGAGGGGGGGGGGGTGTCAATAAGACCCCACATCTCACCTCTAGGCTGGGAAGCCTGAAAAAAATTAAAAAAAAAAACAACAATCCTGGCTTTGATCGTAGCGGTGAGTCGGTAGAAGCACCGGAGGGCGGCGGGGGGGGGGGACATCCCCTCTCGCCTCCCGTAAGAATGATCAAGCGGCGGAACAGCCGCTATGATTGTTCTTATGGTGTAGGGAATCGCCGGCTGAAAAAGCTATTATCTGAATGATGCCTGTAGCTGCTCCCATCATTCAGATATCCCCGCACAAAGTCAAGGACGTCATATGACGGCCGGAGGGCGGGAAGTGGGCATTGCGGAGTATTGCCGGGCATTGCGGAGTATTGCCGGGCATTGCGGAGTATTGCCGGGCATTGCGGAGTATTGCCGGGCATTGCGGAGGGCATTGCGGAGGGCATTGCGGAGGGCATTGCGGAGGGCATTGCGGAGGGCATTGCGGAGGGCATTGCGGAGGGCATTGCGGAGGGCATTGCGGCGGGTATTGCGGAGGGTATTGCGGCAGGGTATTTTGCAGAGTATTGCGGCAGGGTATTTTGCAGAGTATTGCGGCAGGGTATTTTGCAGAGTATTGCGGCAGGGTATTTTGCAGAGTATTGCGGCAGGGTATAGCACAGGGATGGCTGAGCAGGGATGGATGGATGGATGGATCTGTGACTGCAATTGTCACAAATCCAGCCCACAGTGCTGCTGCTGCCATCCGCTCCCTCCCCCTCCCCTCTCACAATGTACCGATCGGTACAGAGAGGGGAGGGAGGAACCGGCGTCATCAAATGACGCCGGTCTGTTTACAAGTGATTGCTCTGTCATTTGACGGAGCGATCACGTGGTAAACGGCCGCTATCAGCGGCGATTTACCGCGATTCGTGATCCGCCGGGGGAGTTTCCCGTGTGCGCGCCCCAGGGGGCGCGCGGGAGCGCGATTCTGGGAGGACGTTGTATAACGTCCTCCCAGAGTTAAGCAACCACCCTGCCGCCGTTATTTGTCGGCAGGTGGTTGTTAAGTGGTTAATTAAAGTGCATCAATAAACAAAATTGCAAAGGCAAACCCTTTCTCTAACTGCAAAGTCAGTGTGCAACAAAGATTGTTAAACATCCAAATTATTAATACTGTATTTGGATTTGGCTAATAAAACAACAAAAAATCCTGAGGTTACTCTTAGTTGAATTGAACTGTGCCCATTCTTCACTGTGCCCGTACCTGATGCAGATTTTCATGGGATACGGATTTTACTGCTACACCGGCGGCCATTCCAGTATTCAAAAGCCGCGCCGCCTCCTCGTCTGTGATAGGCGGAACACTCAATTTCCCAGCATCCCGCCTATCAAGGATCATCCGCTCATCCTCATAACACAGACGAGGATGAGAGGATGTCCGTGATAGGTTGAACACTGCCTGCTGTGAAATTGAGTGTTCCGCCTATCACAGACGACGAGGACTCGGGAGGTGCGACTTTTGAACACTGCAATGGCCGCCGTCTGTCTGCATGACATGCTGATCAGGTAGGCAGACGGCGGCTTGCGGTTAGTTAGTGTTGCATTACATCTACTCGTGGCGGCTGCGCCTCCTGCAGCCCTGCTACGGAAACTTTGAAGGGGGGAAAATATATATATATATATATATATATATATATATATATATATATATATATATATATATATATATATATATATATATATATATATATATATCTCTATATCTATATCTATATATCGGTTTTTCTTCAAATCTGAATCGATTCGCACTCAAAACTCGATTCAAGATTAAAATCGAATTATTTTTTTTCCCCAGCTCTAGGGGGAAGACATGGCTCCTAGTGCCTGCTTTGCAGACACAGAATCCATGCCTTCCCTCCTGACAGAACAGCGATCTGCCTTGTTTACATAGGAAGATCACCTTTCTGCCTCCCTACCGGACATTCAGTCTGCGGTATCAGCTCCCGCAGGAGAAAGCCAGTGGCGGCGCACATTCGCGCTTACACGTGATCCAGCTCTTCTGGGTAGTGTGTGTGTGTATGTATGTTTTCTTTCCGGCACAGAGGTGCACACTGGATGTTTAACTCTGCTGCTAGGTCGGCTTCACACTGCCCCGCAGATAACCAGCACCAAAACTTTTCCCATACACTTCTATGGGGTCCTGTGGTTTTGGTGCAGTTTCAGAACGCGCACCAAAATTCCTGCATGCTTCATCTTCTGAGCCTGCACCATAACCATGGGACATCCTATATGTCTTCCGGAACATGCATTGGGTTCGCACTGGCGTGTGTTTGGTTGTGTGTTCCTTTCTTCCTTCCTCCCCCCCCCCCCCCATGAACTGATTTAATGCCCAAGCGCCATAACACTGCTGCCAGGAGGAAAGGTGTCTAGGAGAGATGGCCACATGTCCGCTCTGCATGAGGCTTTAATATTTTCTTTTTTTTTTTTCTCTCCAGTGCAGTAGAAGTAAGCTCTCAGGAGCCGGGCCCTCTGAACCCTCTTGTCTTGCATTGTTGCTTAACTGTACGGTCTCCCTTTATTTTGTAAAGCTCTGTGCAAACTGTTGGCATAATATAAAAAAATAAACACCAGCGCCGCTCTTATTTCAGGTTGTACAGACATGGCACAGCAGAGGAGGAGAGGTCGTAACAGTGCTGCCCGGGACACATCCGCTCAGGTACCCTGGATTCTCTAGCACATGATTTTCGTCATGGTGTCGTGTGGTGTTTTTTTTTTTTTTTTTTTTGGTGTGCTCAGAGCAGCCTCTGGTGAAATCTTTCCTTGGCTGTTTATACCGCACCGCAAAGTAATTCTATGCTGCTATGCTGAGTTACAAGAAGCTTCAAGTGTGGCGTTCTTGAGACAGCTTGCAGTACACTTTGGGGTTGATTCACTAGATCTGGAGTGTAAATTCTGGTCCAGTTGTGCATAGAAACCAATCGGCTTCCAGGTTGTTTTTTTTTTTTTTTTGTCAAATTTTAAGGGTCTGCCCAGCAGACTCAGCGGGAGATCGCTCCCCTGAGCAGGTGGATGACGGGTCAGTCTCCGTTCACTGTGCAGAGACAAAATTGTCAGTCCTGCTCTCCTCTATGGGGAGATCGGATGAAAACAGACCATCTGTTTTCATCCAATCCACCAGACAGATGGAAAATGGGGCCACCATATGTCTGGATTTTCACAATCGGAAAGCAGCGGGTGTCAGCAGACATGTCACCACTGACATTGTCACCGCTCCATAAGAGCGAATGGAGGCTCCGATCTCAGGCCAGCCGAAAAACTTTTTTCAGCGGACCAGATTGGAAAGCTTATGTGAAAGGGGAATAATTGAACAAGCTCAAGTTAGAAGCTGATTGGCTACAGTGCACAACTGCACCAGATTCTGCACTTTCTAGTTTTAGAAAATCAACCCCCATCTTTGTCTTACAAACTGGCTCCAACTTAAACTTTTGTATTCTTAATTTTTGGGTGTGTTGTATCAAAACAATCGCGAGTTCCTTGAAATGACATTCCAGGAATACACCTAACTAATCTTAAAACTGCGCGCGCACCCCTGTATATTTAGCCATTTTCAGGCCTGTGGTCCAGTCAGGTGATCCTCTCCCCTGTCAGCTACTAGTGGCTTCAGGGTGAGAAGGGAGTGCTGGCAATAGATGGGCGATAGTAAGCCTATGGGAATGATGTCCCAGCTCAGGCATTTCAGCCATTGTTGAGCGTTCATTCCTCTCCCCTACAGCTGCCGCTGGCTGACGCAGGCGATTATGTGACCGGATTGAAAATGGGGGAAGTGTGTAAATCTTTCTTACACAGGTTGGTCAGCAGAGGTGTTAGGAGGAGGGAGGGAGTTTTAAGGTTTGTTTATTACCCCTGGATTTCTATATAATTTTTATTTATTTTTTTAAGTCTTTTGCTGCAAGATTATCTAAATATTTTCTACATCCATTTGGTATTATCCATAATAGGAGCATGATGCAGTTAATTAACATAGCAGTGACCTTAGCAGTTGTGTGGCGCCAAGTCTGGGAGCCTTTATGGTGCATTCACACTAGAGGTCGACCGATGTGGGTTTTTCTCTGGCCGATGCCGATATTTAGAAATCGCTATGGCCGATATATGATGCCCATTTTTTTTTTTTTTTTTTTTAAGATTTTATGAGATGAAGGGGGAAAAAAAAAAAAAAACAGTTGGACCCCTTTCACACTGGGGTGTTTTTCAGGCACTTTTGGGCTAAAAATAGCACCTGTAAAAAATGGCTGCAAAACAGCTCCCCTGCAGTCTCAGTGTGAAAGCCTGAGTGCTTTCACACTGAGGCGGTGCCCTGGCAGGACGTTAAAAAAAAAAAAGAGTCCTGCAAGCAGCATCTTTGGAGCGGTGTATACCGCTCCTCCACCACTGCCCATTGAAATGAATGGGCACTGCTGCCGAAGCGCCTGCAAAGCGCTTCTGCAGTGGTGCTACACGGGCGCATTTAACCTCTTCATCGGCCGCTAGCTGGGTTATAAGCGCCCCGCTAGCAGCCGAATATCGCCGCTGAAATGATGGTAAAGCGCAGCTAAAACTAGCTGTGTTTTACTGCCAACGCCAGTGTAAAAGCAAAGTTCCGCCAAAAAAAATAAAAAAATATTAAAAGTCAGCAGCTTCAAATACTGCAGCTGCTGACTTTTAATATATGGACACTTGTCCTGGGCGCCTGCGATGTCGGCACCCGAAGCCGATCTTTCTCTTGGCTCTCGGGTGCTGCCGCCGCCATCTTCGTTAAGGGAATCGGGCACAAAAAACAGGTAATCAGAACTTTGACGGAAAAAAAAAGTTTAGTTTTATTTAACATTCATTAAAGTGTATTTTTTCCCCAAAAATTGCGTTTGAAAGACCGCTGCGCAAATACCGTGTGACATAAAATATTGCAACAGCCGCCATTTTATTCCCTAGGGTCTCTGCTAAGAAAAAATATATAATGTTTGGGGGTTCCAAGTGATTTTCTAGCAGAAAATACAGGATTTTTACTTGTAAGCTACAAGTGTCAGAAAAGATTTATTAGTCTTTTTAAATGGTTAAACTGAGAACTTCTTCTACACAAGGAGTTCAGTTCATTGATGAGAACAAACCTTGTATCTCTTTTCTCTCACTTGGCAGGCTGCCCAGAGACACTCCATGGGAAACTTCAGGCAACTTGTATTGACTTCTATGAAAGACGTTATTTGCAAGCCGCGCTGAAATTTTTTTTTTTTTTTTTTTTTAAATCGGCTTTTGTTTTCAGAATAATCGTCCGATGCCGATTTAATTAAAAAGTGCAAAAAAATCGGCCGCTATATCGGTCGACCTCTAATTCACACTTAAGAATTCACCCTGCCCATGATTACCTGTGACAACCCCAACAGTGGTTCCCGCAATTGGCTGCGGGAAAGCAGCCCTATTGAAAGCAATAAGAGGCAGCCAGCTCTCGCAGCTTATTGCGCCCACTTGCATGTAATCGCTCAAGCAGCTATTGCATGCCTGTGATTGGCCCTGGACGCTCACATGTGATAACAGCATGAGCGATTACATGAGAGCTGGAGCAATCTTCTGAAAGAGCTGGAAACCCCCCATTGCTTTCAGTAGGGCAGCCAATTGCAGCACACCCATGCTGGGGTTCTTAGAGGGAGGGGGAGAGAGGGAATATCTGTGTTGGGTGTCTGAGCCGAGGTAGGTCTTGTGTGTCCATGGTATTGACAAAGATGGGCTAATCTTTTTACTCTTTTTTTTTTTTTTTTTTTTTTTTTTTTTGTGTGATTTATAATCTGTGGGTATCAAAAGGAACTACTACCATGAAAAAGCCCTTCAAAGTTTTAAAAATTTGAATAAAAGCTTTTATGGTGTAAAGGAGAGGTTCAGCATTTTTAAATGTTGAGTTGTGCTACGTTCTTTCCTTTTGAGAACTGATCGTCGAGGCTGACTTAATAATTAATTTTTTATATATATAGGATATGGATGTGGAGCTTGAGCTGAGTCAGACCCAAACGCTATCACAGGCAAAGAGGAGCCTTGAGAAGCATTCTCCTGACCAAGTAAATCTCAAGGTACAGAAGGTCCACCCTTGTCATTCTATGCTGCTTTTCAGAAATGTGCACTTAAAGTCAGTGCTTCAAATTATTAACATCTCTCCTATGCAAAAAATTTTTGTCACATTGGACTTGTGTCCTAATTTTATGTTTTGTATGTAAGAATGCTGTGGTTGATTGTGTATCTTAAATAGAAACCCAATTATTTGGGCTGGGTTCACACAGTTGCATTGCAGTAAAATGCATTAGGTGTGCTGCGGTGTTCATTCTGAGCGCACCTATGTTGCAGTCCACTGCAATGTATGGTAACGCACCCCTGCTTGTTGGGGTGCACTGCATTGCTAAAAATAGCATTGAGCCCATTCAAATTAATAGACGGCCTTTAAAGGAAAAGTATAGCCAAAGCTTGTTTCTGTGGATTGCAGTTCATTGTGCACTCCTGTGACCTATTTTCAGCAGAGAGAGGGCTGAAGTCCACTCTCTGCTGATGTCGCAGAAGTCTGTCCAGGGTCTGCGACATTACGACAATGGAGTCTGGATCCGCCACATCCCTGGACCAACACCGGAGTCAGTCTCTCAACGAGCCGCTCCCGCCCCTCCACAGCCCAGCGCTTCAATGAGCGAGGAGGGAGCAGAGAGCTGTGACTGATCCTTTGTGGCTGTCGGCTTGTAGTTCTCAAACTACCTTGGCGCTGTTGAGTGCTGTGGTAGTTCATTTATTCAGTCAGTGTATCTGCTTTCCTTTTTACTGGCACACATACACTGACAGATCTGCAGGAGACCTGCATGGCACCAGTGATCTGCTGATTGTGTGTGCAATGCTTTACAGGCTTTTTTTCTTAATTTTTTTATTTTTATTTTTTATTATTGGTTTGAGCCAAGCAGGTCTAAACAGAACCATTTACTTCATGAACAGTTGCAGTGGCTTTGTGCACTGTATAAACAGTATGTAGCCCCAACTACACAAGTTCTGTGTTCTTACAGTGGGGTGGGAACTTCCCATCTACTCCTGGAGCGAAATGGAGTCCATTTACAGGGAGCTTTGTATTGGTGGTGCACCGTACTCGGGTAAATGCGCCGATACCTGAAAGCAATTCCTATTGCGGTGCAATTTGAGCCCATTCATTTATCAATAATTTTTTTTTTTTTTTTTTTTTTTTTTTATGGGCTGAAATCGCAAGACAAAGTAATCCGGTACTTGCTTTTGCCAGTAAAAGAACAGTATTGGTGCAACCCTACTCTGTATTCTACGAATGCAAGGCTTCCACTGATTGGCCGAGGTGGGCAGATGACCTCTCAATCTCTACCTCAGCCAATCGGGAGAAGCTTTGTATTCATTCATAGAATGTAAAGCTCCCTGTTAATGACTGAGCAGCACTCAGTCTGACTTAAATTTGTTTCTGGGAAGGGGCAGGAATTTACAGTTTATACACCGAACATAGCTACTGCATCTATTGATAAAGTTAATGGTTTATTTGGACTTGGACTAGTGTGGTTCAAACAAACTATTGGAACTTCACTAAAACATGGAGGTCTGCTATAAAGATGGGGGGGAGTGTATATATAACCAGGGGGTCTACCATGTAGCTCCCCTGTAGGAATCGGTTGGCTGTGCTTGATTTCAGTATTGGTCTAAAACTCTGTGTGTGTGTGTGTGTGTGTGTGTGTGTGTGTGTGTGTGTGTTTTTTGTCCTTCCATCATCCTTTTTAAAAATATATATATATATATATATAATTTTTTGTTACAGGTTGGCGAATTGGTACAATATTTTTTGGTGAGGGACCAGAAAAAGCAGCTCATTAAACGTGCAGGTATGTCTTCTGCTTGCTTTATGGGGGTGTGTATGGTGTGGTAATGCAGGTGGGGTGGTCTGCTCCCTCCATACACTGGAATATGGGGGATTTCTTTTGGCATTGTGATCACAGAATTTATTCTAAGGCAGCTACAGTCTGGTATCTGATTGTGTATATTTCATTTTGAGAGATAGTAGGAAGAGGAGTGCCACACTATTTTAGTAGTCCATATGTAAAGAAAATGGTTCCAAACTCTGGTCAAATTGGGGCATAATGGCACTTTAACAGTGACAGCTTGTCCCTTAGGGGTGCTCGGGCACATCCCCCCCCCCATGAGGGGGGTGTTTAGTTAGTTATTTTGAAGCACGTGGTTAGAGCCAGAGGCTCTAATGGGCTTCACAAAAGGGTGGGCTCGGGGTGCAGAGCACTGCGCTCCAAACCCACTCAGTTGTGTGACAATGGCGACCTGAATATTTAGATCCCTTTCCCGATTGGCTAAAAGGAGAAGCGTTCCGATCGGCGGCCGAGGAGGAGGGTGTAACAAGCAGCTGCCGTGATGCCTGCAGAGAAGAGCAGGGGAAGCTGCCCGTGATGCAGGGAAAGGAGTCGCCCAGGTGAAGCGCTGCCCGCCATAGATTGGGTAAGTGTTGTTGATTATTTAATATAGTGAGAGTATGTATGAGAGATTATCCTGAAATTGCCATTGGTTCTGGAGTTCTGACAACTGCTGGAGTTGCTGGTTGAGCCATTCAGGAGGTGTTCTGCCTCAGTCCACCCCGGGGCCTCAGACGTGGCCTGAAACAAAGGAGGAGATAATAATAATAATAATAATAATAATATTATTATTATTATTTTTTGCATTTCTAGAATAAATTACCAACCAGTTAATTTCCTTTCCATTTTCTTACTGCTTATCTCCCCGATGCACCAGGCTGTGGAATGACTTAAATGGTGCCAACACATGTGGGTGCTGTTCTATGCAAGCTACAAGGCACACTCAGTGAGTCCAGGCATCTGTGCCTAATGGCAGATAACTGCTGGTTGTGAGATGAGGATGGATGCTTACTGCAGCAGAGAAATGCAGCAGCTTCCAGCCTGAGCTGACGTTGCTGGTCTTAAAGGGATACGAAAGCTTAAACATTTTTTACCTTGATGCATTCCTTGCATTAAAGCGGTTGTATACCGCAAAACTTATTTATTTTTTTTGGTTAACCTGCAAGGCAAAGGTATAATGAGCTAGCATACTAGCTCATTATCAATCACTTACCTTAGATCGAAGCCCCCGCAGCGGTCCTCGGACGCGTCCTCCGTCGAATCCATGATACCCGGAGTGACTCCCGGGTATCGCCGCTCCGGCGCTGTGATTGGCCGGAGCGGCGATGACGTCACTCCCGCACATGCGCGGGGAATGGCACGATCCCCGCGCATACGCGAACTACCGGCAGTGTACGGCAGGCTCCCATTCAAGAGCCGCCGCGCTCAGTGCGCCTGTGCCGTTATCTACGGCGCGCATGCGCCGTAGATAGCGGTACAGTTTTTTTTTGCAAATATCTCCGACTGTGTAGGTCTCGGAGATATTACAAGCACCTACAGGTAAGCCTTAATGTAGGCTTACCTGTAGGTGCTTGTACAAAATGTGGGTATACAACCACTTTAAGGTAAAAAACGTTTTATATTTCTCTGGCCTTCCCTGTGTGAGGGGGAAGAGAGGTGAGAAGAGATCCAACACTGTGCACGGCTGCATCTCTTCTCCCCTTTCTTCCTTTTCACACAAGGAATTGAACAGGCTGCTGTCACTCATATGCAGTGGGGAGGAAGTGGGGGCAGGGTTAAGTCCCGCTGCTTGTGTCTATGGCTTGCAGATCCATGGACACACCGCTCCAAAGCGAACAGACGCAGTGTGTCTCCCATAGTAAACGGCTTGCTATGATGACACACAAAGAGTTGGAGCCAATATTGCCGGTGGGGGACTTTGTGCAATATTATTGCAGAAATCAGGTGTGTGTGTGTGGGGGGGTTTTATTTTATTTTTTTATCTATTTTTCTCGGTAGCATATAGGAATAAAACACCTCTGACTAACCTGTGTAAGTAAGATGTATATACTTGCTTTCAGCCCACTCCCGTCCAGTCACCTGACTGGCTCCGCTGTGTCAGCCGGTGGCAGGGTAGAGGAAGGAAAGGCGGCCATGGATGGTCTATAGGAGCTCATGGGTGATGTCACTGCTCCAGGCTTTTCTAGCTGTTAAGCACTTTCTCCTCTCCCCTGCTGCTGCTGACTGACACAGGGGTGACGAATCGCATGACATGACTGGAGCAGGCTGAAAAAGGGGTAAGTGTATATATCTATTTTTAACTATCTATATTGTATTAATGTTTATAGTTGGTTGGTGTGTCTACAGCACTGTTGCAAGCCTGGCATTAATAATGGGTTTTATACTCTAGAAATTTGGTCAATATATGGAACCAAACTATTTTTTTTTGGACCATATATGATCCTGTACTAGGCACTGATGTACATGTCTTATGACCTCCCTCCCAACACATCATTTTATTTGTAGTAGACCAGGAAAAGCTTGCACTGCATTATGGAAGGTGACCTTTGGATTCGATTTGCTGTGCTAAAAATTCTGTTTTCTTTACAGATATTATAAAGAATGTGGTGAAGGAATACAAGGATGTGTATCCTGAAATACTTCTCCGTGCTAAGAAAACTCTGCAGGAGGTGAGTCAAAACCTGGGGAGCTTTCCATATGTCAAGATTTTAAAGTGGTTTTCCTTGTAGATTATGTAATATAAAATGAGAAACATGACATTTTAAAGGACAAAGCTAAGGCCTCCACTCCCTGTTTGCTGGGAGCTAAAACCATTTACACGTTAAGAGGCACAAATAACTAGATGGCATAATTATAGGACACTTGGAGATTTATTAAAACTGGTGCAGCTGTGAATAGTAACCAGTCGGCTTCGATTAAAGTGTTTTACTAAAGCCAGGAGCCTGCATTCGCTATATCTGGTCTCCCACCCACAGTACACAGAAATGCAATAGTTTTAGTAGATATAAACTGCTAAATACTCTTTCTCATCAGCAGTATATAGCAGTGGAATAAGGGAAGGATCAGAAGACAGGATCAAACAGCCTTTTTACACAATGCAGAGGATTACCCCTTGGGTTCCACAGGGAGTATAACCAGCATGCTTTACTGCATATAAACACAAATTTTACTGTTGTGGGTTTAGTAACCCTTTTAAGCCTTGACAATAAAACCTGGAAGCTGATTGGTTGCTTTGCAGAACTGCACCAGATTTAGCAAGCTCTAGTTTTAGTAAATCACGTGTGTGTTTGTTTTTTTTTTTTTGTTTTTGTTTTTTTTTATTCTCTACATAGTTGGTAATCTATAGTAACTATAGTGGTAGAGGGTTACCATAGTTGCTGAATATGAATGTAAGCTTGGCTTTTATCTTGTAGTGATGCACACTGATTCTTGTGAATGTCATAAAACCAACACGGGGGGGGGGGGGGGGGGGATCCTCCTTTTTTGGAAATGCTGGTAGCTTGGCTTTGTCTGAATTTTGTGGAACTGACAGAACAAGAATGGTAAATGGGTCACAAAAGTGTTGGCATTTCTTATCTCTATACCTCCCCCAGGTCAGTATTGAAACCAAAATATTAGCCAGGGAACTAGCATTGTCAAAAGCGGAGGTAATGACTAGCATTCTCTCATGACAGACCTTTTTTATTTTTGTTCTATTAGTAGTATATAGTTTATGTGTTGCCTGATTGATTTTATACTTTTTAGAAGGTTTTTTTGTGAGGCTGACTGAAATTATCTCACCAATTCTTAACCACTTGCCGCTTGGCCATAGTACATTTTACTGCCGTAGGGTGCCATGGTCAGGCAGGGTCGTGTACAGCATCCTGCCTCTTCTGGGTTAGGGGTGCTGCTGCTGCGTTGAGGGATATGGTACCTGGGCCAATCACAGCACCCTGTACCATGTGATGGCTCTGGGCCAATCACGACTGTTATGAATGCAACCCTATTCATGACGGTTCACAACATGGCTGTTACAGTGATAATCTCTAACAGCAATCAAAATCTTCTGTGTACAAAACGCAGCAGGCCAGGTGCTCAGAATTGGACTTGATGGCAAGTGGAGATCACTGGTGTGTGACCTGGTGATTTCCAGCTTCCATGGGTATCGGCTAGGTAAGGTATACTGGTCCAAGCTGAACCAATGTAACTATGTCAAAAAAATATATATTTTATGCCAGGAATTTGTCTCTAATCAACTGGGCTCAGCTAATTTCCCAATATACAGACAACCATAAAAGAAATTATCTGAAATGCAGTAATTGGAACCATGGAGCAATAAAAAAAGTGCAATGTTTGTTGCATTCTTCATGTACACTGCTGCTAGTAAACGGACGTTTAGGGGCAGTTGTGCGTAAAAAAAAAAAAAAAAAATTTCAGCTGCCCCCTGTAAATGTGGTAACTCGAAGTTGCAGGCAATTTTTAATGGAGATGCATTTTTGACTATTTTTCTAAAAAAAAAAACAAAAAAACGCTTGCGGACGTTTTTTTAAACGTTTACTATCTGTCAAGTTAAATCGTTCAGGGGAGGTTGTAAAACGTCCCGTGTACATTAAGCCTAAAATTTCTTTATTTTATTTTTTTAGGTATTTGGTTTTGAGCTGGAGGAGATCGACGCCAAAAACCATGTATATGTTCTCACCAACAGACTGGAGCCTGTAGAGGGGGATGGAATTAAAGTGTAAGATATGTATAATAACAAAAATGGCGTGGGGTTGGGAAGGACTGAATGTTGAAGACTGGAGTGTGAAGTGGATTTTCTTGGATGAATGTCTTCTCAGGAGGGATGTATACAGTAATGGCTGCTGTGAAATGGTTTTTTTTTTTTTTTTTTTTTTTTTTTTTTTTTTAGGGGTCTGTGTATTACTCTTCCCTGGGGTCTTCACTCAAATACCACTACCTTCAATGTTGTTGCCCACACTTTTTTTTTTTTTTTTTTTTTTATTTTTTAGCTGGCAATTTTTTATTTATTTTTTTACATTTAACAGGAAGCCTGCTGGCAACTCATGACTCATCGGTTGTTAAGGATGTGGCAGCAGGCTTACCGGCCCCCTCCTTAGCAACCAGCTATATACAGTGTTAAAAAAACAAACACGCAAATCGCTGTAAAAAACGCGAAAAGCACTGCAGAAATGCTCAAAAGCAACATGCATAGGTGTAAATCAAGCCTAAAGGTCTAAGATGCAGCTTGGGTCTTTCAGACAGGCCTGGTAAAGGAATAATGCTTTAACCTCTGAAATGACTTTCTTCCTTCCTTTTTCCAGGAATGATGAGACTGCCAAGTTGGGATTGCTTACAGTAATTTTGAGCCTTATTTTCATGAAAGGGAACACCGTCAAAGAATGTAAGTAATAGCGTGTTTTTTATTTTATTATGAGTAATTTGCATTTTCAGGTTTCATGGTCCCGAGCTAAAGCCCTTTCCCAGCCCTCGTGCTGTTGCTTCTGTTATGCTTTTTGAATAATTTGAGCGTTCTCCAGTACATATCTATTCACTATTGTGATCATAGCAATGTAGGGGTTTAGAACAGAACACATGGAGCAATTGGGCCTGCTGTTAGAAGTTATACAGGCATATAAATGCAATGGATTTACCAGTGACTTTCCTCTGACACTTTATTGTGGCCAAAGCAAACCTGTCAGTATATCATCTGTTTGCACTTCCTCTTTAATCACTTGCCTGCCGGACACTTTCACCCTCTTCCTGCACAGGCCAATTTTCAGCTTGCAGTGCTGTTGGGGTGGGGAACAATTGTTGCACTAAGGTATTTCCAGCATGCAAAGCTGTATCATTCATGGGATAGGGGAATGGATAAAATGTCAGGATTCTGGACGTATAGTCCAATGTTCCAAAAGATGAGCAGCAGAGAGTCAATAAATGGATAGGATAATGTTTAAGAGTGACTCATGATGAAATGTAGGTTTTTTTTTTTTTAAAGGGAAATCCATAGCCTGGGTGATTACCACAGGGAGTGTAGCTGGCACGGGGAAGGCAGCACGCTGAAGGATAGAAGAACTTCTGGGAAAATACAAGAAAGACGAGCAGCGCCAATCTAATTGCAGCAGTAATTATAACACGTTTTTAATTAAGTAGTAATGCGCTCGCTCGGAATACGATAAAAGCAGGCTCATCTTTGTAAAGGTCAAATGGACAGGAGGATCCAAAAACGATCATCCAGGCAGCGCTGTAGTGTCATGCTTGGCGGCCCCAGTGGCTTGGCGGCCCCAGAGCATACAGGGCGCAGAAGTAAGTCATCACTCGGAAGGTCCCTGTTATCAGTGGGAGGATGCTATGACATGCACACGTTCGGAGCATGATGGGGCTTCCATCTTCACCTGGTTTTCATTCCAGGTTCATAGGCTACGGCCAATTTGAATGGCTGAGATTCTGTGCCATCATGATCGCTGCACAGTGCTTTTGATTGCACATTCGCTGTGCTCTTCAGTGTGCCGGTGACGTCACCGGCTGAAGAAATAGTAATTTCTGTCCTTAAGGGTGCACGTTTTTAGGAGATATTTTATTGTACCTGCAGGTAAGCTTTTATTCTATGCTTGCCTGTAGGTACAAGTGACCAAGCTGTGTTTACTACCTCTATAACTCTGCAAGATTCCACAGGTAGTGTATTGTACGTTCAAAAAATGTAAGACTAGTTTTAGAATCATTCATGCAAACAATCCCCATATTTTCTAGCTGTTGCTTACATTGGGTCAACTGCTGTCTGTTTTGCGTCTTTTTTTTATATAGAATAATAAATGCAGTAGACAGATATGACGTTGGTAATGTCAGATTTTTCTTTTTTTTTTTTTTTTTTCTTCTCCCTTTGGCAGCGGCTGTATGGGAGATGTTGAGGCATCTGCGCATTATTCCAGGGTATGTTGCAAAGCTCATAGTGGAATTATTTAAGGGGCTTTTACACATCTAGAAGAATATTTACATGCATACTAAAGATTTGGCTTGGCTAGTTACTCCTCGGCTCGTTTGTTTACATGCAAATTTTTATCCTCACTACTGAGGCCTGCTAAATACATTTTAAATTGGTAAAAATATAGAATTTCAGGGGCTCCAGGATTGGGGTATTGGGACAGAGGCATGAGATGGGGATAGTGGAGGTCTATTTTACACACAGAGCCACGGATTGGCTGTTCTGGAAGTTATCTCGGGATACTGTTTTTTTTTTTTTTTCTCGGTGCCCATAATGCAAGGAAAGTGTTAAAGCCTAGTACACACTATGAGAAAATCGGGCGACCCTATCGTTCAATTTTCCACAAATGTGCATATCATGATGTAGTTGGCATAGTATTGGCTTGTATGAAAATTAGCGGCTGCCAAAGGCAAATGTAGCTATGAACTAGCGTAGTAGAAGTGTGCGGGTGTTGTGTTCGGCGTGCGCATTTTTTCTTCCTATTTGATTACTTACATATGAGTACTGTACACTTAACCACTTGAAGACCAGTCTTTTTCTGGCACTTTTTAAACTCCCCCAATTTTTTTTTTTTTTTTTATAAACCTCCCTTGTAATAGAAAAAAGGATGACAGGTCCTCTTTATGGAGAGATATGGGTTCAAAAAGATCCCCAAAATCTTGCTTTAAAAAAAAAAAAAAAAGCTAAAAATTACTTACCGCTTGGACCAAAAGTTGTGTCCTGACATTGCTCCAGATCAAGGCCATAGTCTATCACAGGGTATATACTCTATATGGGAACAGCCGGCTGACCTCCAGATAGTTTCTCAGGCAAAACTGTAAGCCTGAGAAACTTCAGCAAGCGGTGGTAGAGGGGATGTCCAATCACGTTGTCAATCTCTGGTTCCTCCCATCAATCTTATGGGGTGTGTGTGTGTGTGTGTGTGTGTGCCTTTTTAGAATTGTTTGTTTAACTTCACCGACTATATAACCTGTTTAATTTATATTGTAGCTAAATCTGTTTGTTGCTTATACAAAAGAGCATTTTGGTTGTCTCCTAAATAATGGATTTCTTATTTTACATCCAGAGAGAAGCATGAGCAGTTTGGGGATGTGAAAAAACTTGTGACAGATGAATTTGTCAAGCAAAAGTAAGTAGTATGCATTGTTGGGTCTACTAGGTGGAGATGTGGTGTGATCAGAGCAGCTTGTGTATAGTAACTCTGCTGTTTACAGCACACCACAGAGCAATGTGCAGTTCTTCTGCCAGGGTTCAGGAGCGAATCCTGCAATGATTAACTGCATACACAATTGTCCTATTTCTGTAATAGTCATTTTTTCGGGGTGTTTTTAAACACAAAAAAAAGGGTAACTTTACTTTTGAGGGGGAAAAAACATTCCCCTTTGGGTGATCTCTGTACATTGCAGGAATTTTAACAAACTTTGTTGCAAATTCCCACATGTGTGTTTCTGTGGGGAAGTGAATCTAATGGGAGTGGTTTTATAATTCTCAATGAGCTCTAATGAGAAAAGCTGCTGGGCCTGCATTTCCCTCTCTCCCCCCTATTTTTTTATTCAGATGTCATTTTTGGTGAGCTACTCCCAATAGAAACAAACATTTTTTTGTTGCAGGGATGTCTGAAATCTGACTTGCATCTTAGGGCAGACTTCTGGGAAAATAAATTGTCCCCCCCCCCCCCCGTCAAAGCCTCAGGGAGTGTGTAGTTTAAGTTTGTAATAACCAATACTGGATCTTTCAATTCTTTTTCTGCACTTTAGATATCTGGAGTATAATAAGGTCCCTCATACAGATCCCACGGAGTATGAATTTCAGTGGGGCGCAAGAGCCTTTAAAGAAACTTCCAAGATGAGAATCCTGGATTTTGTCTCCAAGGTAAATTTATTTTTTTCTTCCTCTTTCATGTTCCAGAAGTAAGTTGTATTTTCCTCCCACTATCACACATCTGTAAGCTTCCTATAGTTCCATACACACAACTCCTTAGATTCCTGAGCACTAAAATGGTAATAAGACACAGGAGGTCTCATGTGTGACTGAGAAACATTTGTTTTCCTTCCTAGCATCATTTGTGTTGCTCCAAATTACAAAGACAAATTGTTTGCTAAGAGAGACAGGGGCCTCTTCTTTTTTTTTTTGAAAGACAGGAGTGAGGGTCTTATCACATTGAAAATCATGTCACCGTTGGCAACTTGCCACCAATCAGATCACTTAGGCTGGGTTCACACTCTTGCGAATTGGATGCGGGATCACTGCATCCAATTTGCAATGGCAAGGGATTGTGACCGGCTCTCATATCTCTGATACGGCTCCAGAGCGAATTTGGGCTGAAACTGTGAACCAGGACGCATCGAACCCCTGCTGTGAGCCGCATCGGCCTTAGGTGTGAACCAAGCCTTAAGCCCCATACACACGGTCAGACTTTTTGCCAAAAAACGTAATTTTGAGCAAGTTTGACAAAAAATCCGACCGTGTGTACGCTCCATCAGACAAACTTTTTTGGTTTTCATTGGACAAATGTTCGGTCTGCACACGGACAAACTTTTCGCCAAGCAGTCCGACCGTGTGTACAGAAATCCGATGGACAAAACCAAATGTTAAAATTAACCAACAATAACAGGAGTTAACCAAAGGTAAAGGGCAGAAAAACCACGAGATGTTGGAAAAGTTTGCAGAAAAGTCCAAGCGTGTGTATGCTATGGGTGTGCCCGGCCAACTCCGTTCAGACAAAAATCCACGGAAAAGTCAGATGGAAGTCCGACCGTGTGTACGGGGCTTAAGGCTCGCTTCACACTTGTGCAACTCCAAAGTTGCGCTGACTTTGGAGTGAAATTGTGGATGGGTGCAACCTGGATAGGACTTTGGCTTTGACCAGTGATGGTTAACTGTTGCACTGTATTTACTTTTTATTCAACTTTTGAGGGTCAACATTGAAGAGGTGACTGACAGTCACCAGCACTGCTCACGGAGCTTTGAGCGATCGGTGGTGTTGGATCGCTTGGTTGTCAGTGTTAGAGCTGGGGGGGGGGGGTGCAGATGCAGCATCCACCTAGGTGAGTATGAATCTGAAAGAAAAGTAAATAAATCCCACACGTCTTTTAAAGTGTGTATGGCTCTATATATAATTGCCATGCCTCTTGCTGTCCTAGTTTATCAGTATCTGTACATAAAGGCTGTTGTAGGCACTTAATTGCTCCTGCTATATATATAATTTTTTTTTTTTTTTTTTTTTTTTTAGATTCAACAAAAGGAACCCAAATCCTGGGAGTCGCAGTACAAAGATGCACAGGACCCAGCACCGTCTACGTCACAAGGACCTGCTTCCTCCCAAGTGGCCAGGCAAAGTGTAGGTTCCTCCCAAGCGGCCAGGCAAAGTGTAGGTTCCTCCCAATCCACCAGGAAAGCTATAACTTCCTCACAGTCTGCCAGGAAATCTAAGTAAACCGGATGAAGTTTTTTGTAAGCTTTATTTACACAAACAGACCAAAAGACATTAAGTGCCGGTTCACACTGGGGCAACACGACTTCCAGCGCGACTTTTCAAGGCAACTTGGAGACTACTTGAGCGCTACTTGGAGCGACTTACAACGCGACTTCAAGTCGCCTCCAGGACAGGCGACTTTGCCAATCACATAATCTGCTCTGTGGGAGGGAGGGGTTTGCCTTAGAAAACAATTTTCACTTCCTGGAAAGTTGCTTCAGTTAAGATGGGGGATCTGACTTGGAGGCGACTTCCATTGAAATCAATGGGTACAAGTCGCCTTGAAGTAGTACAGGAACCTTTTTTTCTTAAGTCGGAGCGATTTCCGCAGTGTACATTTAAGACTGCTCTCATTGACTAACATGTAATTTCTCATGTCGCGCGACTTGAGGCGGCACAAGTCTGATCCCAAGTTGCGGTAGTGTGAACCAGCACTAAGAGTTTTATTTAAAAACAAGGTTACATCCAAAAGTTCAGGCTTTACCATCTTAATTTTGCCCACCAGGGGGCATTATAATACCAGCAATTTCAATGTTCTTGCTCAACAAGTCTCATTCATAGTTCCCGGGGTAGTTTCCTCCTCCTGAAGTCTTTTTATGGATGCAGTTCTGTGTCAAGTATTCCAGTGTGCCTTTTTGTTAATGTTCATCAGTTCCTGATGAACTTTGTAGCTAGCTGAATAAAACTGTTGGAAACAAATTTCTTTTTTTTTTTTTTTAAATATGTAGAATACTTACAACCAAACATGCATGATCTTTAAAGTCATATTACATTAGTTATTTGTAATTATGGCTGCTTTGTACTATAGCTTCTACAAAAGGACACGAAACAAAAATGATTACTCCAGTTACCAGAGTTTAAAAAAAAAAAGTTTCAAAAAGCTTGCTATACATGGGGGGGGGGGGGGGGGGGACATTTAGAATAAAAAAAAAACAGGCGCATTACATGGCTTGCTTATTTTTAAAGCCTCTTGCACACTGGGGCATCCATCTGCTGTGCATTGAATCTATCCAGCCCATCAGTCTGCAGCGGGTTAAATGCAAGGGGGGCGCTTATTAAAATTGCTACAGCTATGCATTGTACCCAACCAGCTTCTAACTTCAGCTTGTTCAACTAAGCTTTGAGAGCCTGGAAGCCGATTGGTTATGCGCAGCTGCACCAGTTTTGGTAATTCCCCTTGGCAGGCATATTATCTCCTACAATAAAATAAGCTTGCAATCTGTAAAATGCCTTTTTGGTTTTACTTTAAGAATGAGCAGATCTTATCAATCACTGGGTCTACCAAAATACTTCTCTGCCCATATTCTCAGGATATGAATTTTACAGCCCCAAACATTCAATCGTGGCAATGTATATTCAACGAAATGCCCCTGTAAATTGGAAGTTTGAAAAAAAAAAAAAAACTTTTGCATCTTCCACTCTGTACAGTGCAGGTACTTGTGTTTGGTCTCCAACCTGTTCTCTCTTCAATCCTTGGCTCAGAGTGTATTGGTAACAGACATCTGCCCAAGTAGACGCTAAGCCCCATTCTCCACCTGGCAGCCGAAATGTGAGACCCTCAGCAGAGAGAGGCTCTAGCATTGGTGGGGGTTTAAATAAAGTCACAAATTCACCAGTCTGAACAGGCTCGCTCACTGCCCCTCATGTGGCACCCCCTCTCCCCATTCCTTGATTCAGTCTTTTAACCAGATATTAGGGCCCCTTTCACACGGCTGGTTTGGAGCAGCCTCTGGATTTCTACGGCAATAATCACCACAGTTCTGCGATCAGCTGCTCAGCCCATTTAACCACTTGCTGGCTGCACTGTAGCCAAATGACTGGTACAGTGCAGTTCTATCGATCTGGTGCACTTTGTGATAGATGTGTCCTTTGGACACAGCTGATCATGATGTAAACACACTTGCCAGTTATAGACATTCCTTTGACCACACTGTCACAGCGTTAGGAGGGGGGAGCCGGTGTTTTATCACATTAGGTGACCTGTCCAGGGTTCGTACGGTCATTAAATTCCTGGAAAAGTCATGGGATTTTGACATGGCACTTTCCAGGCCTGGAAAAGTTTAGGGAAAATTACTGAACCCCACTAAGTTTTGGAAAAGTCATGGAATATTTTAGTCACTACTAGTCGTGCAACGGATCGTAAGCGATCCGAACAGGTCATCCTGTTCGGATCGGCGTGGAGCCTCGGCCATTAGGAAAGGCCGCGGTTTCAGCCTAGCTCCGGAGCTGCGGCCATCTTGGTACACCCGGCGGCAGCCTATTGGGGGCTTAGCGGCATGCTGACGTCAGCAGTAACTCGAGGGACACACCGTGCCGTGTATTGCTGTTCTGAGGTCTGCACTACTGGGGGTGTCTGTACTGTACTTACATCAGTGCTACAGTTTGAATTTATTTGTGTGAAGTTAAGTCATGGATTGTGGAAACTAACTTGTGTCAGGTGATTGTATATAGTGTATACCACATTTACCACTGACTAATGCAGAGTTGCAAGGAAAGCAGCTAAAAGTTGTTGGATCTGTATGTGCATTATAATTAAAATTAATCGATTTAAAAAAAAAAAAGATTAATCGAACACATTTTGATCAGTAACAGCCCTAATTTATATTAGTAAAAATATGCTGGATGGGACATGGATTTTCTTCTTATTTAACATGTATACATAGACATTTCATGAAACATAAGGTCATGAATATTTGTGTGAAGTCATGGAATTTGATTGGTAAAAATGTGTATGAACCCCTGCCTGTCAGATTTTGAAACGTTAGTGATTGCTACACTCCACAGTAAGGATGAAGTAAGAAAGTGGACATCTTGTTACACCCACTAGAGTCTGGCATTTCACACTTATTTTTACCACGAAACCAAGCTTATATAGTGAAATACAGTATTTGGAAATTCATATGACTGTTTTGATGAATTGTAAAAGCAGCAGCAAGCCTGCTGATCTGACAGAACAATGCTGATTTTACAATCCAACATCAAAACAGTCATATGAATTTCCAAACCTGTGAGATCAGCAGGCTTGCCTTTCCAATTCAACATCAAAAACAAATTAAAAAAAAAAAAAAAAAAAAATGTCCCTCTATAAGCTCAGTTTAGTGGTGTAAAATGCCAGATGCTGGTGGGTGTAACAAGATGTCTGCGTGGCCCCTTCTCATTGTATCCTTTTTGTGGACAAGTGCAGGGTGTAGAAAGATGGTGGCGACATAACACCAGCAAGCGTGAAAGAGGACATCTACACTGCTAATGTCCTGATCATCAGTGCTGCTGATCGGCACACACCAATGGAGAATTACCTGTTTGCAAAATGTTAGAACAGCAACTTACATTTTTTTTTTTTTCCCTCAAATGGTCTTGTCTGTTTAGCCATCCCAACCCAGTGGTGATTTTATACCACCAAAATAAAGCCCTGTCAAACAAAAGATTCAAATGTCGAGTACAGTGCTGCATGACCACGTGCTGGAAATAGGCCTGGGCAGGAAGGTGGTGACAGTGCCCAGTAGGCAAGTGGTTAGACTAATGGCAGGCTGAAAGCTGCCGCTTGTGAACACATGTAGCTGCACACAGAGATTAGGGGACAGGTGCCCAAGCCTGGACACTGTCAGCCATCATGCTGCTCATGAAGGGTTTCCATTAAAAGTTCCTACTTGTTATAAAATGCTGATCTTGAATTTCTGGCCTTCTCACACTTTAATCTGACTATGCCGTCACACATTCCTACGGCACTGGCATTTGACTAGACAGCAATGCATATAGGATTCTGCTGAACGAGAAGCGACTTAACAGCTTGCTGAGTGGAGGGGGTTCAAATCTACACCTGCATGGAATTTGCTTTCAGAAATCAAGAATCCCTGGCCAAGCACAATACATATTAAAAAAGTGAGCACAAACCTGACTGTCAGTACTTCATATCATGCCGATGGTGTGGGCTTTCTTCCATGTTTATTTTTATTTCTCTCCTCTCCCCCCCCCCCCCCCCCCCCCCCTTTTTTGTGGCAGATGCCTATTTTGTTAGAGAAAGACGTCAAGCCCATTAGAAACAGACTTTAACAGGCCAACACTCAAGTGTTGGCATTAAAAAGATATCAGAGAAAGTAAAGTAAGCAAAAAAGGTGCAGAGATGGGGGGGGGGGGGGGTGTTGCCACCCTCCAGTCACATCCACCCCAGCCGGGGAGCATTCAGATTTGATTCTCTAAGGGGGACCGAGCCACTAGTTGCTCGTATTCCTCAGAGAAGTAGAATTCGTGCCAAAAATACCAAGTTTTGGAAAATTTCTCATTTAGGCCCTTTTCCGTTGCTATCAAGTCCTCCATGTCATGTATATCCTTCACTTTATTCAACCGACCAGCGGAGTCTGCTTCCAGTTCAGGGGGATGCAGCCCTTTGCTGCAGTGATCAGAAGCGGCAGTATGGACTTTCTATAGCTTTTACTTGGAATTTTGTGGTGGTGCAGAAGGAAGAGCTCAGGAGGCATTGGTAACTCTTGGTCTGTGAATTTTTGGACAATGCGATGTACCTCTGTCCAGAATGTTTGTAAGACGCGGAGGCGCGTATCAACCTCCAGCACATATCCGTGTTCTGGGGGAACATCTTGTGTATCTTTTCCGGAGTGTAGTACCAACGGGACAGCATTTTATATCCCAGCTCCTGGTGTCTTGCACTGATAGAAGTTTTTTGAGCAAAGAGAATGATCCAGTCCACTTGTTTCCCCGTAAGTTGTAAGCCTAGCTCCCGCTCCCATTTGGCAACATAAGGAGGTCTATAGTCCGGAGGCGGAGAAACTTGTATTTGGTACATTAAGGAGATTGCATGTCTCAACAGGGACAGTTCCAGGCATAGTAACTCAAATGATGTTAGCTGCCGCCCATAGACGATCGGAGAGGGTAATGTGTGGATGTAGTAGGACAGCTGAATCTTTTGCCAAAATGAGAGCCCACTCAGGGCAGGGTCATCCAGGATTTGTTGCCGGTTTCGCCATTGATCGTTGGTGAGGAAGTGTCGCACCTGAGACCTCTCGACCAGTTTCAATTCCAGGAAGCAAGGGTCGTTGAGACTCAGGCTGAAGGCCGGTTTGCCCACTACAAGGGTGAGTGGGGACGGGAGCGACACAATTGATTGCGGAAAGCTCTCCAAGCCGTCCGTATTGTCACCCCTACCGTGGGGTGGTCCGAGCTCTTCTTAGGCAAGGGATGCTTGCACCAGGGCAGCGAGTCTTAAGTGGGCCCCCGTGAAGGATTGTTCGATTTGCACCCATTGTTTCAGAGGGCCGTGATGGCACCAATCCAAGATTCGGGTTAAATGACAGGCCGTGTGAAAGTCGCGTCCGGCAGGGCTACGCCACCCCTCAACTTCGGTAGCTGGAGAATTTTCTGCGCCAACCGTGGGGCTTTCTGTGCCCACACAAAGTTTATCAGCGTTCTATTAACCGCTTTCAGGAAGGACACCAGCACTTGCATGGGTAATGCCTGGAAGTGGTAAAGCAGTCTGGGTAAGATATTCATCTTTACAATGCCGCAGCGACCAAACCAGGAAAAAACAGACCATGCTGCCACCCATGCAGGTCTTTTTTTTTATGGCAACCAAAAGGGGAGAAAAATTGAGGGGAAAAATGTCTTCCGTTTTACCGGGTCACAAGATACCCAGGTATTTGATATGGGACGAAGCCCATTTAAAAGGGAAGTCCACCCGGAGCAAGTCGGTCAAGGGAGGAGGTAAAGCGACCCCAAATGCTTCCGATTTCTAGTAGTTAATGCGAAACAATGCCACCTCCTCGTACAACTTCAGTTCCTTGAGCTAGTTTGGAATAGACACAAGGGGGTTGGTCAAAAAGAAGAGCAGGTCGTCTGCAAAAGCCACAATTTTCGGGGACAGGGTGGCATCAAGGCGAGGTCCCGTAATGTCTGGGTTGTCCCTGATGATGCGTAAGAAAGGCTCAAGCGTGAGGATGAATATCAGGGGTGACAAGTGGCATCCCTGTCTTGTCCCATTCGCTATGTGAAATGTCAAAGAAAGGTGACCATTAACCTTGACCTGGGCTGATGGGTGGGAATAGATCGCTTGTAACTAATTCATCATGCGTTCCTGCAGGCCTATACAGCAGAGAGTTTCAAATAGGAAAGGCCAGCTCACTCTGTCGAACGCCTTTTCGGCTTCAGTCGAGAGGAGCAGCAGCATTGGGGCTTTACGTGCCCTTGCAGCGTAGATCATATTGATTCCTTTGGTCGTGTTGTCACGGGCCTCTCTAGTAGGTACAAATCCGACTTGGTCGGAGTGGACTAGTTGTGGCATCAAGTCGACCAAACGCACGGAGAGATCTTTTGTGAATATCTTGAGATCCACATTTAGCAGCGAGATCGGTCTATAGTTTTGGCAACGCAGTGGATCCTTTCCCTCTTTCGGGATCACAGCAATGTGCACTCTTAATGCATCCACAGGGAGGGGCATCCCTTCCTCTGTAGCATTATACGCAGAAAGAAAATGTGGAAGCAGCACTTCTTCAAAAGTCCTGTAGTAGAGAAGAGAGTAGCAGTCTGGACCAGGTACCTTCCCTAATTGCATGCACGACATCGCTAAGGTCACCTCCTCCCGCTGAGATAGGTTTTTCAAGTTTGGTTAGTTCCACCTCCGAAAGCCAAGGGAGACCAGATCTCCTCAGATATTCTCTGTCGATTTTCCCTCCTCAGATGTTGGGCGCAGGAGGTTATACAATGTGGTATAATACTCCCCGAGCAGTTCCACAATACCTTCCGTGCTGTGAACTCTGTTTTGAGGGTCGCTTATTAATTCAGGAATGACAGTACGAGCTTTCTGGGCTCTCAGAGCCCTCGCCAACATCTTACCACAGTTGTTGCTGTGTTCGTAAAATGAACAGCGACATTTCGAGATCACCGCTTTGGCTCTAAACAGGGCCAGGGAGCGTGGCTAATTCCGCAGGTGCGTCAGCTCGAGAAGGCTTTGGGGGGCTAAAGACTGTTTATGAGCCATTTCTAGGGCTCTGATTTTATCTAAAATGTCCACCATTTGTTTCACACACTCTTGATACATGATCCTATTTTAATCAGGAGACCACGAATGTAACTTTTATGGGCCTCCCACACCGTTTATTTTCCCTTTTATGTGAGAACTGCAATGCCCCAGAATCTTTACTGATGTGCGACAATTGCTGCCCCGTCACACCAATACAAAGCGGCTTCACAGCTCATGTGTACCCAAGTAGAACTAAACTCTTGTTCCTAATATGGCCCTATACAGGGATCGTTAACCATGAAGCATTTCACAATTTTTATTTAATCTTGCCTCAGCGTGTTCTAACTTCTACTTTTGTTATTGTGAATACCTGCACTAGAGTCACAGGTGTTCAAAACCTCTCATTGGACTTGCCTGTTTGAACATCCAAGTCGCAGCACATTCTTTTCAATGGCACCTGTTCAAACTGGTGCGGCTTTGAAAAGGTGCCTGCGCTACTTTTAATGTGACTTTTGATCCAGAGAGTGTAAAATTGGATCAAAGTCACACTGGAAATTGAGTGATTGAATAGTGCAAGGGGAGTCTTAAGCCTAGTACACCATTTTTATTTTTTCTATTGAACCCAGCGGGCAGAACGAAAAAAAAACCCAACAAGCGTTTGGGAGGAGATCCTTTACTAACATTCTGATGTTAAAACAGCATATATCTCTCCCTGCCATTTGGTGAGCATGCTGATCGGCTGACCTTTTTCCCGGCCATGCCTTCTGCCATACACATGGGTCGAATGTCAGTAGAAACCGGCCAATCCCACCCTGGGACTTTAGTCCTACATTTCCCATTGCACAAATGCAAAATGTGGGTACAACAGCATGCGCTCTGGTGGTACAGTAGACCCGTGCTGTCCCTTCAGAGCTCCATGCCACAATCCGTGATATCATCAACACAGCCAGATGTGCCAAGAAAGCTCTCATTGACGAACATGTGATTTGGAGTCCGAGCAGTCAAATCCAAAGTCACAGCAATGTGAACTTATCCTAAGGCCCAGTTCACACCATAGAAATGCAGTTCGGATGCATTCCAAATACATTTTTGCATGCAGCTTTTTGATCTCTCTCCCCCTCCTTTTCTTTACCTTAAAAGAGAAGTGTGGTTTTCTTTTTTTGGCTATTCATACTTGCCTAGGTGGATGCAGCATCAGACCAATGCTGCAGCTGTCCCCCGCCGTCTCTGCACTGAGAACCGAGCCACCGAACATCGCCGATGGTTCGGTTCTCACTCCTCCGGGAGCAGAGTGATGCAGACTGTCAGCATTGCTCATTGGAGCACTGTGCTGGAGGGGCAGGAAGCGATTAGCTGAGACTGCCATCAATCAAGGCAGCTGGCGGATCCAAACTTGGAGGTCAGGATGACACGCTGCCTTGACTGATGGCAGGGACATCAGCAGAGAGCAGACTTGAGCCACCTTTCCAGTAATAACAGGTCACAGGAGTGCAAAACTAATTGCTTTCCTGTGACCCAGAGAAGCCCAGCCAAACGAGCTCAGGCTGGACTTCTTTTTAAAGTGGTTGCTGCAGAAAGAAAAGTGCACTGAACTGCGTGTGGTGTGAACCAGCCCCAATACTTTATTCCCCCTATAAAATTGTTGCCAAAGACAGTAAAAACCTTGGTTTGAGAGCGTTTTGCAAGACTAGCAACACTTAACTTTGACTTGATATAAGAGTAGCGTCATGTCACAACCAAGTATAAAATAGAAGAGAGGCACCTCTATATGGGTACATTTAATGAAGGTACAGCATTTAGAAACTCACATGGTTGATGATTAAAAGAGGCACATCTAAGTATGCAGGCATCCGGGGTAAAGCTGTCCACATAAACCATCCTCCTCACCGTCATTGATGTGGTCCCTTCCACGAGCGGTTCAAGCCTCGCTTTTAGATCGCTCTAGTGCAGGGTAGTCTTCCCAGTCACGATTGCAGACTGATAGCGGTGAGGAGGATGGTCTATGTCAGTGATGGCGAACCTGTGGCACGCGTGCCACGGCTGGCACGCCGAGCCCTCTCTGTGGGCACTCAGCGCACCGCCAGGATAGAGGAGGGAATCCCCCCAGCAATGCAGTTTCTTTCACTGATGCGGAGTAGCCGACTCCCTTCCTATCATTAATGCGATCGGGAAGTGGAGCGGCAGATTTGAGTAAAGCCCTGCACTGAGGGCAGCCCAATGGAAAGAACACACAGAGAGGGAGTGTCTGCTGTAAGCAGCGTGCGATGCCTCTGAATGGCCAGGAAGAGAAGAATGATCCTGCCTTCCTGGACTTGGGCAGCCAATAGGAGAGCGGCTTCCTGTGCAGGCCGGGGCTTGGGCGCTGAAGCATGGCAATATGGAGGACTTTGGCTGTACACATACACAGGTAGGACAGTGCTATGGGTGTGAGAGAGAGGGAGGGGTGCGGGCTTGCAGAGGACACTGCTGTGTGTGGGGGGGGGGGGGGATGTGAAGGGGGCAGAGGACACTGCTTTGTTGGGTCGGGCCCTGTATTCTGCGCACCATGCATCTATCCCATCCCTGTATCCTGAGCACAATGTATCCATCCCATCCCTGTATTCCAAACAATGTATCCATCCCATCCCTGTATTTGAGCACAATGCATCCATATGATCCCTGTATTCTGAGCGTAACGCACTCCTTTGAAAAAGCACACAGGTTTTTTTTCTGGGCAGAATGGTAAGGTTTTTGGTCCCTTAGGGCTCATTCAGAGGGATGAACAGTCCTATCCTCTGTACAGAGCCACTGGTAGATTTAATTCCATGCTGGCACTTTGAAAGAAATAAGTTGGTTTTGTGTCACGGTTTGGGCACTCGGGCTCAAAAAGGTTCACCATCACTGGTCTATGTGGATTGTTTTAGCCCAGATCCCTGCATACTTGGATGTGCCTCTTTTAATCATCAACCATGCAAGTTGCTAAATGTTGTACCTTCATTAAATGTAACCTTATTACTACACTTAGAGGAGCCTCTTTTCTCTTTTATACTCTGTTGCTCCTATTCCCCTTGTGGAGGCTTCCATTTGTGGATGGACATGTTATGGTTACACAATTTATCACATTGCTATAATCTTTTTATATGGACTATAAACTGAAGAACTTATCAATAAATGGTTGTGGAACGAATCATTTGGGTTTCCATCATTTATGGGCAAATTCGCTTTGATATTCAAGTGCTTTGGATTACAAGCATGCTTCCGGAACGAATTATGCTCGCAATGCAAGGTTTTACTGTAGTATTATGTAAAAAACAAACACTGTATTCTTCGGAAGGATGCCTTTGCATTTAATACACATTCACACTCAGGAGCTGGGATACAACATGTAATATCTGCAAGACCGCAACAGTTACATTTCATAGGAATGTACCAGCGTTAGACATTCTCAGACAAAAGTAAATAAGGGCAAATATTTAGTTTGGGCAGGATGACATTAAGGCCCCATGCACACGAGACGCCGGTGCAAACTCTGCTGAACACACGTTTTTAAAGGCTAAAACCGGCATTTAAAAATGCCTGCTTTGCCGCGATTTTAGCGGCGTTTGCGTCTATAGGCGTTTAGTTGAGAAACATCAGAAGACCCTCCCTAAGCTCAAAAAACTGTATTCAGCCATTTTGGGAGAGGGCGGCTGCGGACTGGCCCCCAAGCAATTAGTTTTTTTTTTTTTTATATATTTAATGGTTTTTCATCATTTGCCATCATTTTTGAGATTTCTAATGTAAAAAAATAAGTCACCTTTGCAAACGCGGCAAACCACCGGTACCACATTTAGCATCTGAAACGTGGAAATGTTTGCGTCTGAACCCAATTTTTTTGGCTTCTGGAAAAACGAGGTTAAACGCAACTGCTTGTAAACGCCAAACAACGAGAGTGTGTGCATGGACACAAGATAACATTGAATGGGTTCAGGGGTAATTGAAAAAAGTATCCAACTGCCTCTGAACGCGCGTTCAACAGCAAATAACAGCGTCTCGTGTGCATGGGGCCTAAGAATAAAATATTCTTATACAACCCTAAGGCCCCATGCACACGAGACGCTGTTATTTGCTGTTAAACGCGCGTTCAGAGGCAGTTGGACACTTTTTTCAACTGCTCCTGAACCCATTCAATGTTATCCTATGTGTCCATGCACACACTCTCGTTTTTTGGCGTTTACAAGCAGTTGCGTTTAACCTCGTTTTTCCAGAAGCAAAAAAATGGGTTCAGACGCAAAAGTTTTCCATGTTTCAGACGCAAAACGCGGTACCGGCGTTTTGCCGCGATTTCGTTTATTAGCGTTTTTAAAGGTGACCTATTTTTTTTACATTAGAAATCTCAAAAATGATGGCAAATGATGAAAAACCATCAAAAAAATATGAAAAAAAAACTAAATTGCTTGCATTGCACTGTAGACAATCCACAACTTGTAGCAGGTGACGTGGCAAGTGGACAATCCACAACTTGTGGCAGGTGATGTTGCCAGGTGACGTGGCCAGGTGACATGGCAGGTGACGTGGCAGGTGGACAATCCACAAATTGTGGCAGGTGACGTGGAAAGTGGACAATCCACAAATTGTGGCAGGTGACGTGGAAAGTGGACAATCCACAAATTGTGGCAGGTGACGTGGAAAGTGGACAATCCACAAATTGTGGCAGGTGACGTGGAAAGTGGACAATCCACAAATTGTGGCAGGTGACGTGGAAAGTGGACAATCCACAAATTGTGGCAGGTGACGTGGAAAGTGGACAATCCACAAATTGTGGCAGGTGACGTGGAAAGTGGACAATCCACAAATTGTGGCAGGTGACGTGGAAAGTGGACAATCCACAAATTGTGGCAGGTGACGTGGAAAGTGGACAATCCACAAATTGTGGCAGGTGACGTGGAAAGTGGACAATCCAAAACTTGTGGCAGGTGGCGTGGCCAGGTGACGTGGCCAGGTGACAATCCACAACTTGTGGCAGGTGATGTGGCCAGGTGACGTGGCCAGGTGACATGGCAGGTGACGTGGCAGGTGGACAATCCACAAATTGTGGCAGGTGACGTGGAAAGTGGACAATCCACAAATTGTGGCAGGTGACGTGGAAAGTGGACAATCCACAAATTGTGGCAGGTGACGTGGAAAGTGGACAATCCACAAATTGTGGCAGGTGACGTGGAAAGTGGACAATCCACAAATTGTGGCAGGTGACGTGGAAAGTGGACAATCCACAAATTGTGGCAGGTGACGTGGAAAGTGGACAATCCACAAATTGTGGCAGGTGACGTGGAAAGTGGACAATCCACAAATTGTGGCAGGTGACGTGGAAAGTGGACAATCCAAAACTTGTGGCAGGTGGCGTGGCCAGGTGACGTGGCCAGGTGACAATCCACAACTTGTGGCAGGTGATGTGGCCAGGTGACGTGGCAAGTGGACAATCCACAACTTGTGGCAGGTGATGTGGCAGGTGACGTGGCAGGTGGACAATCCACAAATTGTGGCAGGTGACGTGGCAGGTGGACAATCCACAACTTGTGGCAGGTGACGTGGCCATGTGACGTGGCCAGGTGACATGGCAGGTGACGTGGCAGGTGACGTGGCAGGTGGAAATCCACAAATTGTGGCAGGTGACGTGACAAGTGGACAATGCACAACTTGTGGCAGGTGACGTGGCAGGTGGAAATCCACAAATTGTGCCAGGTGACGTGGCCGGTGACGTGGCAAGTGGACAATCCACAACTTGTGGCCAGGTGACGTGGCAGGTGAACATTCCACAACTTGTGGCAGGTGACGTGGCCAGGTGACGTGGCAAGTGGACAATTCACAACTTGTGGCCAGGTGACGTGGCAAGTGGACAATGCACAACTTGTGGCAGGTGACGTGGCAAGTGAACATTCCACAAATTGTGGCAGGTGACGTGGCCAGGTGACATGGCAAGTGGACAATTCACAACTTGTGGCAGGTGACGTGGCCAGGTGACGTGGCAAGTGGACAATCCACAGCTTGTGGCAGATGATGTGGCAAGTGATACGCTAAATACAAGTACACTGCTGCTCTCTCAGCTGCTGGTCTCCCAAAATGGCTGAAATGGTTAAATAATAATGTTTTTTAAACTTAGGGAGGGTCTTATGATGTTTAACTAAACGCCTATAGACGCAAACGCGGTAAAACGCCGCTAAAATCGCGGCAAAACGGGCGTTTTTAAACGCCGGTTTTAGCCTTTAAAAACGTGTGTTCAGCAGAGTTTGCACCGGCGTCTCGTGTGCATGGGGCCTAACTATCTGGTTCTCTTTAGTATTTATAAAGCCTAAACATTTTTTTTACTTTAAAGTGGATGTTAACTTGTTTCATGAAATTTGAGCTGGGCACATCTATCTGCAGTATTTTGTGATCTCGCTTAAAAGAGCCAAATCCCATAACTCTCTCCTGAACCGTTCCTGTTATCAGCCTGATAATCCTGACAAATCATCAGACAAAAGCAGCCTGACATTTCTGTCAGGGGAGGTTGATATAAATAGATTAGCAGGGAGCTGGCCCTGTTACAAAACACCTGAGAGTCTCTGCCTATGATGAGAGGGGGTGTGTGCCTTTCCTCCAATCAGCAATGTTAGCCCATCTTGGCTGTATGCCCAGACATCACACTGTGTTAAACAGGAAGAGAAAATTTCCTACAGAATCTGAACTTTCTAAACGGTATATAAAATGTGAAGACAGCAGATAGATAATGCAGACGAACCAAAATATCCCTACATATGTAAAACCTGAGGCTGTTCACTTCAGTGGGCGTATGGAGAGTTTACATCCACTTTAATGCATGCCTTGCATTAAGGTAAAAAAAAAAAAAAAATGTTTGGGCATCAGTATTCCTCCCCACCCCAATACCTTTTACTTGCCTAAGCCCTCATTCAATCAAGTGCACAGCTCTTCTCTCCCTTCACTTCTGGGTCTTAGACTTTGCTGGGGCATAGACAGCCACTTAGCTCCTGCTGCTGTCAAAGCCAGTGACGATGAGCAGGGGCGGGGCAAGTCCCTCTGTCTATAGACACAGACAGCGAAGCTCAGGGGTGAGCCCATAGCAAGCAGCTTACCTGCACAGAGCAGTTAAAGGGGTTGTAAACCCTCAGGGTTTTTCACCTTAATGCATTAAGGTAAAAAACCTCCTTGATCAACAGCCCCCCCTTTTACTTACCTGAACCCAGTCTTTCCAGCGACAGAGATGAGCACACCAGCTCCAGCCGGTGTCTCAGGTCCCGATTGGGTAGATTGATAGCAGCACAGCCATTGGCTCCCTCTGCTGTCAAGCAAATCCAATAATGCGGGGGCTAGTCCTGCTGTCTGTCAATGAACGCAGCAGGACACGGGAGCGCGGCTTCCAACAGGGCACTGGAGAGGAGGAGCCAGGAGTGCCGCTGCGGGACCCCAGAAGAAGAGTATCAGGGCCACTGTGCAAAACCAACTGCACAGTGGAGGCAAGTAAGACATGTTTGTTTTTTAAAAGAAACCTTTTACATGTCCTTTTAAGTATACACCTGTTATTTCACACACACACCACACCCCACAAAAACCGCATTTACAATCACTTTAAGGCAAAACAGAAAATATGTGCAGCCACTTTTTTGGGAAATTAAAGACAAAATTAAAATACCATTTTAGAGAACAGGTCTTCTTTAATACTGCATATGTATACGTTTTTAGGCAGAGATGTCAATTTATGTTTCCTAAATATTTCAGTTCCGATAAGTTTTCTACTTAACTACACAACCTTTTTTTTGTACAATCTCCTTTCGATCTGCCAACAACTATGTTGTACAAGGGCATGCCTGATTGGATACAGATTGAACAGTTTAGGTAGGTCTTTTATATCACTTTGGTAAATCTAAAGTGGACTGTATGGTCAGAGCGTAACATGTGTGGTGAGCTTAAAGTGCAAGTCCAGCCTAAAGCTAAAATCCCTGCATCTACAGACATCCACAGTCTAACACTCACCTATCTTACCCTGTAAAAGAAGAAATCAGTATACATACCCTTTCTGAAGTCGATCCGATCTCCAGTAGCAGAAGCTCTGCAGGAGGACACAACTGCAGTGAAATAAATGGAAGTGACTTCACCAATAGACTTACTATGGGGCTCCCGTTGTTGGCTGTGTCCTCTGCACTCACCTCCACAGCAAAGCCACGGCTGACAGCTCAGCGTAGGATTGGGTCAAAGCGGCTGCAGAAAAAGATATGTATACTGATCTCTTCTTTACAGGGTTAGATAGGTTCGTGTTAGATCGTGGATTTCTGTAGATGCAGAGATTTTAGTTTTAGAATTGACTTATACTTTAAGGTTCCATTCACACTTATGCAACTTGTCATGCGACTTTGGACACCATCTCATCCCATTGTTTTCAATGGCACTTAGTCAGATCGGAGCAACCTTTCTAAAGTTGCCTGCACTACTTTGATGCAACCTGGTGCCAGATAGTGTAAAGTCAGATCAAAGTCGCACTGGAAATCGTGCAATTTTGGAGTCCAGCAAACGTGAATGGAGCCTAAAAAGGGCAACTTTCATACTTCCATCAGAGGAATGACTGTTCAGACATGTCCCCATAGGTATGCACAGTTCATACATTCACTCCATTAGGGGTTGTGTTTTGTGACACCCCTGGGGCATAAAAATAAAAATGAGTTTGTTGCAGCAAGGCACATCCATCATGACTGCCCCTGTACAACACTCCATAGATGTCCATGTCAAAGCCCTGTCTTACAATAGTGCAAATTGAAGCAGGTTTTTTTTTTTTTCTTAAAGTGGTTGTAAACCCACTTTTTCAACTTGCACCTACAGGTAAGCCTAGATTAAGGCTTACCTGTAGGTGCAAGAAATATCTCCTAAACCTACACGGTTTAGGAGATATTTACTAAAAATGACAGGCGCTGCTGTCTACGGCGCATGTGCGCCGTAGACAACGGCGCATTCATGGGGTTAATCCCATTCACAAAATCGGCTACTTCCCAGCAATCGCTGGGCGTAGCCGAATGTGACGGCTCTCGCGCGCATGCGCAGAGTGACGGCTCCGGCCAATCACAGCGCCGGAGCGGCGCTGTGATTGGCTGGTGCGGCGATAGCCGGAAGTAACCTTCCGGCTATCGCCGCAGCGATGAATGCGGCTGAAGAGGGAGACCAGGACGGCTTCGGGGGCCCCGATCTAAGTTAAGTGATGCATAATGAGCTATTATGCTAGTCATATTAGCTCATTATGCCTTTCTCTTACAGGTAGTTATGAAAAAAAAATAAAAAAATTATTGGGTTTACAACCACTTTAAAGAACGAGAAAGGGGGGGGGGGGGGGGGAATAAAAAAAAATAAAAAAAATGTACGCAAGACTGCGTTTGCAAACAAATACGTTTAGGTCATTAAAAAAAAAAAAAAAAAAAGAAGTACAACATTCTTCTTCCTTTTCGGTTTGGCCAGTCACTCTGTTCAAAAGCTAAAAGTTGAAAAAAAAAAAAAAAAAAAACATTAAATGTGCCCAATGCAGGACACATTTTAAAACAAGTCCACATTATCTGGTTTATGGCTCTTCTGTTAGTGTTTTTCTTCTTTAGGGAATTTTTTTATACATTTTTTTAAAAGTCAGCTTCTTTGATCATTTTAAAAATGTTCAGGGACGGTCTCCAATGCCTCATCTGGATCACGAGACACTTCCACATTCTAGTAGAAAACAAAAAGACTTGTTAAAAATTCTGCACACATCCTCATTTTACTTCATTGCAGAACATAAAGTTGGATCAAGTTTGAAATTGGCTTAAACCAAAAAATTAATAAAAATACAAATGTTACATGGAAAGCTGGAGAAAGTGTCATGCCCAACAAATTGTATGAACCAACGTTGCTGATTAAAGCCAACAACTTATGGTGCCCTAAAGAACCTAGGCTTGCCTTCACATCATTTTCTTTGTGCCTACAGGGCATTGACATCTCTCCAAAAATTTTAATAAAGCAGATGTAAAGTGTGCATTTAAAATCAGCCCCTTTGCTGAATAGAGATTGGTGTTTGAATCGTTTTTTCAGAAGCTATTGACAAGCAGTGAGGAGGTGGTGCGATGCCTCCTCGCCACTTGGCTTAATGCCATTTTTGCCTACATGCGCCACAACCGCACGCAGCGCTTTTTGCTTCAATGGGGTGCATTGGCTGGCTTGCCAACCGCTAAATGCAACACGTTGGATCGTTTTTGCCGCACACGTTAAGTATCGTGACAGCATGTTAACACTTGGATCTGCTGCCATTGGCAGCTTAAGGGGGGCAGTTGGGGCTTAAAGTGGTTCTAAAGTCAGAAGATATTTTACCATAATGTAGTCCATGCATTAAGGTAAAAAATAGGATTGCACCGAAACCAGTTTTTTTTTTTAACCACGAGTACCGATACCTTTGCGGTGTGACTTGAGCCCATACAAAATGAATGGGCGCAATCACACACACACACACACACACACACACACACACACACACACACACACACACACACACACCCCCCCCACACCCACCCCCCCCCCCAAGTGGGTCAACTCCCAAAGAACACCATTACACACAAACTCTGCTTTGGTTTAGCTTTAAAATCAAAAGACAATCCCCCACTTTACACTGACCGTTTCCTCTGGATACTACCAAAGGATAGACAAGACATTTCTTACCCCTATCATGCAAAAGTACCTTGCGATCTGGTGTGGGGAAATGTAGCGCATTATCGATTTGCATTTGGGGTGTCATTTACTTTGACAACCGTTGCAGAACACAAATGTACTGCGTACAGTTTGAATCACACAGTGCGTTCCTGTGTGATTGAGATGAAGCTCCGCCCCAGTCTCAAGTCTTAGAAGAAAACGAGTAAGGGTCTTACAAGATTGCCCTGTATTTGGCTCTATCCATCTTCCCATCAACTCCAACCAGTTTCCCTGTCCCTGCTGAAGAAAGTCGTGCTGCCACCACCATGTTTCACAGTGGGGATGGTGTTCAGGATGATGTGCAGTGTTCGTTTTCCTGCCACACAACGTTTTGCTTTTAGGCCAAAAAGTTCAATTTTATATCTGACCAGAGCACCTTCTTCCACATGTTTGCAGTTTGGGAGAAGCCATGTGGGGGACACAGCAAACAGAACTTCTTATGTCTTTCTTCTTACCACTCTTCCATAAAGGGCAGATTTGTGGAGTGCACGACTAATAGTTGTCTTGTGGACAGATTCTCCCACCTGAGCTGTGGATCTCTGCAGCTCCTCAGAGTTACCATCAGTCTCTTGGCTGCTTCTCTGAATAATGGTCTCCTTGCCCGGCCTGTTAGTTTAGGTGGACGGCCATGTCTTGGTAGGTTTGCAGTTTTGCCATACTCTTTCCATTTTCCAATAATGGATTGAACAGAGCTCTGTGAGATGTTCAAAGCTTGGAATATTATTTTATAACCTAACCCTGTTTTATACTTCTCCACAACTTTATCCCTGATCTGTCTGGTGTGTTCATTGGCCTTCATGATGCTGTTTGTTCACCAAGCGTCTTTAACAAACCTCTAAAGCCTCGTACACACAATCAGATTTTCCGCAGACAAAGCTTCTGACTTTTGTCCGAAGGGCGTTGGCCAGAAACATGTCTTGCAAGCAATTGTCAGCCAACAAACACGAACGTAGTTACGCGTTTTCAGCTCTTTAGCGCCACCCTTTGGACACCTGCTAATGTCATGTTTGGTGAGCATTGATTCCGAGCATGCGTGTTTGTACTTTAGACTTTTGTACACACACACACACACACACACACACACACACACACACACACACGGAAAATCCGACAACAGACCGTTGTCTGAAAACTTTTAAGCATGCTATCCAACAATTGTCCGATGGAGCGTACAAACGGTCGAATTTTCCACCAACAGCCTGTCACACTATTCCCGTCGGAAAATCCGATAAGCCTCGTACACACTAAGGGCTTCACAGAACAGCTGTATTTATACTGAGATTAATATACACACTGGTAAATAAATAGCGACCACCTATTAGGTGACTTGAGGCAATTGGATCCACTAGATTTTCGATATGGGGTATCAGAGTAAAAGGGGCTGAATACAAATGCACGCCACATTTAACATATTCATTTGTAAAAAAAAAAAATTATAATTTTCCTTCACAATGATGTGCCACTGTGTTGGTCTACTCTATTACATAAAAATCCCAATAAAATACATTTACATTTTTGATTGCAACATGACAAAATGTGGAAAATTTCAAGGGGTATGAATACTTTTTCAAGGCACTGTACACACAAAATCAATGGGATTTGATAACCATAACTTTACCACAATTAAAATCTCTAAGCCCTGGTTCACACTGGTGCATTTTGACATGCGATTTGGCATGCCAAATCGCATGTCAAAACGCCGGTATTTGCCTCAAATAGCGGGCAATGGTACCGTCCTAATCAGTGCGACGCTGCATCTGCGGCGCTGCACAGATTTCAAAAAGTAGTTTCTGTACTACTTTTTGCGATTTCGGGCTGCGATTTACATTGACATGTGTGCAGAACCTGCACAGATGTCCCTGTAATCGCAGCCGAAATCGGGACTGACAGGCAGGAGTGAAATTGTGCGAGTTCAGCTGAACTCGCACGGCTTCACTCCCGCAGCCCAGTGTGAACCTGGGCTAAAGCTGGGTTTTCCCCCACTGAGCTGTTGTGTTCTCACCAGGGGGAAGCAGACCCAGTGGCCAGCTTCTTTCGGACAGACCGACATACACTGACAGAATGTTGGCTTTTGTTTTAACCGGCAAATGTCTGACATTCTGCCCGTGTGTACGGGGGCTTTATTCGTCCTTCAATAGTGATACAATGTAATCAGCACAATCTTGTGAGTAAACCGTTTCAAGCATCCCTGATTTTAGCCAAGCTCTCGTTTGAGCCTCAGAGCCTTGAAACTTGTTCAGATTACATTGGTTCACTATAAAATAGGAAATTTTAAATGCAGTAAGTTGTGTATCCCATCTGATTGATTTTTATACATTAACTTAGCATTGAAAGCAGAGCTTTCTTTTTCGTACATCACGGGACACAGAGCGACTTAGTCATTACTAATGGGTTATATAGATTACCTTCAGGTGCTGGCACTGGCCACTTCCAAACCGGAAGTACCCTCCCCTATATAAGCCCCTCCCATCCGGGAGCACCTCAGTTTTTTGCCAGTGTCTAAGGTGTTGGCCAAAGAGTAACATGTGTTTTCACTGGGCTTGCGTACAGGTTCTTTTGGGCCTTAGTAAGCTGTTCCGGATCCCACCAAAAAAGCTTCATAGCTAAACGGTCGGTACCCGGGCCTTGCAGCAGAAGAGCAAGGTTTTGCCTGTAATGCTTCTCTTAGGAGGGCTGGACCCTGGGATCCAGAGCTCTGGTCATACCCACGACCAAGATGTTGTCTGTGCAGGGTGCTATACAGGTCCAGGGGAGTGGAATCCTTGGGAACCCGGTCCCTGAAGGTTTAATTACAATGCCTGCCGTGATAGGTGAAGTTTGGGCTTCTGTGGACCAAACAGAGTCCTGCGGCGGGGATCAGGTAACTGGGGGCCCCCAGGAACTTGGTTCTATTGGGGGACCCCCAAGCCTAATTTGTCTGTCTGATACCTAACAGTATTCCCGCTAATATCTGTGTATGCCTGTAACTACTGAAAATGTAAAATTTTAATAGTAGTCAAGAAAAAAAAAAAAAGGACCGCGGTACCTGTGTTAAACCACTAGAGGCCGCTGTGGTCCATTTTTCTTGTCATGTGGATCTTTGGTTTTCTCAAGTCAAAAGATCCAGGCAGTTGGTAAGTTTCTCTGTGGGAATCCACTTCCTCTGCCCTGTTGCTGCGCTCATCCACCGCACAGGCCCTCCGGCAAAAAGGGCCCTGGCTCCTAGTCCCTGTTTGATTTTCGAAAAGGGCGCCAATGGCGCACGGGCGTGCACGCGCCTCCTATGAAAAAAAAGGGGCGGGGCGGGTGAATGACGCTCGATGCACGCCACGGCGCTTCTGCGCATGTGCAGGCGTCCCAGCTTGTATAAAGACACAGTACAAGTGTCAGCTGGATGCAAACAGAGCTAGCAACAAACAGTGGCACACAGAGGCGGTTGATGCAGGCATCCCCATAGAAAGGCACTTTAGTGGACACCAGCGGGTATATAGCAGCAACTGTGTTAGACTATTACCAGCAAAATTGGTGTATGACGACGGGAATACCTCAGCTTTGTGCTTATAGGATATGTCGTCCAGACGCTCTGGAAATAGATCTTCCAAGAAGCGAAAGGGGTCTCCGTCGGGCTCTGAGGATTTTGGGCATGCTGTACTGCGCCAATCTCCCCTGAAATTTCAGAGGTCAGTAGCCGTAGGAACCCCGCAGGTGTACCTGGTACTGCGGCTGTCCCCAGTCCACCTGCTCCTGTATATATAACAGAGGAGGTTTTATCCTCAACTCTGGGAGGATTGGAAGAGAGATTAACAGCATTGATCGCTGCTTCCCTGTCACAGGAAAAGCGCGTCCGATCTCCGTCTCCTCCTGCAGAGTGCCTGTTAGTGGAGGAACAGCCCTACACAGAGATCGACCTACCTGAAGGGGATCAGGTGAGGTTGATAAAGTTATAGAGGAATCAACAGTGGAAGAACCTTTCTCAGCATCTCAGGCTGAAAGATTATGGGTTCAGTCTCTGACTAACATGGTCCGAGCAGCATTTAAAATGCCTCTGGCGGAACCATCAACCACTACTGTCTCCTCGCTGGGGTCGCTGAAAGCTCCCCAGACTGTCTGTTCCTTCCCAATCCACCCTTTATTGGAAGGGTTTATTTACCAGGATTGGGAGCATCCTGTAAAATAATTTACTCCCCCCAAGAGATTTCCAGTGATCTATCCCATGGAGGATAAGTTCATAAAAAAAAAAAAAAATGGAGGGTCCCTACAGTGGACACAGCCATCTCTTGTGTAAATAAATCACTGACATGTCCAGTAGATAATGTTCCAATGTTCAAGGACCCAATAGATAAAAAATTGGAGTCTTTACTAAAATCTGCTTTCTCTACAGCAAGCATGGTGACACAACCTGCAGTAGCAGCGATTGGAGTCTGCCAAGCAATGAAAGATCAGTTGAAACAAGTCTTAAGGGACTTACCAGATCAGCAGGCTCTTGCCCTAGCTGACCTACCTAGAGCCTTGTGTTGCGGTGGACGCCATAAAGGATACAATCCAACAGGCATCCCGCTTTACGCTGTCTGTAGACATATGCGTAGGCTTCTATGGCTCAAAAACTGGTCTGCTGAAGCTCTCTGTAAGAAATTGCTGATTAGCTTCCCATTTCATGGAGAACGCTTATCTGGAGATGATCTGGACAAATATATCCAGAAAACTTCTGCCGGTAAAAGTACACTCTTGCCGGTTAAGAACAAGGGTAGAAATCCTTCTTTTAAGAGGCCTACTTCTCCAGTCCCTGGCACATCGGCTGTGAAACAGTTCCGACGGCCTCCGCGGTCAAATCCAGGGGGCAGAAATCAGGGACAATCACAGGGTAACAAGAAACCCTGGGTCAAGAGAGGTACAAAACCTCCCCCTAAGTCATGAAGGGTTGCCCCCACTCAATCGGGTGAGGGGAAGACTTCAGTTGTTCACAGAGACCTGGCGGGACACCATCAGAGTTTGGTGATCTCCGCAGTAAGTCTGGGATACAGGCTGGAGTTAAAAGACATTCCTCCTGCCCATTTTATAAGGTCAAACGTGCCAAGCGATCCCCAGAAGAGTGGATCCCTCCTTCTGGCACTAGAGCAACTATTGCCCCAAGGGTAATCATGAAGGTTCCCTTGGAAGAAAACGGGTTCGGGTTTTACTCGAACCTTGTCACAGTCCCCAAACCAAATGGGGACATGAGGCCCATATTAAATATAAAAGGGCTAAACAAGTTCCTACATATCAGGACTTTTTCGGATGGAGTCGATCCGATCGGTGGCCACCGCCCTACAAGGGCAGAAATGGTTAGCCTCGATCGACATAAGGGATGCTTATTTGCATATTCCCATCTGTCCGGCCCACCAGAAATTTCTACGCTTTGCAGTAGAAGGGCGCCATTTTCAGTTCAGAGCCTTACCTTTCGGTCTGGCCACAGCACCACGAGTGTTCACAAAAATTCTGGCCCTACGATTGGCCAAACTAGGAACACAAGGTGTAACGATAATGGCATATCTAGACGACTTGTTGCTGATAGACCACTCAGTGAAAAAAAATAGAAGTGGTCGTTCACAAGATAATCAAGTATCTGGAATCTCATGGTTGCATTATCAACCGAGACAAGTCAGCCCTAAAACCAGTCAAAAGTCTGGAATACTTGGGGGCTAAGACTGGATTCAAATCAGAGAAAGATTTTCTTACCTCCAGAGAAGGTGTCGTCTTTGAAAGATTTGACCCACTTAGTGGGTACAAAAAAGAAAACCATCCATACGCCTGTGTCTAAGGCTGCTGGGAAAAATGGTGGCTTCATTCAAAGCAGTACCCTACGGTCAATTCCATTCAAGGAACTTGCAGAGGGCCATACTGTCAGCCTGGAACAAAAAAGTTCAGGCTTTAGACTTACCAATGTCCCTGTCCCCTTCCGTTCGCAAGAGCCTCCATTGGTGGTTGGTGCCCCAGAATCTGGAAAAAGGGAAACCCTTCAGTCCGGTTTCTTGGAAGGTGGTCACTACAGATGCCAGCCTCATAGGCTGGGGGGCAGTACTGGAGCAATGGTCTCTCCAGGGCAAGTGGTCAGAAGCAGAGAAGGCCCTGCCCACCAATCTCTTAGAGATACGAGCAGCCTGGTATGCCCTAGTAGCATGGACATCCAAACTCCAAGGGTCGTGCAGCCCAGAGGGAAGCGAATTGCATCCTGGAATGGGCAGAAAGGTATGTCACAGCCATATCCGCGGTTTTCATCCTAGGAGTGGAAAATTGGAGAGCGGACTTTTTAAGTCGCCAGCAATTATGCCCGGGGGAATGGTCTCTTCACCCCGAGGTTTTCCAGGCAATATGCCAGCGGTGGGGAACACCGGATGTAGATCTGCTAGCATCCAGATTCAACGCAAAGGTGGACAGATTTGTGTCTCGCACAAAGGATCCCCTAGCTTGCGGTTCGGATGCCCTAGTGTTCCCTTGGGATCAGTTCAAGCTGATATATGCATTCCCACCGCGATTAATCCGCAGAATCAGGGTAGAAAAGAAACCAGTGATTCTGGTGGCTCCAGCGTGGCCCCGAAGGGCATGGTACGCGGAGATTGTAAAAATGTCAGTGGGAAGTCCTTGGACCCTCCCACATCGTCCGGACCTGCTTTCGCAAGGACCGATATACTACCCTTCCTTACCAGCCCTAGGTTTGATGGCCTGGCTATTGAAGTATCCAGGCAGATCTATTATAGGATCTAGAAGGCGTACATCACGTGGTGTGAGGCCAGGAAATGGCATCCACGTAAGTACGTAATAGGTAGGATTCTGGACTTCCTACAGTGGGCTGTACATAGGAAGCTTGCCTTGAGTACTATCAAGGGTCAGACGGCCTTGTCAATATTTTTTTCAAAGGCCCTTGGCTTTGCATTCATTAGTCAAAGCTTTCATACAAGGAGTGATGCGTATTAGCCCTCCGGTTAGTATTCCCATGGGACTTAAACCTGGTTCTGTCGGTTCTACAGAAACAACCGTTTGAACCATTACAACACATTTCCTTGGTTCTTTTCACCAGGAAATTGATTTTCTTAGTAGCCATTTGTTCGGCTAAAAGAGTATCGGAATTAGCCGCCTTGTCCTGTAAGGAGCCATATCTGGTTATCCATAAGGACAGAGTAGTATTACGTCCTCATCCAGCCTTCTCCCCCACATTCTAAAAAAGAGAGGGCTCTCTAATCCTGTGGTATCTACCATGATCAATGCCAGGAAACCGGCTAAGGTGGTATCGAGGTTCCATTTGAACCAAGATGTGGTTCTTCCTTCCTTTTTCCCCAAACCTAGTTCGGTAGAGGAAAAGTTATTGCATTCTTTGGATGTAGTAAGAGCAGTTAAAGCTTATCTTAAAGCCACTGCTCAGATTCGCAGAACGGATACTTTGTTTGTTCTGCTGGAAGGCCCCAGAAAGGGTCAGGCAGCATCAAAAATCTACTTTAGCCAAGTGGATTCGACAGGTCATAATACAAGCCTATGGCTTGAAAAGGAGACCGCCTCCGTTCAAAGTTAGGGCGCACTCCACAAGAGCAGTTGGAACTTCATGGGCAGTGCATCACCAAGCCTCCCTGGCTCAAGTCTGTAAGGCCACAACATGGTCCTTAGTACACACGTTTACTAGATTCTACCAGGTAGACGTTAGAAGTCAGGAGGCTGTCGCCTTTGGGCGCAGTGTGTTGCAGGCCGCAAAAGAGCCTCATGCCTGATGGCGCCCAGCTTATGTATAGTGTATCCCTCCCCTCATTGGGCATTGCTTTGGGACGTCCCATTAGTAATGACTAAGTCGCTCTGTGTCCCGTGATGTACGAAAAAGAAAAAGGGATTTTTATAACAGCTTACCTGTAAAATCCTTTTCTTGGAGTACATCACGGGACACAGAGCTCCCACCCCTCTTTTTGGGACACTTATTGCTTTGCTACAAAACTGAGGTGCTCCCGGATGGGAGGGGCTTATATAGGGGAGGGTACTTCCGGTTTGGAAGTGGCCAGTGCCAGCACCTGAAGGTAATCTATATAACCCATTAGTAATGACTAAGTCGCTCTGTGTCCCGTGATGTACTCCAAGAAAAGGATTTTACAGGTAAGCTGTTATAAAAATCCCTTTTTTCTGATGTGGATACTTTGTTTAAAGGACTAGTGGTTAAGCTAGCCATAGATGGATCAAATTTTTGATCCTTGTATGGCTGTCCTCTTGACTAAAGTCAATTGTGTCCCCACTATCAGAATACTCAGTGAGGCAGATTCCTCCATCCAACTTAATAGGGAGGATGGAGGAGCAATCCGTTTTTTTTTTTTCAATCAGCACGTTGGCTGATCGAAACAAGTGCATCATAAGGAGCCATTTGTCCCATCAATAAGCAACTGAATTGCAGTTTACAATTGGTCATAGTAACAAAAATTAAGCTATAGTTTCTTTTTTTATTCAAATAATCAGTCATCCTGTCATAACCAGCAAAAACTAGGTGGCAATAAAATCTAAAGTTTGCATGCCCTGCGAGAGAAATCACTTCTACAAGTGCTCCAGTAGTCCCAACTTACCAATGGCTTTTCCCTATGCGTGTTCACAGCTTCAATATTCAGAAAGATGGATTCAACTTTACAACCTGCAAGCAAAGTAGTAAAATAAATACAATAAGATAAATACAATCCGTTTTGATACAGTATTGAAAATAGTGCTAAAAAATAAGCAACTCCATATACAAACCTTAAATGATTACCTTCCAACCCCCCCCCCCCCCAAAAAAAAAAAACACTTAAAAATTTATGAACGCCCTAAATATTTTCTTAGTATACCTGGCTTCATGCCCCCTTTTGTTGCATAATCTTTACCATTACCAGCACTTCCTGTTGTAGGCTGACAACGCTAAGCCACTTTCTCACAAATCAACAGCACGCCATGTTATCTACAGCTGACCACTGGCCTCTGCCCACCAAATTTTTACTCTTGCAGTTCTGCCTCTGTAGTTATCTACCTGGACTTCAATGCATTTGCAGATAGTCACATTTCATGTTGGCCTAGGCCAGTGATGGCGAACCTTGGCCACCCCAGATGTTTTGGAACTACATTTCCCATAAGTAGTTAAGCATCATGGGAAATGTAGTTCCAAAACATCTGGGGTGCCCAAGGTTCACCATCACTGGCCTAGGCAGATACCACCCTAATAGCACTATAGCATACAAACAGTGCAGAATAAAAAATAAATATACCAAAGACGCTTTTTTTTACTGCTGTGTGTTAAGAGTCCTGTACCTACAAGATGAAAAGAGAAAAAAAAAAAAAAAGAAGGTTTTCCCCTGAATAGGTGGTACCCGGCGATACCTGCAATCTAATCCTCTGTAGTGCAACTGTACATATATGAAGAAACTAACGGAGATAGCAACCAGATTCTGTAGTCATTGTTCCCCCTATCTCTGCTCAATCCCACACTATACTATTAGCTGGCGAAGCCACCCACCGTAGTGATTGGAGGAAGCAAACCAGAGCCAGTGACCACAAGCTGCACTATGAAGCAAAGGTAATGGACTCACTCGAGCTACTGCCATGTTTTTAGAAGGTGGACAGCCATCCAGAACGCAGATCAACCAACTGCCACTTTTTACTGCTGCCCGTGTTCACCTAGTCTTTCTCCGATACTAAATTATGTTTTTTTGGGCTGAATGACAACCAGTATCACTTAAAGCATAGCTCCATTCAAAAGTGGAACTTCCGCTTATGTCGCCTCCTCACCCCCCCTCAAAAGTTTGCCCCCTCCTCCTTCCTCCGCCAGGCCAATTAGAAAGCGCAGCGCCCTTTGTGTATGTGCAGTAGGGAACCAGCCGTGAACCTGAAAGGCTTCACTACCGGTTTCCCTTTCCAGGAATGGTGGTGGCAGCATGCGACAGCCGATCTGAAAATAGGCTGGGGTACCAATATCGCAGGAACCCTGGACAGGCAAGTGTCCGAATATTAGGTCAGCAGCTACAGTATTTATAGCTGCCGACTTAATTTTTTCATGGGGGCCGGGCCGGAACTCCTCTTTAACCTACTTCCAAGCCTGGACGGTCAGAGACACACTCCCTGGGAGTCAGTCATCACAGCAGCCTGGGCTCAGAATATATTACTGCACTGAAGGGTGCTCTATGCGGCTGCTGATGGAGGAGGAGAAATGACCCATCATCACCAGATCAACAAGACGCCCCTTGAAATAGGTGTGTGCACACGTGCATAATAAATATGAAGGTGCAGGGGAGGGAACATAACAAAAGCTGGAGTTCTGCTTTAACCACTCCTGGGCCAGGCCTTTTTCTGACATTTGTTGTTACAAGTTTAAAATAGTATTTTTGCTAGAAAATATCCAAACATTATAATATATATATATATATATATATATATATTTTTTTTAGCAGAGACCCTAGAGAATAAAATGGAGATTGTTGCTATACTTTGTCACACCGTATTTGCGCAGCGGCCTTACAAACGCATTTTTGGAAAAATATATTTTTTATTAAAAAACAAGACAGTAAAGTTGGCCCAATTTTTTTGTATAAATGTGAAAAAGACGATGTTGTTACGCCGAGTAAATTGATACCCAACATGTCAGGCATTAAAATTGCGCACGCTTGTGGAACGGCAAAAAACTACAATACTTAAAAATCTCCATAGGTGACGCTTTAAACATTTTTTTCAGGTTAACTGTTGAGTTACAGAGGAGGCTAGAATTATTGCTCTCGTTCAAACTCATGTGTGGTTTGAACACTGTTTATATATGTGGGCACGACTTTCGACAGGGCCTTTTTTTGAGAGATCTGGGGTCAAAAAGACCTCAGATCTCACAATTAAAAAATAACTTAAATGTCATTTTAGTTTTACCAAAAAAAAAAAAAATATTTCCCTTTAAGGCTGTTGAGCGGAAGTGACGTCAGACATCACTCCGGTCCTCCAAAATGCATAGAGTCGAGTGGGGGGCCATCTTGCCCTCACTCAACTTCCTGCCCATCGGTCCAGAAGGTCGGATCATTTTCGCTGCTTCCGACGTATCCAGTAAGCAGGGAAAACGCCCGGGAAGCACCTCTCTCACTGCCCATAAAAGTGATCCCGTGGCAAACCCGCCTCCAGAACCACTTATCTGAAAGAAGTTTGCCCACTGTGTAAAAAAACATACCGGGGTTATGGCAGCTAGTTGCTGCCATAACCCAGGTATATCATGTCAAAGTAATGACGTATATATACAGTGGGTGGTTCAAGTTGCAGTTACACTCAGGGCCGTCGTTAGAAATCACAGGCTACCTGACTGGCCGCATACCCACCATTACAATTTAATATTTTTAAACATTTTTGGTTTGGAGGAAATGTCAGGGGTTTAAAACAGACTGACATCTCACCTTTAAGAGAAAGTAATTGAGGACAGATGCTTCAGTTCCTTTCTCTGTAGCTTCAGCTGCACTGAAGATGAATGAACGGGAGACAGAGGCTACTGTTCATTCATAAACAGAAGAATAGTAAACAAAGTGTACTATTCTCAGTTCTCAATAGGCACAAGATCGATCAGTAACAATTCAGTAGAGGAAGGGGCAGGTAAATCACATTTACCTGCCCCTTCCCCCACTCTCCATCTACCTGTGTACCCCCAGCAGCCAGCGGGAGGGGAAAGCAGTCAGCGCTGCGGTGGGGACGAGGGGGGACAGATTTGGGAAGCATGCAGAGGGGGGTTGGTGCGGTGGGTCGGGAGGACAATTACAGAATGCTTCACTGTCTTTCCCTCCAGCAGTTGAAAGCCGACGAGGAACCAGCTTTTAGCTGCTGGAGGGAGAGACAGTGTGCAGCTTTTTGTAATTGTCCTCCAAACCCGCTGCACTGATCCCCGTTGCCTGGGCTCCCCTGTATACCCGGGCCCCCTACAGGAGGCCCGATGGTACCCCCCCTATGTGTGGCCCTGGGGTTAAATTTTATCAGCTGAGCACCAACACAACACTGGCAAAAAATAAAAATAAAAGTTTTATGAGCCACATTTGCAGAACGATGTAGAAACTGGCCAAATAAACCACATTGCGATCCATCCACATCAGAAACTCGAGAAATAAAAGCAACTCCCTTCGATAGGTAAATTGATCACTCACCATAGGCCACAGGCGTCAGTTTCAATACAGTGTGAAGAGGACATTTCAGGTATGGCAGCTCTTCTAGGGAGAATAAAAACATTACACAGTGCGTATACAGTCCCAAGTCTCGCTATCAAAAGCATGAACCAACTCCTATTCCTTAGAATACAGCAATCATGAAAGAAATATGTAGGCTCCCATTGTTTCCTGCTGCTTTCTGAAGATGCCAATTGCCTGGCTGTCACTCCGATGTGGAGGCTTCAATGCTTTCCAGAGTCACCCACCCAGAACAGGTACAATAAGGATACAGAACTTTGATTTTTGCATGCTTCATGTTTGAAGCCTGTCAGTAATTTCAGAAGCAACGGTAGACTACACATTACCCTCACATAAAGATAGGGATCCAGAACCTGCTACACTGCTCATGTCATCCACACATCTGTTTCAACGGCTATAGGCTGGCAAATATCCCTGAGAAAAGTACATTGAGAGATGCATCTAGGTGCAGTAACCAGCAATCCTCACCAATCGTAACAGAACCAGAATACTCTCCCTTTCTCCCGCTTTGGAGATATAAAGGTTTAGGCGGGGGGGAGCACATGGTCGCCACATCCTATAATACACCAATCTGTTGGGGTATCTGTGCTTCCTGGTTCACAATCATTAGCCGGGACTGGAGCCATCAATGACAGCCTCATCTGACAGCCACATACAGCAGCAGCTAGCTGTCAAAGGAGTACGTATTCAGTGTATGTCTCACAAGCAATATATCACATGTCCTGTTGCTGACTAACTTTGGCTTGGTGACCCAAGACCATCCAAGCTAATGGATTTGATCAGGATACCCCCACAGTCTTGCGACAACCCCACCTCTTCATCTTAACTGCCTCCTACCCGTCCTATAAACAAAATGACAGCTAAGCGAAAGTACTGCTATTCTGGTAGGATATGGCCTCCGGGGGCCATACTGCAAAGCGATCCATCATCTTCTGTGAAGGGCCTGGTGCCATGTGATCAATCACAGTCATCACCTGACAGTTGTACACAAACTGATTTCATTTAAAGCCATTCATTGTGTACCATTGTAATGATCTGATTGGTCACAGTAAATCATAGTACAGACTGGGCTGGTCACAGCCACCTTGGGATAGCTGTGACCAACCACAGCTATCAAAATGGTACACATTAAATGGCTATGAATTAATGGATGCCATTCATAAAACGATTGCTTATAACAGTAGTGGTCACTGTTCTAAGCAATCAGTGTAAAAAAAAAAAAAAAATCCTGCTCACTTCCCCATAGTAGTACAGTGTAATTATTTTACTATGGCACTGCTGTGGTCAGAAAGTTTTAGCTTTGTTTTTTTTACATAGGTCACAATGCCTCTTACTAAATACTTGACTGTCTACTTTCCAAAAAAGGGTCACGTGGGGGTATTTGTACTGTTCTGGGATTTTAGGGACTCAAGAACTGAGATAGGCCGTCAGCACATCAGGATTGATCAATTTTCCCCCGTAGGGTTCAATATTGAGTTGGCCAACCCTTTGCAGCTATAACAGCTTAAACTCTTCTGGGAAGGCCGTCCACAAGGTTTAGGAGGGTGTCTATGGGAATGTTTGACCATTCTTCCAGAAGCACATTTGTGAGGTCAGGCACTGATGTTGGACGAGAAGGCCTGGCTCACAGTCTCTGCTCTAATTCATCCCAAAGGTGTTCTATTGGGTTGAGGTCAGACTCTGCAGGCCAGTCAAGTTCCTCCACCCCAAACTTGATCATCCATGTCTTTATGGACCTTGCTTTATGCACTGGTCCAAATCATTTGATGAAGGGGGGATTATGGTGTAGGATTGCATTTCAGGAGTTGGGCTTGACCCCCCTTAGTTACAGTGAAGAGAAATCTTAAGGTGTCCACATACCAAGACATTTTGGACAATTTCATCCTACCAACTTTGTGGGAACAGTTTGGGGATGGCCCCTTCCTGTTCCAACATGACTGCGCACCAGTGTGCAAAGCAAGGTCCACAAAGACATGGATGAAAGTTTGGGGTGAAGGAACTTGACTGGCCTGCACAGAGTCCTGACCTCAACCCGATAGAACACCTTTGGGATATTATAGAGCAGAGACTGCGAGCCAGGCCTTCTCGTCCAACATCAGTGCCTGACCTCACAAATCCGCTTCTGGAAGAATGGTCAAACATTCCCATAGACACTCCTAAACCTTGTGGACGGCCTTCCTAGAAGAGTTGAAGGTGTTATAGCTGCAAAGGGTGGGCCAACTCAATATTGAACCCTACGGACTAAGACTGGGATGCCATTAAAGTTCATGTGTAAAGGCAGGTGTCCCAATACTTTTGGTTACATCTACAAAAAAACAAAAACAATCAATCACATATACGGCATTGAGATGATGTATCACTTTATCCAGCATCACATTGCTGCAACCATGTGCCCAATTACTCCTTTAATGTGATACATCATCTCAATGCCATATCACCGTATTGTGGAAGGATAATGGGCCGCACTCACCGGCTGTTTTGTCTAGAAAGTAGGCCAGCAGGCAGCGCATAACAGCTTGGTGGCAGATCACCAAAACATTCTCCTGACGCTCCAGCTCCATAATAACCGGCTCCAGTCTCTGTACAATGTCCTCATAGGACTGTAGGAAGAAAGAACAGAATGTAACAGAAAGGGGGCAAATGTCTGCACATCATTCAAGGAAAAAAAAAAAAAAATCCACGTCTTTATGAAGACACCAAATGAGAAAAAGGGTTACGATTTATTTATAACCTCCCCACCCCAGGCATCTATACTTGTTCAGCCACACTCCCTCCCCACACTACCAGAACACCAGGCTATTGCAATGAGGCTTTCAGCCGGGGAAGCAGGTAACCCCCTCATGTGAGGGTGCTCAGGTCCCAGCGGCAGATTAATTTGTGGATTTTTAGCGCAGTATACCACCTTGTATTGATCTTCTCACATAACAGCAATCGGGTTAATTAAATAGAAAACAGCAGCGACAAACCATGTGATACAACCATAGAAAACGTAAATAAATTAAAAAATTCTGAAAAGTACATGAGTGAAAGTCCACGTGATGTATAAAAAAAATAAAATAAAAAAATTCAGAAAAATTATTTTTATCTAAAGGGGTTCCACCACCAAGAAGCATGCAGATCCTCTTGTGACAAATCACACAGCTAGTTGAAATTCTTACCACACATCATGTGGACTTCCACTTATATGTACTTTTCAGAATTTGTACTTTTAAACTTTACCATCTCACTTGATTACAGTGGGGATCGAAAGTTTGGGCACCCCAGGTAAAAAATGTGTATTAATGTGCATAATAACGAAGCCAAGGAAAGATGGAAACATCTCCAAATGGCATAAAATTACAGATTCGACATTCTTATAATATGTCAAAAAAAAAAGTTAGATTTTATTTCCATCATTTACACTTCCAAAAATTACAGAAAACAAAAAAATGGCGTCTGCAAAAGTTTGGGCACCCTTCAGAATTTATAGCATGCACTGCCCCCTTTGCAAAGCTGAGACCCGCCAGTGTCATGGATTGTTCTCAATCATCGTCTGGGAAGACCAGGTGATGTCAATCTCAAAAGGTTTTAAATGGCCAGACTCATCTGACCTTGCCCCAACAATCAGCACCGTGGGTTCTTCTAAGCAGTTGTCTAGAAAACTGAAACTGAAAATAGTTGACGCTCACAAAGCTGGAGAAGGCTATAAGAAGATAGCAAAGCGTTTTCAGATGTCAATATCCTCTGTTCGGAATGTAATTAAGAAATGGCAGTCATCAGGAACAGTGGAAGTTAAAGAAAGATCTGGAAGACCAAGAAAAATATCAGACAGAACAGCTTGCAGGATTGTGAGAAAAACAATTCAAAACCCATGTTTGACTGCACGATCCCTCCAGAAAGATCTGGCAGACACTGGAGTTGCGGTACACTATTCCACTATAAAGAGATACTTGTACAAATATGGTCTTCATGGAAGAGTCATCAGAAGAAAACCTCTTCTACGTCCTCACCACAAAAATCAGCGTTTGAACTTTGCAAATGAACATATAGACAAGCCTGAGGCATTTTGTAAACAAGTTCTGTGGACCGATGAGGTTAAAATAGAACTTTTTGGCTGGAATGAGCAAAAGGTACGTTTGGAGAAGAAAGGGCACAGAATTGAATGAAAAGAACCTCTGTCCAACTGTTAAGCATCGGGGTGGATCAATCATGCTTTGGGGTTGTATTGCAGCCAGTGGCACAGGGAACATTTCACGAGTAGAAGGAAAAATGGATTCAATAAAATTTCAGCAAATTTTGGATGGTAACTTGATGCCATCTGTGAAAAAGCTGAAGTTAAAGAGAGGATGGCTTCTACAAATGGATAATGATCCTAAACACACCTCAAAATCCACGGGGGATTACATCAAGAGGCGTAAACTGAAGGTTTTGCCATGACCTTCACAATCTCCTGACCTCAACATTATTGAAAACCTATGGATAGACCTTAAAAAGAGCAGTGCGTGACAGACAGCCCAGAAATCTCAAAGAACTGGAAGACTTTTGTAAGGAAGAATGGGCAAAGATACCTCAAACAAGAATTGAAAGACTCTTGGCTGGCTACAAAAAGTGTTTACAAGCTGTGATACTTGCCAAAGGGGGCAGTACAAGATATTAACTCTGCAGGGTGCCCAAACTTTTGCAGACGCCATTTTTTGTTTTCTGTAATTTTGTAAGTGTAAATGATGGAAATAAAATCTAACTTTTTTTGACATATTATAAGAATGTCTAATCTGTAATTTGATGCCATTTGGAGATTTTTCCATCTTTCCTTGGCTTCGTTATGCACATTAATACACATTTTTACCTGGGGTGCGCAAACTTTTGATCCCCACTGTACACAATTTTTTATTCTGTCATTGATCGATTATAGATCAAACTTAATCTATCCAAAACTGAACGTATAATTTTTCCTCCCCCACGTGCCTCTTCCCCTGATCTCTGTCAAAATCGATGGCACAACTATCAGGCCATCCCCACATGCCAAGGTCCTAGGAGTAGTCCTGGACTCTGAACTCACCTTTAACCACTTCCCGCCCGGTCAATAGACAATTGACGTCCGGGAAGTGGTTTCGTTATCCTGACTGGGCGTCTATTGACGCCCTGCAGGATAACAGCCGCCGCACGCCCGGGGGGGCGCGCATCGCCGCGATCAATGGAGCGGTGTGTCAGTCTGACACACCGCAGCACCGATATCGGTAAAGAGCCTCCGGCGGAGGCTCTTTACCACGTGATCAGTCATGTCCAATCACGGCTGATCACGATGTAAACAGGAAGAGCCGTTGATCGGCTATTCCTCATTCACGTCTGACAGACGCGAGTAGAGGAGAGCCGATCGGCGGCTCTGACGGGGATTTGCGCTGATTATTCATCAGCGCAGCCCCCCCTTGGATGCCCACACTGGACCACCAGGATGCCGCCCAGGACCACCAGGGAAGCAGGCAACATGTGGATGGCCAGGTACACCCTCCATGGCCATCCACATGTTACAAAACATGCGCCAATCGGTGCCCACAAATGGGCACCGACTGGCACAATAGCATAAAAAAAGTGATGCCCAGCAATACCACCACCAGTAATAACCAGTGCCACCCATATGTACCCATCAGTGCCGCCCATCAGGTGCCGCCATATCAGTGCCCATCATTGACGAAGAAAAAAAACGTATTTACAAAAAAAATTAACAGAAACAAATAAAAACATTTTTTTTCAAAATCTTCGGTCTTTTTAAAAAAATAAATAAATCGCAGAGGTGATCAAATACCACCAAAAGAAAGCTCTATTTGTGGGAACAAAATGATAAAAAATTGTTTGGGTACAGTGTAGCATGGCCGCACAATTGTCATTCAAATTGCGACAGCGCTGAAAGCTGAAAATTGGCTTGGGCAGGAAGGTGCGCAAGCGCCTGGTATTGAAGTGGTTAAGCCTCATGTCCAATCACTGTCCAAATCTCACCGCCTCAACCTCCGCAACATCTCCAAAATACGCCCCTTTCTAACCAATGACACAACAAAGCTTTACTCCCTGGTCATCTTTAGCCTTGATTACTGCAACTCCCTCCTCATTGGTTTACCTCTGCATACTCTATCCCCTTCAGTCCATCATTAATGCTGCTGCTGCCAGACTCATCCACCTTACCAACCGCTCTGTCTCTGCTACTCCTCTCGGTCAATCTCTCCACTGGCTTCCACTCACCCAACAAATTAAATTCAAAATTCTAACTACCTACAAAGCCACCCACAACTCTGCCCCCAGCTACATCACTGACCTAGTCTCTAAATACCAACCTAATCGTTCTCTTCGTTCTTCTCAAGACCGCCTGCTCTCCAGCTCTCTCATCACCCGCTCCCATGCTAGTCTCCAGGACATTTCCAGAGCCTCTCCAAGCCTATGGAACTCCTTACCTCAATCTGTCCATCTATCATCTCCTTTATTAGCTTTTAGAGGATCCCTGAAAACCCTCTCTTCAGAGAAGCCTATCCTACCCACACCTAACTGTATTTTCATTTTTGTCCATCTACTACCCTTTGTTCCACATGACCCTCCCTTCTAGACCAAGCTCTAATGAGCAGGGCCCTCTGATCCCTCCTGTATTGAATTGTATTGTGATTGTACTGTCTTCCCTGATGTAAAGCGCTGTGCAAACTGTTGGCGCTATATAAATCCTGTATAATAATAAATCTTTCTATACAATTTTGTTTTTCATTTTCAATTAGCGTGACAATTCTGTTTATTTTTGCTATGCGAGAAGGAAAATTGGGGGGGGGGGGGGGGGGTCTTCTCCCTGTATATTCTCCAACACCAGTCAGTTTAAACAGGCGGAGGATGCTGCAGTGGGATGACAGTGATTAATCATGACTGTTCAAGTATAGCTTAAAGTGTTACGAAACCCAGAACAGTAAAATCAGTCTGTACATACAATAAAGCATGCTACTTTTACTCACTGTAGCACCTAAGGGGTTAATCCTCTGCATTGTGTAAAAAGGGCTGTTTGCTCCTGTCCTCTCTGATCCTCCCCTTCTTGCATTGCCCCCAAAACATGTCTGAATAAGATAGTTACTGGAGTCAGGCTGCACGTCCTCAGTTTGGTGTTTATTGCAAGAGTTTTTTTTTCTTGGGAGTACATGTGATCAGCACAGGGCCAATCAGCACTGTCCAGACAGAGGGTCAGGGGTCCTGCATCCCGATAGGACAGCCGGTGCAGTATGGAAACTACCAGATTTAACCAGTGCTCATCCAGACACTGACAGAAGTCACAAAGACTGCTATATACTGCTGATGAGAAAAAAGGTATTTAGCAGTTTAGATTTACTAAAATAATTGCATTTCCATGTACTGTGGGAGACCAGATAAAGTGAATCAGGCTTGTGGGTTTAGTAAACTAAGTGCAGGCACCATCACTTTGCCCTGAAATTGCAATGCAACGGGGTTTCCTTTAAGATCACTTTGGCTTCTAAAAATAATGGTCCCCTGGCTGTCATTTGCTCCATCGGCTTTAATGCTCCAAGTCATTGACAAGTGTGCAGATTAGGAGTTCTGACTTTGCATTCTCAATGTGACTTATTGGTAGAACAGCCAAATTAAAAAAAAATCGGACCTTACGTTTTTTGGATTTCTATAAAATATTTAAGAGCTTCATTGACATTTAGGCCTCTAACAGAGCAGACTCAGTTCCAATCAGCAGTGGATCCACCGACAGATCCCCTGCTGATCAGAGCAGGCAGATGACATGTCAGTTATGTAGAGCGGACGCGGACAGAGCCCACTCTGCTCTATGGGCGGACCAGTGCAAGCGGACTCTGCCGTCAGTTAACACCCAACCATCTCTGATCAGATCCGCCTACACAGGAGGAGAACAGACCCGCTTCCATTTGTTTTTAGCGGACCGGATTGGAGGTAGGTGGATGGAAAACGGACACAAGTTCATTTATACCTGCTGGTTCATAAGGGTGAATAGACCCGCCCAATCAGGTCCACCTTAAAAACTAGACCGGATCAGAACAATTGTGTGAACGGGGCCTTAGATATTAGATATATGTTGATGAGTGAGCATGTTTAAAAGCTCATCTTTCTGTGCAGCCCAACTAAAATTCCATACAGATCCATATTTGCCAGCAAACAGAAGGGGCATGTCCCTCCCTACAGGTCCATATTTACCAGCAGACAGAAGGTCATAGGTGGTGTTCCACCTGTGACTCAATTAGCATAAAACAACCTAAAAAATGGTTTGCAAGCACTGCAAATTATAAGCGGTATTAAACATTGGTTTAGGAGATAGTCACAGTACTCACAGGTGAGCCTCATTACAGGCTTACCTGTAGGTAAAAGATGAAAAAGTGGGTTTACTACCACTTCAAGCCCCCGGTCATGGAACATTGCAATCATACGAAGTTGCACAATTTCAAAGTAGTACCATTTCAGGTGCTACTTGGAAAATATCTGCGACTTCATGCACAGACTTTATGCAAGTCGTACCTGAACTTGCCAAAAATAGTGCAAGAACTACTTTTAAAAGCGGTGCAACTCGATGGATTTCTTCAGAGCCTCTCCCATCCTCTGACACCGCTACCTCAACCTGTCCGGCTATCTCCTACTCTTGCTACCTTCAAGTGATCCTTGAAAACTCATCTCTTCAGGGAAGCCCATCACGCCTCCAACTAATCTTTTACCACTTCCATCAGCTAATTACCCACAGTTACAACCTTTTGTACCGCCTGCCCCACCCTATTAGATTGTAAGCTCTACTGAGCAGGGCCCTCTTGTACTTTATTGTATTCTAACTGTATTGCCTCCCTTTTCCTATTGTAAAGCGCTGCGTAAACTGTTGGTGCTATCTATATAAATCCTGTATAATATAATAATAATTTGACCATTTTCATTGCAGACAATAGGGTGTGCAACTTGTCATGCGATTTCAAAATAACAAATCACATGACAAGTCACACCAGTGTGACCAGGGGCTTAATGCACGACTGGTAGAAAAGATCATTAAGTGGTAGCGGTTTGCAAACCTTACCTTTTTCCTGCCCATCTGGTTCTAACATACCACATTAACAGAAGTTGATTTACTTGCAAAAAATCTGCACATCCCGTCATACCATGACCAGTATTGTGCCAAGCGTCAGTGGCACATTGTTCTGAAAATTCCTTGCGACAGCTCAGCTTCCTCCACACTCACCTCTCCCTTAGGGTATCTGTAGCGATATTTGTCCTGGTCCCTTAGTGCAAATTCCTCAGGAAAATTATCCTGTATCTCTTCATAAGTCATCTCCTCACACACGCCCTGCAGAGATTAGATACAAAAATGATTTTTTAATCAGAAAACCGGAAGCAATATCATCTCAAAAGATACACAGGATGGATAAATTATGGCACTTCAAGCCTAAACAAAGATCTACAGTTTTTGCCACATTAGTCTCAATTCAACATGTTATGACAATTGACATTCCCAGCAAAAAGCCGCCCCCCCCCCCCAAAAAATAAATAAATACATGGCCGAAGTTTTTTTTTAATTGTTATACAGTACATTAGAATTCACAACAATTTTCCACCTCTCAACGCCATAATATTCAAAATGCCTGATTTGAGACTACATTCTAACAATGTAAAGGTTGTAGTGGCTTCCCTTCTGTCCTATATTTTTATTTATTCCGAGGTGCCCTCCACCAGTGCAACCTTGCACCCTGTGTGAAGGACTAGCATCAAAAAAAGGTAGAGCTTGAAGGACACCGCCACTCGCTGGGTCTTCTTTTTGAGGGCTTTATTTGCCCATTTTTATTAAAAGAAGTTCAAACAAAATCAAAGGTTTCCCTCGCAGGGGTTTCAACACTCCTTAACAAAATGACATTCAGCCTCCTGGCTTATACATACAGCAGTGCTGCTCAGTCCTTCCACTTCAGGCTCTTGTCTGTCTCCTACCATTGAATACCATTGGAAACACCGTCCATTTAGATAGCAGCCCCTTACTGCTCCGAGCCTCAGACTTGGGTCTCTGGCTTCCAGTGTGCAGACAACCACTCTCTGGCTTCTCCAGTGCACACTTGCACTCGTCGGGAGGGTGGAGCCCAGAATGCTGGTCCTGACTATCAGGCCCACACACACACACACCTGAACAATCAGTGTGCCGTTGAGTCTCAAAACCCAGATCCAGGACTAGGGATTTCATCCCACCCAGATCTCTAAGAAATCCCCAGGCTCCAGGTCCCAAAGTGGACTTTAGTAAATCATGAGGAAACTGAAAAGCCAGTTTCCTCCCAAACAAGCAAATATCCTGGAGCCCCTCAACCTGCCTGGTTGAGAATCCTGTATTCATACAGTGGTGGGGTACCACACTCTCACACCTGCTAAAAGTGATGAACTTACTACTGGGTGACCCACTTGAGCAAAGCCTTTCACACTACTCAAGTGTCCTTCTGCACCACTCTACTCTTTAAAAGTGCCCTCCTCCCCATTAGATTTCCCATTCAAACAGTCCTATATGCTACTAGACTGCCGCCCCCAGCAGGGCTCTCCACCGCATGTAGTGCCCTCCTCCGGCACAGCCCTCTACCCTACAAAAAAAGTGTCCTCTTCCAGTTATAGCCCTCTGTCCTTCTAAAGTGTTGCCCGCTTAGGAAAAAAGGCACCAGATGCAGATTTGGTTTTAGGGAACACACGTTTACTTTTAGGAGGTCACAATCACCTAAAACTGCGAAACTAAGCTTTGCTGGGATAATAAGCACCAAAAAAGGTGTCGGGAAACCCCAAAGAGCCCAGTCCACTTCCTACAGTACAGCCCAATTTTTCAGAAACACTCCCCACTTCAAAAGGTATGGGGAGTTGAGGGGTGTTGGGTAGGGTTTCATATAATGCAAATTCAGACTTTGGGATGGTCAGTATATGCACAGGCATATCTAAGGATTCATGGTAAGAAGACTGTAATCATTAAAGTGTATATAAAAAAGGCAAACCTTGTTATTCTTTTTATGTTTTGGATCGAGTAAGACCCCTTTCACACGGGGGCGACAGCGGTAAAGAGCCGCTATTTTTTAGCAGTGCTTTACTGCTGTTCTAGGCTATTTGGCTACTAGCAGGGTGCTTTTAACCCCCGCTAGCGGCCGAGAAAAGGGTAATAACGCCCGAAAAGCACCACTGCCAAAGCGCTTTGCAGGTGGTTTGGCAGCAGTGACCATTCATTTCAATGAGCAGGGCCGGTGGAGGAGTGGTTTATACACCACCCAAAAGATGCTGCTTGCAGGGCTTCTTTTCCTGTCCTGCAAGCACACTGCCCCATTGTGAAAGCACTCAGGCTTTCACAACGGGGCTGCAGAAGAGGCAGTTGAGGCGCCATTTCTAGAGCTAAAACGCCTCAGTGCGATAGGGGTCTAAGGAGGGGACTTTTTGCAGATGGGTGCGTTATCTACTCTATAGCTTGTATTTACCTCCATTTGTCCCTTTGACCATTGTCAATAGAAAGGGAGGAGCAATACTTAACTTTAGGAGTTGTCACCTGAACAAAATGGAGAGATAAAATCGTAAAACACGTTTTGATGACCATTGCCTGAGGAAAATACCTAACCTGGTTTAACATTGATTTTCTCTTCCTTCCTGTTACATTTACAGAAAAGGAATTGAAAGAAAAGAAGAAAAAAAAAAAACTCCCTAATGGGACACAGATTGCATTAAAGTGACAGGGGACTTAGGCCAGGTTGCATATACCAGGTGCATTTTTCCAATACAAGTTTTTGATCCATTGAAGTCTATGGAACAAAAAAAAATTGGCCCCTGGCCCTTTCCATAAAATGTAGATGTGAAAGTGATCCATAGGAAACCATGTTAAATAGATTGTAGTCTGTTTCTGCAAAACAAACTCACTAAAAAATGCATAGGGTGAACCAGGCCTTGGAGCTGGCAGGGGACCGATGCTGCATCGGACAGATGCTGCATCCACCTAGGCAAGTACAATTTAAAAAAAAAAAAAAAAAAAGCTGTACTTCTCCAAGGGAGCTTGCAGAGCATTGCATCACCCTGCAGATTACAGGTGCAATGCTTGCAGACTGTCAGCAAAGCCAATTGCCTGCACCTCCCATATGAGCATACAGTTACTCAATTGCAGGAAGATCAATGAACTATGAGAGCGCCCATTCACTGAGGGCTACAAACCATCTGCTGCAATGGAAGACTAGTTGTAGTTTATTCATTCACAGAACTCTGAATGAAAGACGCAGCTGTGGTAGGTGGAGCACTGTTTTCTAATTGTGACAGCAGGTGTGGGGAGAGGGTCCACTGTCAGGAGGGGGGGGGGGGGGGAGAGAACAGGTGTGAAAAGGATGCGGGACATTTTACACACCAATTAAAGAATGGTAAACTAAGCCCTTAAATAAGGAGTCTGCTGAGAATAAAGGAAATAGCTGTTTAAGGGAGTAAAACAACATTAGATGTAGAAGATAACTTTCACAGAAGACCGTGAGGCTCCTTTCACACTAGTGGATCAATTTTCCGAGGACAGCAAAAGGAGATCAGCAGGCATTTAGGAGGTGATACCACCACCTTTTGATGCCAGATTTCTATTTTTTTTAAAGCTGAGCAGTAATTTTAAATTGCGGGGTTGTATCACAACTGAGAGCCAAGCATTTGACTTGCGGCTGCAGCGTGGCCATATTCACTTACATGGGCGGCATCGCCTGTCAAACTCTGCATGTAGTGTTAAAGTTGCCGCACCACGACCTTTGTAATGTGTGTGCCCTCTTGACCATGTCCGCTTTTAGGTGGGATCAATCTAGGGCCGAAACAACTAATCGATTATGAAATTGATAACAATTTTCATAATCGATTAATCGGCCAGTAACATAATGAGGTTAAAAAATAAACTAAAATTAACCCTTTATAGTACAAAGAGAAAATTGCTACTGTAAATATTACAGTCACTGTCCCACAGTAAAAAATGAACCCCTTACATTAGCGATTATTTGCTCTTTTTGTACTAATTAGTTTTTTTAACCCCATTATGTTACTAAACATCTCAGGCCTGGGTCACACCTCCGAGTTTTTGGTGCTTTTTGCAGAAACACACTACAGTTCATTTACATGGTTTCTATGGGACACGTTCACATCCATGATTTCTTCAGCTGCTGCGTATTTGGAAAGGGCAAGGACTTTTTTTTAAACGCAAAACGGTGCTATTTTAGTTTTTTGGTTTAATATACTTCAATGGAGAAGCTGCAGAAAAGCATGTAATGCGTTTTTGCGGCAATTTGTGTTTTGTAATCTGCCCAACAACAAATTGGCCCAATTTTTTTTTTAAATGCAAAAATTTACCTTTTTTTACGGTTATTAACCGATTAATCGAAACAATAATCGATTATGAAAATAATCGTTAGTTGCAGCCCTAGATCAACCACCTGTTACCGCCGCCTGTATGAAAGGAGCCTTAGAGAAAATGCTCTGCTACAACCGTTTCCTTTAAACAAAATTTAGGATCATGCAAAGGCATTATTTAGTAATAAGCCTACAAAAGATCATCCATGCAACTTACCGCATCAATCTCATTCAGCGCCTTCCACTGCTCATACGGGACGTGCAATGCTTCTGCTGTCTGGATGGTACGCTTCATATGACTGGTCCAAACCTTCAGGTCTGGGATCTGCTGAGACTTAATGAAGTTTCCCAGCGCATGAGCATACTGCAAGAGACCAAGAAGAAGACAGTAAGCAAAAGACATTAAGTCTTGACCGTTAAGACATTCAACTGGGGTCTAAAGCCCTGTACACACGATCGGTTTTACAGATGAAAACAGTCCGATGGACTTTTTTCATTGGACAAACCGATCGTGTATGGGCCCCATCGGTCTTTTTTCCACCGGTGTTAAAAAACAGAACATTTTTTTTCCCCCATCGGATAAATTTAAAACGATAGCAAATTACTATTGTCTGTGGGGAACTCCATTGGATAAAAAACCCACGCATGCTCAGAATCAAGTCGACGCATGCTCAGAAGCATAGAACTTAATTTGTCTTGGCTCGTTGGAGTGTTTTACGTCACAGCGTTTGGGACGATCGGTTTTTTGACTGATGGTGTGTAGGCAAGACTGATGGAAGTCAGCTTCATCGGATTTCCGATGGAAAAATCCATCGGTTTAAAATCCATAGAAAATCTGATCGTGTGTACAGGGCTTAAGTCCAATGTTAGCACTAGCTAAAAACAAGAGGAACATAGGGATCACACACACACACACACACACACACACGAAAGTCTCAAGATATCCATGTGTTTAGAAAAAGCCTCATTTTAAAAAAGGTCCAAGCCAGCCTCTCAACCTTTTTAGCATGGAGGAACCCTTGAAATAATTTCGGGCTAAAGAAACCCCTGCTAATTACCATATCTACAGCTGATAGAACATTCGTGTTACGGTCACTGGGAAGAATACTCCTTATAATATAGGTAGTCATTGGAAAGAACCTAATCCTACACATAGCCAGAAAAGATAATTGATGTGAGTGGTTACTGATACGGAAGATGGAAGTTGCCCATTGATCAAGGAACCCCTAGCAACCTCTAGAGGAACCCTTATGGTCCATGGAACCCTGGTTGAGAAAAGTTGGTCTAAGCTTTTCTTTATGGCAAAACGTACACCAATGTTTTTCTGGGCTCCAGATATGCAGCTTGAACAAATACAGAACTCTTAGCACCTATGTGGCTCATAATATACCAAGAGGACTGCGCCTATTCATCCACAGGCACTCAGTCAGCTATAGGTGCCATTTGTTGGGTGAAGTACAGAATCTATTTTGTAACGGCCTGACCAATTGTTGATTGTGATGGGTTCTATGCCTATAAATAAGAACTTGTTATTGCAGAAGGTGGTTCTCTGTAGAGTTGCCTTATGACCGCTGTGTGCAGCTTGAAAAAAGAAAGAAAAATGGCAATACTGGGTGGTTCAGTAGCTATTCACCTGAATACATTGAAGTGGATGAACAGGTCAGTTAGGGATAGTAACAAAGACAAAACTATTTTGTATGGCGTGGAGAGGGATTACAACCCGTCAGTTTTTATTACTGTCTGTGCACCCGTTAGGAAGATTCACCCCCCCTTTGTCCTGTATACCATCATCAATGAGTGAGAAAGAAAATCCCTCATTTAGGGTTGTCACTAGTACAGGAATAGAGGGAAAATCTCCCATTTGTGACAACCAGAGATTCCCTCACTTTGGAGGGGTTTTCGCTCTATTCCTGCTTTGACTATGAGACAGGAAGTGAAGCGAAATCTCCTAAATGGAACACATTTGAAAAAGTGCCAGGGGTTATAACCCCCTCCCTTACCTAAACCAGATACAAAAAAAAAGAAAAGTCCATTAGTTCTCCTTTAGCAAAACACTAGCCTCCCCCCACCCCCCTTTTTGCACTCGGCCTACAGATCTTACAACCTGCTGGAGAAATCCAAGTTCAATATTAAATATTTGATCACTTAAGCCCGATCTCACACAGACCCATCCTTACAACGGATTTGCAATAATAATCACCGCCAGATCCAAGGTCCAAGGACTTGACCCACCACTGATTGTCAATATTTCCCCCAACTAAAGTCTATGGGGCAATGTTCCAATACACACTTGGCACAGCAGCTCTTCAAGTTAGAAGATTGTGAGATTCGAGATTAATCAGCTACTAGTAGATCTTGTTCCAGGAATATTGTGGATCTGTACCCTACTACTATGAATTCTGCAGCAAAGACAGACACTTGAGGAAAAAGCCAGACAGTGAGCAAATTAATAAGGCTGTGCAAAGTCTGCATTACAAAAGAAAAACGTAATCCGGATACTATTTCATGTCTGTACTGCAGAAAGGAATCTGAATACAGTATGTATTGTACAGAAAGTAATTGTCTGATAAGATAAAAAAAAACATGGAATTACCATTATGGAAGGATTTCTAAAGTTGAACTTTGGTCTGGCCACTTCCCCCCCCATGTTTTTATTTGGAACATTCACATGCACCTTGCATATCTCAACCATTTATTGATTGCCCGCTTGTTCCTCATGCCTTACAAAACTCAAGCAGTGAAGGATGAAGATAACAGCATGTGCCTCCATTGTGGGGAGGCTCCTAGTTTAGCGTTAGGGCCACAGATACCAGGATGCCGTGGCGAGGCTCTGTGGCTTACGCATGCGTTTGCAAATGCGTGCGGACTAAAGCCCTGTTTTTAACGCATACTGTTAGACAGGTTTAATTGTTTGTCAGCGAGCTGGTCGGTAAGGAGGCTTGGGTTTTTCCTGGGCATATCCCAGGCTTTGTTTTTATCGGTTTCAGCCTTCCAATCAATGCTGCTTACTGCAATGGCCAGTTTTTTTGGATCACAATGGCACCTCCTAAGTCTGTTACAAGCCCCCAAAAAATGTAACACACACACACACACACACTTTTCCTCCAAAAATGCAAGTTTTACATCACTTTAAAAACAAAAAAGGAAATAAAAAATGTACAGTAATTAAAAAGACTAAATAGGTCAAGCCTCAACATTAACTTCTTCCACTTTACAATTGCGCCTGCAATGAGGAGCAGGGATCCTTTATACTAGATTAGATTTTATTTTGAAAATTCTTTATACCTTTTACAATGGTTGCACCAATACCATTTTTCGTTTTTTTTTTATCGGCGACAATGCAAAATTTGCATACAGTGCCTTGAAAAAAAGTATTCACACCCCTTGAAAATTTCCACACTGTCACGTTACAACCAAAAAAACGTAAATATGCGTTTGTCTATTCATATAAAATACAATTGTGAGGTGGAAGGAAAAAAAAAAAAAAAAAAGATAAAATGGTTTTCCAAATAAATATCTGAAAAAGTGTGTCGGGCATTTATTTTCAGCCCTCTTTACTCTGATACCACCAACTAAAATCTAGTGGAGCCAATTGCCTTCAGAAGTCACCTAATTAGTAAATAGAGTCCACCTGTGTGTAATTTAATCTCAGTATAAATACAGCTGTTCTGTGAAGCCCTCAGGATTGTTCAAGAACCACAGCATCATGAAGGCCAAGCTTGGAGCATCTCACAGAGCACTGTTCAGTTCATCATCCGAAAATGGAAAGACTGACAACTGCAAACCTATCAAGACATGGCCGTCCACCTAAACTGACAGGCCGGGCAAGGAGAACGCCCATGGTAACTCTGGAGGAGCTGCAAAGATCCACAGCTCAGGTGGGAGAATCTGTCCACAGGACAATTAGTTGTGCACTTCCCAAATATGACCTTTATGGAAGAGTGGCAAGAAGAAGTCCTGTTTGTAGTTTGCAAAAAGCCATGTGGGGGACACAGCAAACATGTGGAAGAAGGTGCTCTGGTCAGATGAGACCAAAATTGACCTTTTTGGTTTAAAAGCAAAAACGCTATGTGTGACAGGAACACTAACACTGCACATCACCCTGAACACACCACCCCCACTGTAAAACATGGTGGTGGCATCATCATGTTGTAGGGATGCTTTTCTTCAGCAGGGATAGGGAAGCTGGTCAGAGTTGATAGGAAGATGGATGGAGCCAAATACAGGACAATCTTAGAAGAAAACCTGTTAAGAGTCTGCAAAAGATTTGAGACTGGGGCGGAGGTTCACGTTCCAGCAGGACAACAACCCCTAAAACGTATAGCCAGTGGTACAATGGAATGGTTTAGATCAAAAGCTTTTCACGTGTTAGAATGGCTAAAAGTCCAGACCTAAAGCCAATTAAGAATCTGTGGTAAGACTTGAAAATGACTGTTCAGACGCTCTCCATCCAATCTGACAGAGCTTGAGCTATTTTGCAAAGTATGGGCAAAAATGTTACTCTAGATGTGCAAAGCTGGTAGAGACATCCCCAAAAAGACTTGTAGCTGTAATTGCAGCGAAAGGTGGTTTTGCAAAGTATGGACTCACATATTTGTAACAAACAAAAATTTAATTAATCATATATTTCTTTCCAAGTCACAATGATGTGCCAACCTTTGTTGGTCTATCACATAAAATCCCAATAAAATAGGATTTTTTACTCACCGTAAAATCCTTTTCTCTGAGTCCATGGACCGACACAGCCTCTCTATTGACAAAGTGGGTATTATCCGTTAATTAAGAGCAACTAGGCAGAAAACTTGTAAAAAGTGTTGCATCACACCCTCTACAGTACCGCCCAGGGGGCGGACCCTCTGGGTATATCCCCTCAGTCTGCATCTTTCGTCAAAAAGCAGTACAAACTTAAGAGGGGTGGGTGCTGTGTCGGTCCATGGACTCAGAGAAATGGATTTTACGGTGAGTAAAAAAAAAAAAAATCCTATTTACTCTTTCGTCCATGGACCGACACAGCCTCTCTATTGAAAAAAAGTGGGACGTCCCAAAGCAGTGTCAGAGAAAAAACGAGGGGTGGTAACAGCATAAAAATGAACTTCACACCAAACACAAAACACTCCAACGGAGGAATTGCAACTCTAAACAGCCGCTTGCAAAACCTTGCGGCCAAAAGAGGCATCCGAAGATTCACAAAATTCTACAAAGTTGATGTAGGTGCAAGTGTGAGCGGACGACAAAGTCGCCACTTTACATAATTGGGAAACAGATGCTTGATGATGTCGGAAAGCCCAAGAGGCACCTATTGCCCTGGTTGAATGCGCCGTGAGCGGAAAGGGGGGCGCTTGACCCTTTAAGGCGCAAGCCTGGATTACTATCTGTCGGATCCACCTAGAGATGGTGGCCGACGAGACTGCTTGGCCCTTCTTGGGACCAGCCACCGAAACAAACAGTGAGTCTGACTTCCGGAACAGGGAAGTAGCAGATAGGTATACTCTCAAAGCTTGGACTACGTCCAAGGAATGCAACGCCGACTCCTTAGGAATCGACAGGTGAGGACACAAGGATGGAAGTACAATGTCTTAGTTGAGATGAAAAGCCGAAACGACCTTTGGAAGAAAGGAAGGCTGCAGCACCACCTTATCCTTGTGGAAAATCAAATAGGGAGCCTTGCAGGACAAGGCTGCCAGCTCAGAGACTCGTCTAACTGACGTAACAGCCACCAGAAAGACCACTTTCTGAGAAAGTGTCAACAGGGGAATATTCTCAAACGGTGCCTTCTGAAACACCGAGAGGACCAGGTTCAAGTCCCACGGAGGTAGTGGGGGATGGACCGGAGGGGCCACATGTCGAACCCCCTGCACAAATGTACTCAAGAGAGAGTGAGTCGCCAGGGGTCGCTGAAAAAAGACCACCAGGGCAGATATCTGTCCCTTAATCATACTTAAGGCAAGCCTTTGGTCCACCCCATGCTGTAAAAACAGCAGGATTCTGGAAACCAAATAAGTACGCGGATGCCATGTCACTACACATGAAGATGTAGGCCTTCCAAGTGCGGTGATAAACCTTTCTAGAGGACGGTTTCCGAGCACTTCTCATAGTAGAGACTACTGAATCTGATAGGCCCCGGTCTCTCAGTACCTGGTTCTCAACAGCCATGCCGTTAAAGCCAGTGACTGTAAAGCAGGATGGAGTATGGGACCTTGCGATAGCAGGTCCTTCCGTAGTGGTAGGCGCCAGGGGACGTCTGCTACCAGACGTACTAGATCGGCGTACCAAGGACGCGGAGGCCAATCTGGAGCAATTAGGATCATTGGAATTCCCTCTGCCTCCACTCTGCAGAGCAGAAGAGGAATAAGCCTTAAGGGAGGGAAGGCATAGATTAGCCGATACTGACCCCATGATGCCACCAACGCGTCCGTTGCGTCTGCCCATGGGTCTCTTGACCGGGCCACAAACCTCAATACCTTCCGATTGAGTCGGGAAGCCAGAAGATCCAAGTCTGGTGTGCCCCATCTTTGGCAGAGGAGTTTGAACACCTCCGGGTGTAAGGACCATTCTCCCTGGTCCAGCATCTGGCGGCTCAGGTAGTCCACCTGCCAGTTTTCCACACCCGGAATGTACATGGCCGACAGCGCCGGTACGCTCCTCTCTGCCCACTTCAGGATGCGAGCGACCTCCGATGCTGCAGCTGAGCTTCTTGTGCCTCCTTGATGATTGACATATGCCACTGCTGTGGCGTTGTCTGACTGGACGCCCTTGCAGCCTCTGAGACAATTTGAAGAGGCACAGCCTGATCGCCCGGATTTCCAGGACATTGATCGGCAGGAGGGCTTCCTCTGGGGTCCAGCGACCTTGCGCCGACTGAACACCCCAGACTCCACCCCAACCTGTAAGGCTGGCATCTGTCGTGATCACTATCCAGTAAACCGGAAGAAATGACTTCCCGGCCATTAGAGCCGGTGCTGTCAGCCACCATACCAGGGATCTCCTGACTAGGTGGCTCACTTGGATTTGATAATTCAGAGATGAAGGGCATCTGTTCTATCTGGACAGAACTTCCTTCTGTAACACTCGTGTGGTATTGAGCATATGGGACTGCCTCGAAGGAGGCTACCATGAGGCCCAACACTCGCATGCAAAAAACGGAGTGACGACCAATTCCTGGAAGTCAGCTGCCGTACTGCAGCCTGGAGGGTCTGCAACTTCTCCACAGGGAGGAATACCTTTGCCTCTGAGGAATCCAGAATCAACCCCAGGTACACTAGGCGTTGAGTGGGCACCAATACTGACTTTTGCGTGTTTAGTATCCAACCACAGTCTCGAAGAGTCTGACCGGTAATAGACACGCTTACCTCCAATTCTGAGCTTGAAGGGGCCTTCAGTAGAAGGTAGTCCAAGTAGCCCATGATAGCGATACCCCGCTGTCTTAGAAGTGCCAGAATCGGAGCGAGCACCTTGGTGAACGTCCTGGGTGCTGAGGCAAGGCCAAACGGGAGGGCCACAAACTGGTAGTGGTTCTTCCCGATAGCAAATCGCAGAAACCTCTGGTGTCTGGAGTATATGGGGACATGCAGGTATGCGTCCTTGATGTCCAAGGAGGCCAGAAAGTCCCCCGGATAGAGAGCCGTGACTACAGATCGAACCGACTCCATCCGAAATCTTTGTACTTTCACAAAGATTGGACGAACCCCCTCCTTCTTTAGCACAATGAACAGATTTGAGTAAAAACCCTGACCTCGTTCCTGTTCTGGAACTGGAAAAACTACCCCGCGTTCCAGTAGACCCTGGACCGCCCCATACAGGGCCTCCCGACGGGTCGGTAGTAGCTGGAGATTGGAGGTGATAAACCTGTCCGGTGGACAAGAGAGAAATTCTATCTTGTAGCCTGAGGAGATTACAACGCAAACCCACCTGTCGGAGACTAGAGCTGTCCACTGAGTCGCGAATTTGCAAAGACATCCCCCCACCCGAGAGCTGGGTGGGGGTGGACCTTCATGCGGACGCAGATTTGTCCGCAGGCTTGTTGGGTTTGCGGGACCAAGGACGCTTTTGTCCTTGGGCAGGCGCCTTGTCGGCCTGGGGTCTTTTCCCTGTCGCCTTAGGGGGGACGAAAAAACCGCCTGCGTGCAGTAAAGGAGGGCCCTTGCCCTTGGCGTGGCCCCCTACCCTTGCTAGTTTGGGGAAGCAAAGTGCTTTTACCTCCTGTGGCATCCTTGATGATGTCATCCAGAGAAGCCCCAAAAAGTCTGTCGCCCTTAAAAGGCAGATCCAACAGGGCTTTCTTGGAAGTCTGGTCCACAGACCAGCCCTTTAGCCAGATCAGGCGGCGTATTGCTACTGCATAAACCAAAGCTTTTGACAGCAGGGGAATAGTATCCATGTCTGACTCGCAGACAAACTTAAGGCCCTGGACCAAATGGTCGGCCAAAGTTAACTCATTAGGAGGAGCATCTCGCTCTAACCCCTGGAGTAGCAATTTTGCCCATTCAGTAAGTGTCTGAGACACTAGGGCCTCCGCCAATGCCGGGCGTACTGCCGAGCCTACCACTGAATATAGGTAGCGAGCGAGTGCTTCAGCCTTCTTATCCACAGGGCCCTTGAAAAGAGGAGCCCCTTCTACTGGAATAGTGGTGGCTCTATTAAGTCTGGACACCGGAGGGTCCACTATAGGGGGGAGAGGTCCATTTCTTCAGAAAACTCTCCTCAAAGGGGTACCGTACCACAAACCTCTTTGGGGCTGTAAAGACCCTCAGTGGGTTCTCCCATTCCTTGTATAAGAGTTTGTCAAAATAAGACACACAAGGGAACACCCTAGCAGTGCGGGCAGGTTTCCGAAACCCAAAAGGGGACTGGAGCTTCTGCAGTATTTTCCAACTTTAGCATATCGCGCACTGCAGTAATAAGGTCAGATACCAAAGCCGTCTCGCGTACTGACCTGGACTTGGAGTCATCCTCACTGTCCGATCGGTCACAATCTGCAGTCTCTGATGCGTCCGACTCTGGGCCATGAGCCGTAGCTGGACCTGGTTCTGCATCAGAATTATCCCCGGAAGATTGCAGGGGACGGGGGCGTTGACTACCCCCTGTATTCCCGTGTGCTGCTTCCACCCTGGCAGCAAACGCCTCTAGGATTGCCGACATAGCGTTCATAGACACCTCAGGGGCACCAGCTGCTAAATCTGGTGCTTCAGGGGAGAAGACATCTGGCTCAGATGCCATGCTGACCACACGCTGACACCCACAGGGCTCCAGGCAAGATATCAATTGGCCACCCTCCTGCGCTGCAGAGATGCTGGGTTACCCAGAGGACTCACCACCCTGGACTGGTACTGCTATGCTGCCGTGTGCTGCGCCTGTGATGCTGTCCCACTGCTGCTGTGTCAGTCTGCTTCTTTTATCAGCGCTTCCTGTGTGAATTTTCGCGCCAGTGTAAATGCACCCAAGAGGCCGGAGACTCTCGCAAAATGGCCGCCAAAAACGTCTGTATGGAAGATAATGTGGGCTCTAAGAAAATGGCCGCCGAGCCGAAGATAGAGGCCAAGCAGCCGTAGCCCACAAAAAGATGGCCGCCGAACGACAATATATACATACAGGGTGGACAAACATGGCCGATCAGTTGATAGAGGCCAGTGGGTGTGGACTACAAGAAAATGGTGCCGAAACCACAGTAAGATGGCCGCCGGGCAGTCACTAGAGGCTGAACCTGGCATGGACCACCACAAAATGGCCACCGACAGCATGGAGGAGGAAGCACACACACACACACACAGGTAAGCAGAAATGACATTTCTTTTAAATGTTAGTTACAGCCAGCCCCGCTCCAGTTGAACCCCTTAGGTGACCCCCCAGCACCCTTTAGCTAGAAGCCCAGGGAGGAGGGAAAAGGCAGGGAGAGAGGGAAGATAGGGGCCACAACCACTTACTTGGTCTCTCCAGGAATGTCCAGCCAAATCACCCAGCCGAGGCAGGGGAGTTTACTTACCTATCCTGCTGGAAGACATTCCAAACAGATCGTCCGCGCACGGAAGGTGACTGTTGGCCAGGCATGCTGTGATTGGACCCAAAAGGGACGATCATATGTATGCCCTGGAGCGTGACGCTCACTGGACAGGCTGCTGCGACTCGGTCGTAAGGTCAGCCAAAGCTGAGCGGTCCGATGCAAGCCTTGGAGCATAAAGCTCACCGGCCAGGCTGCTGCGACTCGGCCGTAAGGTCAGCTGAAGCTGAGCGGTCCGATGCAGGCCCTGGAGCGTAGGCTCACCGGCCACCCGTGGAGCAATGGGCATGTCGTGGAAAACCCAGCGCGTAGCTAGGGTCGGCACACGCTCGATGGCCGAACTGGGGAGACTACAAGGATCGAGGATCCAGCCTGTCACCCAGTCGGCAGTTGATCGAAGATCGCAGGAAACAAAAAAAAAAAAAAAAAAAATGTAGCAAAAAAATATATATATTTTTCCCCCGGACCAATGGGCCCGAAGGGAGCCATGTCCTACTCCTTGCTAGACAGAAAAAAACTGATCTGCGAGATGCAGACTGAGGTGATATACCCAGAGGGTCCCCCCCCTGGGCGGTACTGTAGAGGGTGTGATGCAACACTTTTTACAAGTTTTCTGCCTAGTCACTCCTAATTAACGGATAATACCCACTTTGTCAATAGAGAGGCTGTGTCGGTCCATGGACGAAAGAGTAAATACATTTACATTTTTGGTTGCAACATGATAAAATGTGGAAAATTTCAAGGGGCATGAATACTTTTTCAAGGCACTGTAAGGGTCCTGGGGATGATAGTAAATCACAGCAGCTGGAGGAGAAGTTCCAGGACCCCACGGGTATAGGACAGAAGTGAAGTCAGCTTTGAAGACCGCCTATACATCTCCAGCGGTCAAGATTTGCCATCATCGGCGGGACTGGGATACTATGCAGATTTCGCATTTGGCCATATCTGTACTGCGACTAACATTTTAATTAAACTGCCCACTAGATAGCGCTTTTCCCATTTCTTCACACACAGAAGCGGTGGGGGGGAAACGCGTACATATCGGACAGGATTCGCACTGCATTTGTGTTCAAATGGCATGCGATTCTTTGCAGTGTGATTTGCACCCATTCATTTTGTGTTCATGCAAATCACACAAAGTATTGGTTGCATTTGCGCAGGTACCGATACAAATGCTTAGGATCAGCGCCAATACCGATATCGGTGCATCCCTACTTTTTGCTTAACTAGAACTATCCCCTGCGTGAAAACACATTCAGCATGACAGGCCAGATCACTGGCTCCCCTGCATGGTTTCCGGCTTCAGACAGTACTGATAGCTGTGAACCCTGAAGTACTCAGAGCAGAACACTTCCAGGATCACATAATGGTGAGAAACCAGATCATTCACTCCTCGCAATCTGAATTGTACGTAGAAATGTTTACCCTAAATAATGCTTTGGGTTAAGAGTTTTTACATAGAACTTCTGGCAACACTTGGGGTTGATGACAGGAGGTTGCTGGGCACTTAAAAGCAGCTAATCAGCATTATCTCAGTTCTAGGCTTGGGTAGAAAGGAGGCAACAGATTTGCATCAATACCCCACTTTTCAGTAACTCATAACTTTTTCCTTTGTTTCCTTGCTGTTCTGTTTAAGGTCTAACACTCAGTAATTTACCATATGGAGGAGCAAGTGACCCACACCTACTTTTCATGCGACAGCGCTGACGCATGGCTATTTGCCCAGTGCTGTCACATGGTGGAAGGAAGACCTCAGCCATATCCAAGGTCATAAATGGGGTACTTTGTGAGGCTTTGTTCCTCAGGCTGGGTTCACACTGGTACGACACGACAGTCGTACTACTTTGGATCCGACTTTTCCCTGCGACTTGAAGCCCGATGTAACGGGAGTCCCTTTGGGCATAGGGTGACTGAGGAAATAGGTCTTGGATTGCTTTAAAATGGGTCCAATATTAATCCACAATGTTCCCCAGGATATCTGTAAAGGACTATTTACTGGTTGTTTGATTCTGAACTCAACAGGTTAATTGAGAGTTGCTGATGTGTTCAACTTCAAATTACCTGTCTGCCTGTGTAATGTAAATGAGTCCTGGCTAGCTGCTAAAAGATCCTTTCATTGTGGATTGTGATAATTAACTCTAATTGTGTGTATTGTAAATTAGCAGACAGTCTGGGGAATATAAAGATCATGCATGGTCATTTAAGCTTAAAGGGATTAGCTAATGAACTCACCTGTTGTCTGCTAAGAGATGTCAGAATAATGTGTATTGGGCCTCGTTATGTAACCATTGTGTTATGTTGAGGGTGGAGTTGTTCATTTGGACTACAGTATTATTTTAGTGTATATAAGCCTGTTTTTCCTCAATAAAGTTGTCAGACCAGTTGGAAACCTAACTACAGAACATTTGTCTCGTATCTGGGGGAGAATTATTCCTATGGGTCTCGGTCACCTGACTGGAGTGTCGGTAGCTGATGTGTGTTCGGAAAGGGAATATCCTATACGGCGTTAACCCCTTTCATACTTAGGGTGCCGTTACACCCGACATGCGTCTGACTTCAATGAACAGGGATCCGACTTTGATGATTCCCGACAATACCAGGCACTGTTTGGTATGAATCTTGGAGGGGGAACTCCATGCCAAATTTGAAATAAAAAACCGGCATGGGTTCCCCCTGCGAGAACATACCAGGCCCTTCTGTCTGGTATGGATTATAAAGGAAACCCCCCCTACGCCGAAAAAGGGCGTGGGGGTCCCCCCAAAATCCAGACCCTTATCCGAGCATACAGCCCGGCCGGTCAGGAAAGAGGATGAGCGAGCGCCCCCCCCTCCTGAACCAAACCAGGCCGCATTCCCTAAACATGGGGGGGGTGGGTGACCTGCGCCCACCCCCCCCCACCTCAAAGCACCTTGCCCCCATGTTGATGAGGACAAGGGCCTCTTCCAGACAACCCTGGCCGTTGAATGTCGGGGTCTGCGGGAGGGGGGCTTATTGTAATCTGGGAGCCCCTTTTATAAGGGGGCCCCCAGATCCCAGCCCCCCACCCCAAGTGAATGAGTATGGGGTACATCGTACCCCTACCAATTCACCTGGGGGAAAAAAAAAAAAAAAGTGTCAAAAAACAAACAAACACTACAAAGCTTTTTAAAGTAATTTAGTAGGCAGCTCCGAGGGTCCCTTCCTACTTCGGGGGTCTCTTCCGACTTCTCTGCGCTCTCTGGTCTTCTGCCGGGCTCTTCCACTATCTTCTGCTCTTTTGGCGACTCTTGTTAGCTCTTGCCCGGTCTTCTCAGTCGTCGTCTTCCGATGTTGACACGACGCTCTCCCACTGTAATGCCGTGTGCGCAATGACTTATATTAGGCATGGGGCGTGGTCACCCAGTGATGTCATCCAGTGACGTCACCGCCCCATTACGCCCCGGGTGGCGACGTCATAAGCGGCGGGGTCACCGGATGACATTACCCAGTGACCACGCCCATATAAGTCGTTGCGCAGCGCGCACGTGCCATTATAGCGGGAGAGAGCGTCGTGTCAACATCGGAAGAGAAGAGGGTAGAAGACGGAGAAGACCAGCAAGAGCTAGCAAAAGAGCCGACAAAATAGCAGAAGATAGCGGAGGAGCCCGAAGTCGGAAGAGACCCTCAGAGCTGGCTAATAAAATGACTTTAAAACCCTTTGTAGTGTGTTTTTTTTTTTTATTGACACTTTTTTCCCCAGGTGAATGGGTAGGGGTACGATGTACCCCATACTTAATTCACAGTGTGGCGGCTGGGATCTGGGGGCCCCCTTATTAAAGGGCGCTCAGATTTCGATAAGCTCCCCGCAGACCCCGACAACCAACGGCCAGGGTTGTCTGTAAGAGGCCCTTGTCATCAACATGGGGAAAAGGTGCTTTGGGGTGGGGGGGCCGCAGGGCGCCCCCCCTGCCCCGAAGCACCCATGTTGAGGGCATGCGGCCTGGTACGGTTTAGGAGGGGGGGTGCTCGCTCGTCCCCACCTCTTTCCTGACCGGCCGGGCTGCGTGCCCGGATTTTGGGGGGACCCCCACGCCATTTTTTCGGCGTAGGGGGTCCCCTTAAAATCCATACCAGACCGAAGGTCCCGGTATACTCTTGGAGGGGGAACCCATGCCGTTTTTTTTATTTAAAATTTGGCGTGGAGTTCCACCTCAAGATCAGAGCCCAAGTCGTATGCCAAAGTCGGATCATGCAAGACGGCGATCCGATGTCAGTGATATTTAATGGGCTGAAGTAGGATCAAAGTAGTGCAGGGAGCATTTTCAAAGTCTGACAGACATGTGTCGGACCAGTTAAGACGGCTCCCATAGGGAAACCTTGATTTTCACACGTCATGAGCTCCCAATGTCGGAGCCTCTGTCGCACTAGTGTGAACCCGGCCTTATTCCCAGGTGCTAAAAAAGCATCAGGGTAGAAAAAAATAAAATAATGAAAGTGAGCATCTGTGGTGGGGGGCATTAATGCTTTTCTGTTCTGCATTGGCAAAGCACAGGATTTATACCAGTGATGAAGAACCTTGGCACCCCAGATGTTTTCGAACTACATTTCCCATGATGCTCATGCACTCTACATTTCCCATGATGCTCAACTATAATGCAGTTTCAAAACATCTGGGGTGCCAAGGTTGGCCATCAATGGTTTATACGATAGTTAGGCAAGGCCATAACTTTCTGTATTAGTGTACTTACCTGTTTCCCTCGTACCGACAGTCCAGAGTCCCCACCAATCCTTCCCAGAAGATTGAGCTCGCTCTCCCCATGGCGGGATAGGTAGATGGAGCGTGGCGTTACATGGATATTCATCAAGTAGTAAACAGCCCGGCTTTGAATGTGATCCTGCACTCTATTCACCAGATAGCGGCTCCCAACATTAAAAATCTTAATATAAGACAGAGAGCTGCAAAAAAAAAAGTAAAGATATTAAATACTTTAGGATTTTATGGGGGGAAAAAAATATAGTATGTTATGCCTCATGCACACTGGACGTTACAAAAAAGCCAGTAACATTAGCTTTAGAGTGAGTTTTTCAGCTTTTTTTAGCTAAACTATACTCCCACTAAAGCCATTGGCTCAAAAACGCAGATAAATGCTAAATAGCTGCTTTAAAGCCATTTTCAGAGTTTGAGCATTTTTACAGCTGAAAAACTCTCAAAACCCCTCTAGTTCTGGGGTTTCCAGCTAGAAAACACCCCAGCCAATAACTGCTGATAACAACCTATGTGTGCATGAACACTTAGGACAGGGATATGCAATTAGCAGACCTCCAGCTGTTGCAGAACTACAAGTTCCATGAGGCATACCAAGACTGACAGACACAATCATGACACCCAGAGGCAAAGGCATGATGGGAATTGTAGTTCAGTTGGAGGTCCGCTAATCGCTTATCCCTGACTTAGGATAACATTCTGGGGAGTTCATTGGACTGCAGAAAAAAAGTCTGAAGCCAAAAACAGCAGCTGTAAAAACGTCCAGTGTGCATGAGGCCTTATATTTAAAGCAGAGTTCTGCCAAAAAAAATAAAAAATTAAAAGTCAGCAGCTACAAATACTGCAGCTGCTGACTTAATGAACACTTACCTGTTCAGGGCGCCCGCGATGTCGGCACCCGAAGCCAATCTATTGCTCGGCCCTCGGGTACCGACGTTGCCATCTTCAGTAAGGGAAGCCTTGCGGCTCCACTTCCTGGTTCCCTACTGCGCATGCGCGAGTCACGCTGCGCGTCCTCCCTGCTGTCTTCTGGGACCTGTGTGTCTCCCATAAGACAGCGGGGGGCGACAGTAGGCGCCGGATGTGGCGTAGGTTACTGTGATGATCTATGCCAGGAAATGGGTGCAAATACCTGTATTACACAGGCATCTGCTCCCTCCTCCCCCCTGAAAGGTGCCAAATGTGACACCAGAGGGAGGGAGGATTCCAAAACGTGGAAGTTCCATTTTTGGGTGGAACTCCACTTTAAAGTAAGGTGCACCAATGACATTGGTTTTAAAACAGCAAATCTAAGCGTTCAAAGACACAGCAGTGAGACTGTCCAGTTCTATAAGCCAATCTTTGTACAGATCCCTACAGCGCAAATAGAGACACGAGCAACCGCTTTGGCTCTTCTAGCTGTGCATGAAATCTGAGCTTCAGATGCTCTGTCAAGTGTTAAATTAGATCGCCTTACTTTCTATTATGTCGGATACATAACTTGAACACAAAGACCATAGTAGAGAGGATTTTGGTGGGCTCAGATGCTCTTCTGAACCTATGTGGCCAAGCCCGAATATGTAATGACCTAATCTCGTCTGCGGTGGGGGCATGCAAACACATTTGAGTTCATCCCTAGTTACTAGAAAATGCTGCACTGGTGAGATTTCTTCACCAAAAATATGATACAATTGTGTATTTGTGAGAAATAGAATATATATATATATATATATATATATATATATATATATATATATATATATATATATATATATATATATATATATATATATTTTATTTATTTATTTTTTCATAGAATATATATATATTTTTTCATAGAATATATCTATCGCCGTAGGAGCTGCTGGTTTTAAATTTTGGGCCTTGCACGTTACCTCAGCATTCATTGTCTAGGGGAAGAAAGTCTGCAGGGACTCCAATGTCCACACAAGATGTAAAACCTTAAGCAGTTAGGTTTTATGCAAAAAGGAAAATAAAACCTTTGAAAAGTAGCAGAAGTGTAAAGGAAAGGGGTAGGTTCAGGTACACAGCACAGATCACTGGGGAAAAAACTCCTCACTATAAAGTCATTCACCACTCTTCCTGGAGTGGGTATTGCTCACCCGGATAGGCCCCTCTCACCTGGCCTAGCAACTGGTATGATGCACGAACGATAATCAGAACCAGTCTCTGCCACAGACTGGTGGTATACAGAATTGGATAATCTGGGATCCTCTGCCACAGGACTCAACACCCGAACTTCCAGCCAAACAGTCAAGAGCCTTTAAGCCGACCCGACAGACTGCAAGGTAAACTTTAGTTGGTGTATCCTTTAATAAAATTACCAGGCCCTCCTCCGCTTGGTCTTTTCCTGGACAGGTCCTCCCCTGGTTTCCTCCATTGAGTAGCTTCCTCCCTCATAACGGACAGCTCAGGATCACCTTCAAAGTGCAGACCCAGTCAGCATAACTGGGCCTACTTGGAGTTGCGGCCTCGGACCAGCATGGTTCCGAGGCCAGAAATCACACCCCTCACGCCAGGAAGGCCGTGAGGGGACAAAGAACCCCAAAAGATGGAGTCTGCCCCTTAAGTACCCTTCCCCAGCATGCTCAGCAGGTAGACCATGCCCACTGAACTGTTCCCAGGGGAAGGTACTCAATACACTCTGGCTTGTCAATCTTCCACATTGGCCTGAGGTGGTAACACCACCTACAGGCAACAATGGGAAGTTTTTCCAACACAGCCATAGCCGAAAACAGAGGCCAATTTCACATAATTTACATCTGAGCCTAACTACTGGGATAGATACCCTCTAAATTGAGACATAGCGTCCAGTCATTAAGAGCAGGGTGATAGAGAACACACACACACACACACTTTATTTTTGGTCAATCCAGTGAAGGCAATTCAATAAGAACTTTCTACAAGCCCAGATTTAGGATTCCAATCTTCCACACAGGCGATCTGCATCAATGTAATTTTAACCTCAGAAGCATTACAGGAGGTCTTCTTTGGGCATACCTGTCCAGGTCATCATGCAATGGCTCATAATTCATTTGATAACAGTCAATCCTCTTCAGGAAGTCCTCCACCACCTTCTCCCGATCACAGCCCATGTAGTCTGGGCTGGACAGCTTCACTTGCTAGAGAACAAAGACACAGTTGATAGCCGATCATAGACTTCTAGCAGCATGAATACCCATTTTCCCGGCTTAGTAACTTACGGTGATGTTTTCAGCAATGATATCTGGGTCTTCACAGATTGACTCTATAAAGAACACCTTAAAATATATAAAGAGGAAAATTAAATACAACTTGGGGTAAAGGGTTTTAGATTTAAAGCAGAAGTTTACCCATAACTTGATAAAAATGTTTAGTAAGGAATATACATTCCACATTAATTATTAAGCCACCAAAATTAGTGTGTGCTGTAAATTGCCTCCAGCATTGCTCCGGTTTCTTTTTACAGAAGGCTGCCATTTTGCTGAAGCCCAAAGTCCCTGAACAGTAGTAGAACTTTAGGCTGTTAGCAGATCGGCCCTTACATTTTTGTCGCAGTGCCTAAAAAGAGAGCAACTGAGCATGTGCAGAGCAGAATGATACAGGGTATTACTAGCTTTTACACAGTATAGGCACCAATTTTATTATTGAACATAGATATGCCTGCAAAAGGGAGAAGCCTGAAGTGATTTAGCAGGACTTAAAAGGGATATTAAAGCCTCCTTTTTGTTTTTTTACAAAACAGGTTATACTTGCCTGCTCTGTGTAGTGGTTTTGTACAGAGCAGCCCAGATCCTCCTCTTCTCGGGTCCCTCTTCTGTGCGTCTGGCCCCTCTCTCCTACAGAGTGCCCCCCACAGCAAGAAGCTTGCCATCGAGGCACCTTAACCTAGCTGCAGCTCCATGTGTCCATTCAAACAGAGCCACAGCTTGGCCCTACCCCTTCTCTCTCCTCAACGACTCACAGCAACGGGAGCCAATGGCGCCCGCTGTGCGTCTCAGCCAGTCAGGAGACAGAGGACAGCCGAGTCTTTAATGCAACATTGCTGGATAGAGATGGGGGCTCAGGTAAGTATTTGGGGTTGGACTGTTCCACATAGGTGTTCATCTTAATGCATTAAAGTGGTTGTAAAGGCAGAAGTTTTTTTATCTTCATGCATTCTATGCACAGCAGCCGACCCAGGACCCCCCCCCCCCCCAATACTTACCTGAGCTCCATCGCTCTCCAGTGATGTCTACGAATGCCTCGGCCTTCCGGGACTCAGACACAAAAGTGGCCCCATTGACTCTCGCTGCTGTCAAAGTCAGCCAGCCAATCAGGAGAGAGAGGGGATGTCGAACCGGCAGGGCTCCGTGTCTGAATGGACACAGATATGCAACTCAGCTCGAGGGCCCCCATAGAAAGCTACTTGCTGTGGGGGAACTCGACAGGAGGGGAGGGGCCAGGGGAGCCGAAGAGGAACCCGAGAAGAGGAGAATCCAGGCTGCTCTGTGCAAAATGACATGGCTGTTTTTTTGTTCCCCCTCTCTAAAAACACCTCACTTTACAATCACCAAGATGAAAAAACCTTCTGCCTTTGGAACCACTTTCATTTTCAGATTTAAGTTACACTTTAACAAAGGCAATAGCATATACGCCTACTTACTGACCATTGTGTGCACTGCTGTCACTATGGCTTTATATAGGGTATGGTTTGGTTGGCGCAGCGCCCCCCTGAGTGTGCCCAAGTCAGCTCTGCAAGTTCTAGTACAGGGTTCAAGAGGTTAAAGCAGGCACTGAGGCGGCAATACAACACCTCACTGCCTTTCAAATTCTCTCTGAAGTATGATCCAAATGCAGATTGCTTTTAAGAGACCAAAGTAAGTGTGAATGAGCCCTTAGGCTTGGTTAACATAGGCTTCACCTTTTATAAATGGCAACAGGCTCCCCTTTTACAAGGCATTTGCAAAGCTTTCAGCTGGCTTTGTTGAAACATTCAAAGTGCAAGTCAGATCCAGTATGGGAAAGTTAAACTAAGATCTTAATGGGACGGCCACTTTAGACCAGCTGCCAACAGGCTTCAGCAGGCTTGTAACAAGTCTGAAGTAGTGCGGTAGCTTCCTGAAGCCGACCAAACTTCCATTAAATTCTGTCTTTACCATTCTAAAAAACTTTCACTGAAGAGTTATTTAACCAGTTTAGCTCTTATGCTAGTGAAACGAAGAAAATGTACTTTTGGCGGCACACAGGCAAGTCAGGTAAAAAAAACTAGGGGTATTTTATTGGTAGAAAAAAAAGGTAGTAAGAGATACAAAGTACATTCACAAACGTTGTAAAAATAGGATTTTTTACTCACCGTAAAATCCTTTTCTCCGAGTCCATGGACCGACACAGCTTCTCTATTGACAAAGTGGGTATTATCCGTTAATTAGGAGTGACTAGGCAGAAAAACTTGTAAAAAAAAAAAAGTGTTGCATCACACCTTCTACAGTACCGCCCAGGGGGGGCGGACCCTCTGGGTATAACCTCTCAGTCTGCATCTTCGCAGATCAGTTCGTCAAAAAGCAGTACAAACTTAAGAGGGGTGGGTGCTGTGTCGGTCCATGGACTCAGAAAAGGATTTTACGGTGAGTAAAAAATCCTATTTACTCTTTCGTCCATGGACCGACACAGCTTCTCTATTGACAAAGTGGGACGTCCCAAAGAAGTGTCAGAGAAAAAACGAGGGGTGGTAACAGCATAAAAATAAACTTCACCCCAAACACAAAACAGCACTCCAACGGAGGAGTTGCAACTCTAAACAGCCGCTTGCAAAACCTTGCGGCCAAAAGAGGCATCCGAAGATGCACCTACATCAATTTTGTAGAATTTTGTGAAAGTGTGAGCGGACGACCAAGTCGCCGCTTTACATAATTGGGAAACAGACGCTTGATGTCGGAAAGCCCAAGGAGGCACCTATTGCCCTGGTCGAATGCGCCGTGACAGGAAAGGGGGGCGCCTGACCCTTTAAGGCGTAAGCCTGGATTAAAATCTGTCGGATCCACCTAGAGATGGTGGCCGATGAGACTGCTTGGCCCTTCTTGGGACCAGCCACCGAAACAAACAGTGAGTCTGACTTCCGGAACAGGGAAGTAGCAGATAGGTATACTCTCAAAGCTCAGACAACGTCCAAGGAATGCAACGCCGACTCCTTAGGATTCGACGGCTGAGGACACAAGGATGGAAGTACAATGTCTTCGTTGAGATGAAAAGCCGAAACGACTTTCGGAAGAAAGGAAGGCTGCGGCCGCAGCACCACCTTATCCTTGTGGAAAATCAAATAGGGAGCCTTGCAGGACAAGGCTGCCAGCTCAGAGACTCGTCTAACTGACGTAACAGCCACCAAAAAGACCACTTTCTGAGAAAGTGTCAACAGGGGAATATCTCTAATATTCTCAAACGGTGCCTTCTGAAGCACCGAGAGGACCAGGTTCAAGTCCCACGGAGGTAACGGGGGACGGACCACATGTCGGACCCCCTGCACAAAATGTACTCACGAGAGAGTGAGTCGCCAGGGGTCGCTGAAAAAAAGACAGCCAGGGCAGATATCTGTCCCTTAAAATCGTACTTAGGGCAAGCCCTTGGTCCACCCCATGCTGTAAAAACAGCAGGATTCTGGAAACCAAATAGGTACGCGGATGCCATTTCATTTCCTCACACATGGAGATGTAGGCCCTCCAAGTGCGGTGATAGACCTTCCTAGAGGACGGTTTTCGAGCACTTCTCATAGTAGAGATTACGGAGTCTGACAGGCCCCGGTCTCTCAGTACCTGGTTCTCAACAGCCATGCCGTTAAAGTCAATGACTGTAAAGCAGGATGGAATATGGGACCTTGCGATAGCAGGTCCTTCCATAGTGGTAGGCGCCAGGGGACGTCTGCTACCAGACGTACTAGATCGGCGTACCAAGGACGCCGAGGCCAATCTGGAGCGATTAGGATCATTGGAATTCCCTCTGCCTCCACTCTGCGGAGCAGAAGAGGAAGAAGCCTTAAGGGAGGGAAGGCATAAATTAGCCGATACTGACCCCATGATGCTACCAACGCGTCCGTTGCGTCTGCCCATGGGTCTCTTGACCGGGCCACAAATCTCAATACCTTCCGATTGAGTCGGGAAGCCAGAAGATCTACGTCTGGTGTGCCCCATCTTTGGCAGAGGAGTTGGAACACCTCCGGGTGTAAGGACCCTTCTCCCTGGTCCAGCATCTGGCGGCTCAGGTAGTCCGCCTGCCAGTTTTCCACACCCGGAATGTACACGGCCGACAGTGTACGCTCCTCTCTGCCCACTTCAGGATGCGAGTGATCTCCGATGTTGCAGCTGAGCTTCTTGTTCCTCCTTGATGATTGACATATGCCACCGTTGTGGCGTTGTCTGACTGGATCCTGACTGGACGCCCTTGCAGCCTCTGAGACCATTTGAAGAAGCACAGCCTGATCGCCCGGATTACCAGGACATTGATCGGCAGGAGGGCTTCCTCTGGGGTCCAGCGACCTTGCGTCGACTGAACACCCCAGACTCCCCCCCAACCTGTAAGGCTGGCGTCCGTCGTGATCACTATCCAGTAAACCAGAAAAAATGACTTCCCCAGCCATTAGAGCCGGTGCTGTCAGCCACCATACCAGGGATCTCCTGACTGACTATGTGGCTCACTCGGATTTGATAATCCAGAGATGGACATCTGTTCCATCTGGACAGAACTTCCTTCTGTAACACTCGAGTGTGGTATTGAGCATATGGAACCGCCTCGAAGGAGGCTACCCTGACGCCCAACACTTGCATGCAAAAAACGGAGTGACGACCAATTCCTGGAAGTCAGCTGCCGTACTGCAGCCCGGAGGGTCTGCAACTTCTCCACAGGGAGGAATACCTTTGCCTCTGAGGAATCCAGAATCAACCCCAGGTACCCTAGGCGTTGAGTGGGCACCAATACTGACTTTTGCGTGTTTAGTATCCAACCACAGTCTCGAAGAGTCTGACAGGTAATGGACACGCTTACCTCTAATTCTGAGCTTGAAGGGGCCTTCAGCAGAAGGTTGTCCAAGTAACCTGTGATAGCGATACCCCGCTGTCTTAGAAGTGCCAGAATCGGAGCGAGCACCTTGGTGAACGTCCTGGGTGCTGAGGCAAGGCCCAACGGGAGGGCCACAAACTGGTAGTGGTCCTTCCCGATAGCAAATCGCAGAAACCTCTGGTGTCTGGAGTATATGGGGACATGCAGGTATGCGTCCTTGATGTCCAAGGAGGCCAGAAGTCCCCCGGATGGAGAGCCGTGACTACAGATCGAACCGACTCCATCCGAAAACTTTGTACCTTCACAAAGCAATTGAGGGCTCTGAGATCCAAGCTTGGACGAACCCCCTCCTTCTTCGGCACAATGAACAGATTTGAGTAAAAACCCCGTTCCAGTTCTGGAACTGGAATAACTACCCCGCGTTCCAGTAGACCCTGGACCGCCCCATACAGGGCCTCCCGACGGGTCGGTAGTAGCTGGAGATTGGAGGTGTTGAATCTGTCCGGTGGACAAGAGAGAAACTCTATCTTGTAGCCTGAGGAGATTACTTCGCAAACCCACCTGTCGGAGATTAGTGCTGTCCACTGAGTCGCGAATTTGCGAAGACGTCTCCCCACCCGAGAGCCGGGTGGGGGTGGACCTTCATGCGGACGCAAATTTGTCCGCAGGCTTATTGGGTATGCGGGACCAGGGACGCTTTTGTCCTTGGGCAGGCGCTTTATCGGCCTGGGGTCTTTTCCCTGTCGCCCTAGGGGGACGAAAAAACCACTTGTGTGCAGTAAAGGAGGGCCCTTGCCCTTGGCGTGGCCCCTTACCCTTGCTAATTTGGGGAAGCAAAGTGCTTTTACTTCCTGTGGCATCCTTGATGAGGTCATCCAGAGAAGCCCCAAAAAAAGTCTGTCGCCCTTAAAAGGCAGATCCATCAGGGCTTTCTTGGAAGTCTGGTCCGCAGACCAGCCTTTTAGCCAGATCAGGCGGCGTATTGCTACTGCATAAACCGAAGTTTTAGACAGCAGGGGAATAGTATTCATGTCTGACTCGCAGACAAACCTAAGGCCCTGGACCAACAGGTCGGCCAGTGTTATCTCATCAGGAGGAGCATCTCGCTCCTTAACCCCTGGAGTAGCAATCTTGCCCATTCAGTAAGTGTGTGAGACACTAGGGCCCCCGCCAATGCCGGGCGTACTGCCGAGCCTACCACTGAGTATAGGTAGCAAGCGAGTGCTTCAGCCTTCTTATCCACAGGGTCCTTGAAAACAGGAGCCCCTTCTACAGGAATTGTGGTGGCTCTATTAAGTCTGGACACCGGAGGGTCCACTATAGGGGGGAGAGGTCCATTTCTTCAGAAAACTCTCCGCAAAAGGGGTACCGTACCGCAAACCTCTTTGGGGCTGTAAAGACCCTCAGTGGGTTCTCCCATTCCTTGTATAAGAGTTTATCAAAAGACACACAAGGGAACACCTTAGCAGTGCAGGCAGGTCTATGAAACCCAAGTGGACCGGAGTCTCTGCTGCTTCTGCAGTATTTTCCAATTTTAGCATATCCCGCACTGCAGTAATAAGGTCAGATACCAAAGCCGTCTCGCGTACTGACCTGGACTTTGAGTCATTCTCACTGTCCGGTCACGGTCTGCAGTCTCTGATGCGTCAGAATCTGGGCCCCGAGCCGTAGCTGGACCTGGTTCTGCACCAGAATTATCCCCAGAAGCTTGCAGGGGATGGGGCGTTTACTACCCCCTGTATTCCCGTGTGCTGCTTCCACCCTGGCAGCAAACGCCTCTAGGATTGCAGTCATAGCGTTCATAGACACCTCAGGGGCACCAGCTGCTAAATCTGGTGTTTCAGGGGAGAAGACATCTGGCTCAGATGCCATGCTGACCACACGCTGACACTCACAGGGCTCCAGGCAAGATATCAATAGGCCACCCTCCTGTGCTGCAGAGAGGCCGGGTCACCCAGAGGACTCACCACCCTGGATAGGTACTGCTATGCTGCGCCTGTGATGCTGTCCCCTGCTGCTGTGTCAGTCTGCTTCTTTTATCAGCACTTCCTGTGTGAATTTTCGCGCCAGTGTAATGCACCCTAGAGGCCGGAGGCTCTCGAAAAATGGTTGCCAAAAACGTCTGTATGGAATATAATGTGGGCTCTAAGAAAATGGCCGCCGACAGAAGATAGAGGTCAAGCAGCCATAGCCCACCAAAAGATGGCCGCCGAACGGCAATATCTGCATACAGGGTGGACAAACATGGCCGCCGATCAGCTGATAGGGGCCAGTGGGTGTGGCCGAACCACAGTAAGATGGCCGCCGGGCAGTCACAAGAGGCCAAACTTGGCATGGACCACCTCAAAATGGCCGCCGACAGCATGGAGACACAGAAACACAGGTAAGCAAAAAATGACATTTCTTTTAAATGTTAGTTACAGCCAGCCCCGCTCCAGTGGGACCCCCTAGGTGACCCCCAGCACCCAGCAACCTTTAGCTAGAAGCCCAGGGAGGAGGGAAAGGCAGGGAGAGAGGGAAGAAAGGGGCCACAACCACTTACTTGATCTCTCCAGGAATGTCCAGCTAAATCACCCAGCCGAGGCAGGGGAGTTTTACTTACCTATCCTGCATGTATTCTGCTGGAAGACATTCCAAACAGATCATCGTCCGCGCACGGAAGGTGACTGTTGGCCAGGCATGCTGTGATTGGACCCAGAAGGGACGATCATATGTATGCCCTGGAGCATGACGCTCACCGGACAGGCTGCTGCGACTCGGCCGTAAGGTCAGCCGAAGCTGAGCGGTCCGATGCAAGCCTTGGAGCGTAAGCGCACCGGCCACCCGTGGAGCGACGGGCATGTCGTGGAAAACCCAGCGCGTAGCTAGGGTCGGCACACGCTCGATGGCCGAAACTGGGGAGACTACAAGGATCCAGCCTGTCACCCAGTCGGCAGTTGATCGAAGATCGCAGGAAACAAGAAACGTAGCAAAAAAAAAAAAAAAAAAAATTTAAATAAATAAATTATATATATATATATATATATATCTTTTTTCCCCGGACCAATGGGCCCGAAGGGAGCCATGTCCTACTCCTTGCTAGACAGAAAAAAACTGATCTGCGAAGATGCAGACTGAGAGGGTATACCCAGAGGGTCCGCCCCCTGGGCGGTACTGTAGAAGGTGTGATGCAACACTTTTTACAAGTTTTTCTGCCTAGTCATTCCTAATTAACGGATAATACCCACTTTGTCAATAGAGAAGCTGTGTCGGTCCATGGACGAAAGAGTAATACTATTTGTACATGACCTGAGTTAATACTCAAATACTGCTTCAGAATATTATGATAACATAAGTAACCTCAATGTATAAAAAATACAGAGAATACAATATTCAAATGAATAAAAAAAAAAAAATTAGCACACAGGAGAGGCAGAGATCCAGGCTGCTACCAAACGCCGCGTCCAGGCTCTGAAGCTTGGCCACGCTACCCATTTTCCTTTGGGGGCTATACTGTGGACAGACTATTCTCTGCCCAGCCCATGCACCAGTTTTTTCTGATGCTAGATTATTGGCGTCTGTAGCTGTACCTGTCTGGATCCCACTCCCTCTCACTGCTTACCAGCAGACTGTGGTTTAGCCTAATACTTTGTTGTCATCTAACAATTTGATTATCAACCAAATGACAGTATGTCTAAAGCAGATATCCAATAGGTTTAATGGTACCCAGGTCAGTGCTACATCTTTCAACATGACCTGTTTATTATGCTCCTGAAAAAGCGTTGCCGTACGCGAAACATGTAGAGCAAGTCAGACCACGTTCTTATATATTGAACCTTTGGCTAAATACCTTACGCTTCACACGTATACTGTCTAATTTTCTCTGTATTTTTTACACATTGAGGTTACTTATGTTACAATATTCCGGAGCAGTATTTGAGTATTACCTCAGGTAATGTACAAATAATTTGTATTTTACAACATTTGTGAATGTACTTCTGCATCTCTTACTACCTTTTTTCTACCAATAAAATACCCCTAGTTTTTTATCTGACTTACCTGTGTGCCGCCAAAAGTAAATTTTCTTAGATTCACTAGCACATTCTATCCATAATATCGGGACGTTGGCACACTTATACCTGTGCATCCACAGTATCACCCTGTGAGGATGCACGTTTAAGCAAAAACTATTTTAAAGTTTAGCTCTTATACCTATACACTGCCTATGAACCAGAGCAATATTTACATAACTGCTATGGACCCATTGATTTGCAATAACTGGTCATTACTTAGGGCGGACCTTCACTCACAACCGAGCTGCACATTTTAGATTAGGCCTGGTTAATGCATTTGGGGTGGTTGCCATCTTTTTGTATAGCTTGATCGCCACCATTGTGCACTGTGTGCCCCCCAGGCACACCTTCCATACATACATAACCTTAACCACTTGCCGCCCGCCCTATAGCGGATTGACGGCAGCAAAGTGGTTTCAAAATCCTGACTGGACGTCATATGACATCCTCAGGATTTTGAGCCGCTGCGCGCCCCCGGGGGCGCGCATCGCGGCGATCGTTGCTGCGGGGTGTCAGTCCGACACCCCGCAACACCGATCTAGGTAAAGAGTCTCCAACGGAGACTCTTTACCACGTGATCAGCCGTGTCCAATCACGGCTGATCAGTGTAAACAGCAAAAGCCGGTCATCGGCTTTTCCTCACTTGCGTCTGTCAGACGCGAGTAGAGGAGAGCTGATCGGCTGCTCCTCTGACAGGGGGGGGGGTTTGTGCTGATAGATTATCAGCGCAGCCCCCCCGAGGATGCCCACTGGACCACCAGGGATGCCAGCAGACAACCAGCACCAGGTATGCCACCATAGACCATCAGGGATGCCAGTTAGTGCCCCCTAATGGATGCCAATCAGTGCCCACAATGGATGCCAATCAGTGCCCACAATGGGCATCACTGATTGGCAGGCATTATTGTTTGGCACTGATTGGCATCCATTACAGTACATCAGTGCCGCCCATCAGTGCCCACCCGTGCCACCTATCAGTGCCGCATATTAGTGTCCATCAGTGCCACCTCATCGGTGCCGCCCCATCAGTGGAGAAAACTTATTTAAAACGTTTTGTAACTGGAACAAAAAAAAAATTTTTTAATTAATTTTTTATCAGAAAATAAAAATCCCAAAGGTGATCAAATACCACCAAAAGAAAGCTCTATTTGTGGGGAAAAAATGATAAAAATTTAGTTTGGGTACACAGTGTAGCATGACCGAGCAATTGTCAAAGTGCAACAGCGCAGAAAGCTGAAAATTGGTCTGGGCAGGAAGGTGTATAAGTGCCCAGTATGAAAGTGGTTAAAAACTACAGTCAGGACCGCAGTATACAGAGGAGCCTTGACATGGGCACTGCGGCTTCCACATACAATTGCAAATGTGTGCAACTAAAACCTTCTGTTTAACAGGAACAACTTGTTTTTTTGCAAGCTGGTAAATTTCTATCTACCTGATGTATATTGCCCCTCCATGTGCAACTTGCTGCAAAGGCTAGTTTTACATTGGGGCAGTTGCTATCTTTTTGTATAGCTTCTTTATAGGGTTGTCCAGGTACCTTTTTTTTTTTTTTTTTTTTTAATGTCGCCTAAACCAATACTTTTTTTTTTTTATGTCAAGTGACAGTGGCACTAATATATTCAGCACTGATGTGTGGACTGTCATTAGCTTTTTTTTTTTTTTTACAATGCTTTGAGTGAGAGGGGCGAGTGGACAGTCAGTATTTTTTTTACGTTAAAATATTACAAGGCTTCCTTTTTTATTTAACTCTTTTGGGGATAGGGGGCTTTGGTGAGATGTCAGGGGTCTAAACAGGCTCCCGACATCTCCCCTTTGAGACAGACAGAGAAAGGGACTGAGGACACACGATTCCCCAGCAGCCTCAGCTCCACCGAAGATGAATGGACAGGAGACAGAGGCTCCTCTCCATACTGAAGCAACGTTAACAGTTCACGATGCGCAGTTATGAATGGACAGTGTCAGTAATCACCTACTCTGCATTCGGAAAAGGAATGATCATTACCGGCTCCCTCCTCCACTCACCATCCTGAAAGATCTGGGATGGGATGGGACGGGGGGGGGGGGGGGGGGGGAACCACACAGAAGGGGACAGGAGGAGGACAGGGGGGAGGGAAATTGAGGAGCACACAGAGGGGGGAACGGAGGACCCCACAGAGGACAACACAGAGGGGAGCTGGAGGAGGATACAGGGGACACTCCGGAACAATCGATGCGGCGGCGAGGGAAGTAATGATCTCCCTCCTTTCAGCTGCTTTATTGAAAGCCACAAAGGGAGATTGGGGACTGTAACTTGCCCGCCGCTGCATTGATTGTTCCCGAGTGTCCATGTATCGGACTAGGCATGGGGAGCATTTGCACAAGTACAAGTACTCCTGCAATTACTCGGTATCGGGACAACCCTACTTCTTAATGCATTATACAGGGGCAAAGGCTCCTTTATGTATCAAAGTTGAACTCCAGGCAACAAAAAGGTAAGTTTCCTTAGCAAGAGCTCAGGGAGACATCCTGAACAAGGCTCCCATTGCAGAAGCAGGCCTTCAACGCGTGTTCATTTGATAGAAATATATAGGAATTGGTTAATTATTTTTTTTTCAAAATTGAACAAGCATGTCCTTTAATACTGTGTACTAGCCTCAATCCAAAGAACCTAGGCTGTGCACGTTTCCCTATGAGAATGTACAGGTGGGTGTCTTCCATTTAGGAATTACTGAGCTGTGTGCTCTAGCTGTGCAATGTGTGATGTTCGATCCCCGCCTTCTGCTGCTGAGAAATAGCCTTTGATCTGTGTGTTTTAGAAGAATTTAGAGGAGAAAGGGCTACAGATAAACGGTACAACTTTTGTAGGAGACTGTTTCATCTCTGTGTTACACGAGTCACATCACCGGGTATATTTAAGGGTTTACAACCACTTTAAAGCAACCCATTGAGAAAATGAAGACCTAGGTAATACAATACAAAGGGTGTTATTTCCCCATTTATATTCTCATTTGTTGACCAAATTCATGAACTGGTTTCCATCGAGATGCAGACAGGGCTGGGAACTTGATCTTGGGACATACCCACCCCGCATGATAGCTGTCAGGATCTAACACATGTATCTCCTTCAGCCACTCAGACTAACCCAGCTATTTATTATCCATAGGGTATATCAAACTCCAACGTTTTTATATAAAAAATCAATTAAGATGATCTAGGTTGTAGAAAGAGTGGCTTTAATCAAGGGATCTCCACTTTATTTATTATGGAGATACCCAAAATTAGTCTGCCAGTGGGACAGTGTTACCCTAAATTAGTAAAGCAGTATTTAACCCAAACATATTGCAGCTTACCAATTCGTAGATGTGATGGCTGCATTAGTCTTCTTTTTAAAGGATTTTCTATCGTCACCTGGTGATCTGGCTTAGTTTTTCAACAGAGTAAGCCACCCTGCGGTGTCAATTTTGGCAGCAAATTTCGATTCAGTGTTAGTTTAAAATGCCATTTTGGTATTAGTCACATTTTTGTCATCTGCAATTGTTTTAGTTGTAGTTAGTGGTCTAAAATCAGGTTTAAACTAATGCATTATTTAAAGCGGTTGTAAACCACTGCACTTTTTTTTTAATTACCTGCAAGGTAAAAGGCATAATGTGCTAGTATGCATCGTATACTAGCACATTATGTGAAACTTGCCTCAGAACAAAGCCTTCCAGTGATGCAACGTCATTGCTGGCGACGGCGTCCATCTATACACAGAGTCTTCCTTCCGGGTTCGCGGCTCCAGCTCTGTGACTGGCCGGAAATGCGATGTGCGTGGGAGCCGCCGGTCACGGCACACTGCACTAAAAGAAAACAGCACGCATGGCCGTTCCTTCAGAGTGCATGCGCCAGTGACTCAACTGGCTTCTAGGACAGTAAAGGTCTCCTAAACAGTGCACGTTTAGGAGATATTTACACTACCCATTAGGTAAAACTTAAAGAGGGAAGTTTACTCCAAGCATTTCTCTAGAATTTCCAAACTAATTATATACTCCTGGAGTGAAACAAATCTAATATTTATGGTATTAGGGTTTGACACTCACAGCCACAGATTTAGCCGCTCTGGACGGTCGTGTGAGGAGGCCTGCAATGCACACAGTGCCCTGGACGGTCGTGTGAGGAGGCCTGCAATGCACACAGTGCCCTGGACGGTCGTGTGAGGAGACCTGCAATGCACACAGTGCCCTGGACGGTCGTGTGAGGAGACCTGCAATGCACACAGTGCCCTGGACGGTCGTGTGAGGAGACCTGCAATGCACACAGTGCCCTGGACGGTCGTGTGAGGAGACCTGCAATGCACACAGTGCCCTGGACGGTCGTGTGAGGAGACCTGCAATGCACACAGTGCCCTGGACGGTCGTGTGAGGAGACCTGCAATGCACACAGTGCCCTGGACGGTCGTGTGAGGAGACCTGCAATGCACACAGTGCCCTGGACGGTCGTGTGAGGAGACCTGCAATGCACACAGTGCCCTGGACGGTCGTGTGAGGAGACCTGCAATGCACACAGTGCCCTGGACGGTCGTGTGAGGAGACCTGCAATGCACACAGTGCCCTGGACGGTCGTGTGAGGAGACCTGCAATGCACACAGTGCCCTGGACGGTCGTGTGAGGAGACCTGCAATGCACACAGTGCCCTGGACGGTCGTGTGAGGAGGCCTGCAATGCACACAGTGCCCTGGACGGTCGTGTGAGGAGGCCTGCAATGCACACAGTGCCCTGGACGGTCGTGTGAGGAGGCCTGCAATGCACACAGTGCCCTGGACGGTCGTGTGAGGAGACCTGCAATGCACACAGTGCCCTGGACGGTCGTGTGAGGAGACCTGCAATGCACACAGTGCCCTGGACGGTCGTGTGAGGAGACCTGCAATGCACACAGTGCCCTGGACGGTCGTGTGAGGAGACCTGCAATGCACACAGTGCCCTGGACGGTCGTGTGAGGAGACCTGCAATGCACACAGTGCCCTGGACGGTCGTGTGAGGAGGCCTGCAATGCACACAGTGCCCTGGACGGTCGTGTGAGGAGGCCTGCAATGCACACAGTGCCCTGGACGGTCGTGTGAGGAGGCCTGCAATGCACACAGTGCCCTGGACGGTCGTGTGAGGAGGCCTGCAATGCACACAGTGCCCTGGACGGTCGTGTGAGGAGGCCTGCAATGCACACAGTGCCCTGGACGGTCGTGTGAGGAGGCCTGCAATGCACACAGTGCCCTGGACGGTCGTGTGAGGAGGCCTGCAATGCACACAGTGCCCTGGACGGTCGTGTGAGGAGACCTGCAATGCACACAGTGCCCTGGACGGTCGTGTGAGGAGACCTGCAATGCACACAGTGCCCTGGACGGTCGTGTGAGGAGACCTGCAATGCACACAGTGCCCTGGACGGTCGTGTGAGGAGACCTGCAATGCACACAGTGCCCTGGACGGTCGTGTGAGGAGACCTGCAATGCACACAGTGCCCTGGACGGTCGTGTGAGGAGGCCTGCAATGCACACAGTGCCCTGGACGGTCGTGTGAGGAGGCCTGCAATGCACACAGTGCCCTGGACGGTCGTGTGAGGAGGCCTGCAATGCACACAGTGCCCTGGACGGTCGTGTGAGGAGGCCTGCAATGCACACAGTGCCCTGGACGGTCGTGTGAGGAGGCCTGCAATGCACACAGTGCCCTGGACGGTCGTGTGAGGAGACCTGCAATGCACACAGTGCCCTGGACGGTCGTGTGAGGAGACCTGCAATGCACACAGTGCCCTGGACGGTCGTGTGAGGAGGCCTGCAATGCACACAGTGCCCTGGACGGTCGTGTGAGGAGGCCTGCAATGCACACAGTGCCCTGGACGGTCGTGTGAGGAGGCCTGCAATGCACACAGTGCCCTGGACGGTCGTGTGAGGAGGCCTGCAATGCACACAGTGCCCTGGACGGTCGTGTGAGGAGACCTGCAATGCACACAGTGCCCTGGACGGTCGTGTGAGGAGACCTGCAATGCAGTGCTCAGCACAGATGGTGGTCAGAAGGGAGGCCTCAGACCTGTAATTGTAATGTACACACTCACAGTGCTCTCTGCTCTGGATGGTTTTAGGGAGGTCTAATGCACAGTGCTGCTCTGGATGGTCGTCTCAGGACTGCACAGCCTGCCAACTGCCGCTAAGCGAAGCACACTACGGACTCTAGTCGCTCGCTTGCTGGGAGCGGACGCGCTGACGGGCTCTAAACAGACTAACTGGAAGTTCGAGGGTAAACGTCCCTCCCTCACATTTTCATCATAGTTTTTGTCACTGGCCGCTGACAAAAAGTTGACAAAAAAGGTTGTCAACTAAATTAACTCTGCTGTCCTGCAGATGTAGCAGAGAGATGAGACAAAAACATTTAACACTGACAGGGGTTCTTAAAATGATCAGCTTTTATGTAAAACCTTTATCTTAATAGATAAAAAAAAAAAAGCCTGTAACCGATTATAAAGTGTAAGGTGGAGTTTGGCTTCAGTTTGTGTATCTAAACCTGTTCGTACATCCAACACTCTCCTCAGATGGACAGTGCTGCTGACCAAAAAGGTACCCCCTGTGTTCCTTCATCCAGAGTGGAGGCCCTTATACAGGAGAAGTGTTACTGGCCAGATCACCAGATGAAAACCAAGGAAAAAAAAAAAACCGAATGAAACATCTAATGATTGGTAAGCTGCATTAAATTTTGGGTTTAATACTGCTTTAATGTAGTCTTCAACTCGTCCCTCACCAACACCCCTCTACATGCATTCAGGGCTCTTGATTCTTCCAATATGTATTCCCGTACCTTCCCACTAGCTAGAGCAGTGGTGGATTGCGAACATCTCCATCCTCGGTTGATGCATGGATGACCAATTTAGACTAGACCAATCTGAAGCCCGTCTGTCTACACAAGCCTAGCAAAGTTAGTGTTCTGTCTATTATATGGGTGGGCTCCCTCGATAAGGAGATAAATGGCATTAAATTTGCTTGTGATTATTCAGGCAGGCTTTACCTTGTAACCACGTTCCTTGGCAAACTGCAAGATCACGGACCTCCTCTCTCTAGTGGTATTGGTGGCATCAAATACCTAAGACACAAAAACGAATCCATTAAAAAAGCATTGAAACAGATCACACACACGGTTAACTATTGAAACCAATTAAATGGGCATAAATAAAATGTGGTTGGAGAAAACACCAAACAAAGACATGTTCATCTAGTTGAAACCAAAAGAAAGAATTCATTAATAGAAAACCTCCATAGAAAAAAAATCCTAGAGACAGAGACAGAGACAGACACACAGAGACAGAGACAGACACACAGAGACAGAGACAGACACACAGAGACAGAGACAGACACACAGAGACAGAGACAGACACACAGAGACAGAGACAGACACACAGAGACAGAGACAGACACACAGAGACAGAGACAGACACACAGAGACAGAGACAGAGACACACAGAGACAGAGACAGAGACACACAGAGACAGAGACAGACACACAGAGACAGAGACAGACACACAGAGACAGAGACACACAGAGACACAGACACACAGAGACAGAGACACACAGAGACAGAGACACACAGAGACAGAGACACACAGAGACAGAGACACACAGAGACAGAGACACACAGAGACAGAGACACACAGAGACAGAGACACACAGAGACAGACACACAGAGACAGACACACAGAGACAGACACACAGAGACAGACACACAGAGACAGACACACAGAGACAGAGACAGAGACACAGAGACAGAGACTGACACAGAGACAGAGACACAGAGACATACACACAGAGACACAGAGACACAGAGACACAGAGACACAGAGACAGACACACAGAGACAGAGACACAGAGACAGAGACAGACACACAGAGACAGAGACACAGAGACAGAGACACAGAGACAGAGACAGACACACAGAGACAGAGACAGACACACAGAGACAGAGACAGACACACAGAGACAGAGACACAGAGACACAGAGACACAGAGACACAGAGACAGAGACACAGAGACACAGAGACAGAGACAGACACACAGAGACAGAGACACAGAGACAGAGACACAGAGACAGAGACAGACACACAGAGACAGACACACAGAGACAGAGACAGACACACAGAGACAGAGACACAGAGACAGAGACACAGAGACACAGAGACACAGAGACAGAGACACAGAGACACAGAGACACAGAGACAGAGACAGACACACAGAGACAGAGACACAGAGACAGACACACAGAGACAGAGACAGACACACAGAGACAGACACACAGAGACAGAGACAGACACACAGAGACAGAGACACAGAGACAGAGACACAGAGACAGAGACACAGAGACACAGAGACAGAGACACAGAGACAGAGACACAGAGACACAGAGACAGAGACACAGAGACAGAGACACAGAGACAGAGACACAGAGACAGAGACACAGAGACAGAGACACAGAGACAGAGACACAGAGACACAGAGACAGAGACACAGAGACAGAGACAGACACACAGAGACAGAGACAGAGACACAGAGACAGAGACAGACACACAGAGACAGACACACAGAGACAGAGACAGACACACAGAGACAGAGACAGACACACAGAGACAGACACACAGAGACAGACACACAGAGACAGAGACAGACACACAGAGACAGAGACACACAGAGACAGACACACAGAGACAGAGACAGACAGAGACAGACACACAGAGACAGAGACAGACAGAGACAGACACACAGAGACAGAGACAGACAGAGACAGACACACAGAGACAGAGACAGACAGAGACAGACACACAGAGACAGACACACAGAGACAGAGACAGAGACACACAGAGACAGAGACAGACACACAGAGACAGAGACAGACACACAGAGACAGACACACAGAGACAGACACACAGAGACAGACACACAGAGACAGACACACAGAGACAGACACACAGAGACAGACACACAGAGACAGACACACAGAGACAGACACACAGAGACAGACACACAGAGACAGAGACAGACACACAGAGACAGAGACAGACAGAGACAGACACACAGAGACAGACAGAGACAGACACACAGAGACAGAGACAGACAGAGACAGACACACAGAGACAGACAGAGACAGACACACAGAGACAGAGACAGACAGAGACAGACACACAGAGACAGAGACAGACAGAGACAGACACACAGAGACAGAGACAGACAGAGACAGACACACAGAGACAGAGACAGACAGAGACAGACACACAGAGACAGAGACAGACACACAGAGACAGAGACAGACAGAGACAGACACACAGAGACAGACACACAGAGACAGAGACAGACACACAGAGACAGACACACAGAGACAGACACACAGAGACAGAGACAGACACACAGAGACAGAGACAGAGACACAGAGACAGAGACAGACACACAGAGACAGAGACAGACACACAGAGACAGAGACAGACACACAGAGACAGAGACAGACACACAGAGACAGAGACAGAGACACACAGAGACAGAGACACACAGAGACACAGACACACAGAGACAGAGACACACAGAGACAGAGACACACAGAGACAGAGACACACAGAGACAGAGACACACAGAGACAGAGACACACAGAGACAGACACACAGAGACAGACACACAGAGACAGAGACAGAGACACAGAGACAGAGACTGACACAGAGACAGAGACACAGAGACATACACACAGAGACAGAGAGACACAGAGACACAGAGACACAGAGACACAGAGACACAGAGACACAGAGACACAGAGACACAGAGACACAGAGACACAGAGACACAGAGACAGACACACAGAGACAGAGACACAGAGACAGAGACAGACACACAGAGACAGAGACACAGAGACAGACACACAGAGACAGAGACAGACACACAGAGACAGAGACAGACACACAGAGACAGAGACACAGAGACAGAGACACAGAGACACAGAGACACAGAGACACAGAGACAGAGACACAGAGACACAGAGACACAGAGACAGAGACAGACACACAGAGACAGAGACACAGAGACAGACACACAGAGAGAGACAGACACACAGAGACAGACACACAGAGACAGAGACAGACACACAGAGACAGAGACACAGAGACAGAGACACAGAGACAGAGACACAGAGACAGAGACACAGAGACAGAGACACAGAGACACAGAGACAGAGACACAGAGACAGAGACACAGAGACAGAGACACAGAGACACAGAGACAGAGACACAGAGACAGAGACACAGAGACAGAGACACAGAGACAGAGACACAGAGACACAGAGACAGACACACAGAGACAGACACACAGAGACAGACACACAGAGACAGAGACACAGAGACAGAGACAGACACACAGAGACAGAGACAGACACACAGAGACAGAGACAGACACACAGAGACAGACACACAGAGACAGACACACAGAGACAGACAGAGACAGACACACAGAGACAGACAGAGACAGACACACAGAGACAGAGACAGACAGAGACAGACACACAGAGACAGAGACAGACAGAGACAGACACACAGAGACAGAGACAGACAGAGACAGACACACAGAGACAGAGACAGACAGAGACAGACACACAGAGACAGACACACAGAGACAGACACACAGAGACAGAGACAGAGACACAGAGACAGACACACAGAGACAGAGACAGAGACACAGAGACAGAGACAGACACACAGAGACAGAGACAGACACACAGAGACAGAGACAGACACACAGAGACAGAGACAGACACACAGAGACAGAGACAGACACACAGAGACAGAGACAGACACACAGAGACAGACACACAGAGACAGAGACAGACACACAGAGACAGAGACAGACACACAGAGACAGAGACAGACACACAGAGACAGACACACAGAGACAGACACACAGAGACAGAGACAGACACACAGAGACAGAGACAGACAGAGACAGACAGACAGAGACAGACACACAGAGACAGAGACAGACAGAGACAGACACACAGAGACAGACAGAGACAGACACACAGAGACAGAGACAGACAGAGACAGACACACAGAGACAGAGACAGACAGAGACAGACACACAGAGACAGAGACAGACAGAGACAGACACACAGAGACAGAGACAGACACACAGAGACAGAGACAGACAGAGACAGACACACAGAGACAGACACACAGAGACAGAGACAGACACACAGAGACAGACACACAGAGACAGACACACAGAGACAGAGACAGACACACAGAGACAGAGACAGACAGAGACAGACACACAGAGACAGAGACAGACAGAGACAGACACACAGAGACACAGAGACAGAGACAGACAGAGACAGACACACAGAGACAGAGACAGACAGAGACAGACACACAGAGACAGAGACAGACAGAGACAGACACACAGAGACACAGAGACACACAGAGACAGAGACAGACACACAGAGACAGAGACAGACACACAGAGACAGAGACAGACACACAGAGACAGACACACAGAGACAGAGACAGACACACAGAGACAGAGACACAGAGACAGAGACAGAGACACAGAGACAGAGACAGAGACACAGAGACAGAGACAGACACACAGAGACAGAGACAGACACACAGAGACAGAGACAGACACACAGAGACAGAGACAGACACACAGAGACAGAGACAGACACACAGAGACAGAGACAGACACACAGAGACAGAGACAGACACACAGAGACAGAGACAGACACACAGAGACAGAGACAGACACACAGAGACAGACACACAGAGACAGAGACAGACACACAGAGACAGAGACAGACACACAGAGACAGAGACAGACACACAGAGACAGACACACAGAGACAGACACACAGAGACAGAGACAGACACACAGAGACAGAGACAGACAGAGACAGACACACAGAGACAGACAGAGACAGACACACAGAGACAGAGACAGACAGAGACAGACACACAGAGACAGACAGAGACAGACACACAGAGACAGAGACAGACAGAGACAGACACACAGAGACAGAGACAGACAGAGACAGACACACAGAGACAGAGACAGACAGAGACAGACACACAGAGACAGAGACAGACAGAGACAGACAGACAGAGACAGACACACAGAGACAGACACACAGAGACAGAGACAGACACACAGAGACAGACACACAGAGACAGACACACAGAGACAGAGACAGACAGAGACAGACACACAGAGACAGAGACAGACAGAGACAGACACACAGAGACACAGAGACAGAGACAGACAGAGACAGACACACAGAGACAGAGACAGACAGAGACAGACACACAGAGACAGAGACAGACAGAGACAGACACACAGAGACACAGAGACACACAGAGACAGAGACAGACACACAGAGACAGAGACAGACACACAGAGACAGAGACAGACACACAGAGACAGACACACAGAGACAGAGACAGACACACAGAGACAGAGACAGACACACAGAGACAGAGACACAGAGACAGAGACAGAGACACAGAGACAGAGACAGAGACACAGAGACAGAGACAGAGACACAGAGACAGAGACAGACACACAGAGACAGAGACAGACACACAGAGACAGAGACAGACACACAGAGACAGAGACAGACACACAGAGACAGAGACAGACACACAGAGACAGAGACAGACACACAGAGACAGACAGAGACAGACACACAGAGACAGACAGAGACAGACACACAGAGACAGACAGAGACAGACACACAGAGACAGAGACAGACAGAGACAGACACACAGAGACAGAGACAGACAGAGACAGACACACAGAGACAGAGACAGACAGAGACAGACACACAGAGACAGAGACAGACAGAGACAGACACACAGAGACAGAGACAGACAGAGACAGACACACAGAGACAGAGACAGAGACACAGAGACAGAGACAGACACACAGAGACAGAGACAGACACACAGAGACAGAGACAGACACACAGAGACAGAGACAGACACACAGAGACAGAGACAGACACACAGAGACAGACACACAGAGACAGACACACAGAGACAGACACACAGAGACAGACACACAGAGACAGACACACAGAGACAGACACACAGAGACAGACACACAGAGACAGACACACAGAGACAGACACACAGAGACAGACACACAGAGACAGACACACAGAGACAGACACACAGAGACAGACACACAGAGACAGACACACAGAGACAGACACACAGAGACAGACACACAGAGACAGACACACAGAGACAGACACACAGAGACAGACACACAGAGACAGACACACAGAGACAGACACACAGAGACAGACACACAGAGACAGACACACAGAGACAGACACACAGAGACAGACACACAGAGACAGACACACAGAGACAGACACACAGAGACAGACACACAGAGACAGACACACAGAGACAGACACACAGAGACAGACACACAGAGACAGACACACAGAGACAGACACACAGAGACAGACACACACAGACAGACACACAGAGACAGACACACAGAGACAGACACACAGAGACAGACACACAGAGACAGACACACAGAGACAGACACACAGAGACAGACACACAGAGACAGACACACAGAGACAGACACACACAGACAGACACACACAGACAGACACACACAGACAGACACACACAGACAGACACACAGAGACAGACACACAGAGACAGACACACAGAGACAGACACACAGAGACAGACACACAGAGACAGACACACAGAGACAGACACACAGAGACAGACACAGAGACAGACACACACAGACAGACACACACAGACAGACACACAGAGACAGACACACAGAGACAGACACACACAGACAGACACACACAGACAGACACACACAGACAGACACACACAGACAGACACACACAGACAGACACACAGAGACAGACACACAGAGACAGACACACAGAGACAGACACACAGAGACAGAGACACACAGAGACACAGAGACAGACACACAGAGACAGAGACAGACACAGAGACAGACACACAGAGACAGACACACAGAGACAGACACACAGAGACAGACACACAGAGACAGAGACACAGAGACAGAGACAGAGAGACAGACACACACAGACACACAGAGACAGACACACAGAGACAGAGACACAGAGACAGACACACAGAGACAGACACACAGAGACAGAGACACAGAGACAGAGACAGAGAGACAGACACACAGAGACAGACACACAGAGACAGAGACAGAGACAGACACACAGAGACAGAGACAGAGACAGAGACAGACACACAGAGACAGACACACAGAGACAGAGACACAGAGACAGACACACAGAGACAGACACACAGAGACAGAGACACAGAGACAGACACACAGAGACAGACACACAGAGACAGAGACACAGAGACAGAGACACAGAGACAGACACACAGACACACAGAGACAGAGAGACAGACACACAGAGACAGACACACAGAGACAGAGACAGAGACAGAGACAGACACACAGAGACAGAGACAGAGACAGAGACAGACACACAGAGACAGAGACAGACACACAGAGACAGAGACACAGAGACAGACACACAGAGACAGACACACAGAGACAGAGACACAGAGACAGAGACACAGAGACAGACACACAGACACACAGAGACAGAGAGACAGACACACAGAGACAGAGACAGAGACAGAGACAGAGACAGAGACAGACACACAGAGACAGAGACAGACACACAGAGACAGAGACAGACACACAGAGACACACACACACACAGATACAGACACACACACACACACACACACACACACACACACAGATACAGACACACACACACACACAGATACAGACACACACACAGATACAGATACAGACACACACACACAGATACACACACACACACACACAGATACACACACACACAGACACACACACACACAGACACACACACACACAGATACACACACACACAGATACACACACACACAGATACACACACACACAGATACAGACACACACACACACACAGATACAGACACAGACACACAGATACAGACACAGACACACAGATACAGACACAGACACACAGATACAGACACAGACACACACACACAGATACAGACACACACACACAGATACAGACACACACACACAGATACAGACACACACACACAGATACAGACACACACACACAGATACAGACACACACACACAGATACAGACACACACACACAGATACAGACACACACACACAGATACAGACACACACACACAGATACAGACACACACACACAGATACAGACACACACACAGATACAGACACACACACAGATACAGACACACACACAGATACAGACACACACACAGATACAGACACACACACAGATACAGACACACACACAGATACAGACACACACACAGATACAGACACACACACAGATACAGACACACACACAGATACAGACACACACACAGATACAGACACACACACAGATACAGACACACACACAGATACACACACACACACAGATACAGACACACACAGATACAGACACACACAGATACAGACACACAGATACAGACACACACAGATACACACACACAGATACAGACACACACAGATACAGACACACACAGATACAGACACACACAGATACACACACACACAGATACACACACACACAGACAGACAGACAGACAGAGACTTGATCCAGACACAGAGACTTGATCCAGAAGGTGGAAAAAAACCTTATAAAATATGATCCAAACACTTAAAAGGGGGGAAAAAAAAATCCCTTCCCGATTCCTCAAAAGACAAAAAAATTCTGTTGGGATTTCAATACTTATTCCAAATGGTACAAACACACAAAAACCCTCACGCAAGCTCACTGGGTATAGCAAAGCAGCTCCCCAAGACATAGGCCTCTCAATGGATACCCAGAAAGGATTCCAGTATACAAATGGGAGCCAACAAATAGTTCAAAAGGTCTTAATGGTTTAATACCATCAGATAAAAAAATAAATAAAAAAACAGCCAGCCACCACATTTTGGGGACAAATCCCCCTTTAACAGGGCTTAGAGAAAATAAAAAGGACTTGAATGGATTGAAAAAAGGAAAAATACAGTCAAATGTCTGTCTCATCTGGTGCAAACCTCAATCTGGATGGGAACTGATACATTATCACAATTGTTATAAATTCAATCCAACAGGAGGTTTTGATCAGACACAATAGATCCATTTAGTTCTATTTTTTTGGAGGCCATTCAAGTCCTTATTCCATTAGTTTGAGTCCCGATAAAGGGGGACGTTTTATTGCTCTTGAAAAATGTTGGCTGTTTTTAATCCAATGTACACTCACCGTCCACTTTATTATTAGGTACACCTTGCTAGTACCGGGTTGGACCTCCTTTTGCCTTCATGCTTCGTGGCATAGATTCAACATGGTGTTAGAAACATTCCTCAGATTTTGTAACATATTGACATATCACCACGCAGTTGTTGCAGATTTGTCAGCTGCACATCCGTGATGCCAATCTCCCATTCCACCACATCCCAAAAGGTGCTCTATTGGATTAAGATTTGGTGACTGTGGAGGCCATTGGAGTCCAGTGACCTCATTGTCCAGTGGTGAGAGGATTTGAGCTTTGTGACATGGTGCATTATCCTGCTGGAAGGAGCCATCAGAAGATGGGTACACTGTAGTCATAAAGGGATGGACATGGTCAGAAACAAATACTCAGGCAGAAAGTGGCATTTAAAACGATGCTCAATTGGTACGAAGGGGCCCAATGTGTGCCACGAAAATATCACCCACACCATTACACCACCAGCCTGAACCGGTGATACAAGGCAGGATGGATCCATGATTTTATGTTTACGCAAAATTCTGACTCTGCATGTCGCAGCTGAAATTGAGACTCATCAGACCAGGCAACGTTTTTCCAATCTTCTACTGTCCAATTTTGGTGAGCCTGTGCGAATTGTAGCCTCAGTTTGCCGTTCTTAGCTGACAGGAGTGACCCCTGGTGTGGTCTTCTGCTGCTGTAGCCAATCTGCTTCAGGGTTCGATGTGTTGCGCTTTCAGAGATGGCATTCTGCATACCTTGGATGTAACGAGTGGGTTTTTGAGTTACTGTTGCCTTTCCATCATCTGGAACCAGTCTGCCATTTCTCCTCTGACAAGGCATTTTCCTCCACACAACTGCCACTCACTGGATATTCTCTCTTTCGGACCATTCTTTGTGAACCCGAGAGATGGTTGTGCATCAAAAAAAAAAAAAAAATCCCAGTAGATCAGCAGCTTTTGAAATACTCAGACCAGCCCGTCTGGCACCAACAACCATGTCACTTAAATCCCCTTTATTCCATATTCTGATGCTCAGTTTGAACTTTAGCAAATTGTCTTCACCATGTCTAGTTGCCTAAATGCATTGAGTTGCTGTCATGCGATTGGCTGATTAGCAATTTGTGTTACCAAGCTATTGGACAGGTGTACCAAATAAAGTGGCCGGTGAGTGCAATTCCAATTCAAAAGAAGCTTTAGCACCAGACATAGATCCATGAGAGATATAGATCTATCTATCTATCTATCTATCTATCTATTTCCTTTGGAGGCCATTGAAGTCCTTATTCTAATTTTCCAAGTTTTGTGAAGGGGAAGTTTTCCCCAAAACACATTTGCCTTTATTATGGGATTGGTATTGCCAACTAAAGGCACTTTGGAATATCTCACTTTGTGGTTTGACACCCATTTGTATTGTCTAAAATGCCTTTTATGCTCATACCAATATTGGTAGATAAAAAATATCCAGTGTTTTAGGGGGCTACAAAAAAATAAAAATAAAAAAAATAAATAAACGGACCTTAGTAGCCTCAAAAGGAAACTACAATCATATGGATTCATGTCTGATCTGGTGCAAGTCTCCTTTTGAATGGTGGTTGGGACTTTTTCATAGTCATAATTCCCATCCAACAGGTGGTTTTAATTACACATACACATTTATCTCATGTTTTCTTTAAGGCTATTCAAGTTCTTATTCCGTTTGCCTGAGCCCTGATAAAGGGGAAGCTTTATTACCCCTGAAATCAGTGGCGGCTGGTGCTCAATATTTGGGGGGGGGGCAGCAATCAAACCTGCCCCCCTCACTCGCACATACCGACACCCCCTCCCACCCCGTGCACAGGCTTGCCTTGGCACTCACGTCTCCCCGCTAATCCTCTGATCTGCAATCGGGGCAATCGCTGCTCTCTTCCCTCCTCGCTCCAGCTTGCCCAGGAGCCGTTGCTTCTCCTCCCCGATGAACAGGAAGTGGGTCCAGAGACCCAATTAGCCAGGAGTCCCAAGACTCTCTGGCCAATAAGGTCTCAGGACCCACTTCCTGATTGGCCAGGAGGAGAAGCAGGACATTAGCGAATATTATTTCACCAATGTCACACAACTGGGCGGGCTCAGGGCGCAGTGCGCTGAGCCCCCAGTCCACCCTTTTTGAAGCCAATTAGACTCAGGCTCTAATTATGTGCTTCGGAAAAATAAAAATAAAAAAACCCACTGAAATCTGTGTGTCTGGCACCCTGCATGTTAGATTAGGGGACAGGCGCATGGACTAGGTGGGCATCGCCCCTAATGGAGCGGCCGCCACTGCCTAAAAACACATTTGCATTACAAACAACTAACGTGGTTTGGCACCCATTTGTAGCGTTCAAAGTGACTTTAATTGTTTGGAATACGATCACATGAAACATGTTGAATGTTTTAAGGGCAACAAAACTCTTTATTAGGACTTGGAAAAAATGGAAGGACTTGAATGGACTCAGAAACCACAATCAAAAATGTATTTACCGTATTTATCGGCGTATAACACGCACCCTAACTTTAAGAGGGAAGTCTCAGGAAAAAAACTTTGCACAGCCCCCTGTGTATAACACGCAGGCACAGTTTACCCTCTATTTTCAGGGTAAAAAAGTGAGTGTTATACGCCAATAAATACAGTATGTTGGATTTAGCTGGGGCCCTAGTGGATTGCAACTGGTATTACAGGCAATTAAAGGCACTTTGGACTCTCACTTTGTGGATTGTCGCCCTTTTGTAAATTATGATTGGATTCCATATAATCAGTCGGGCACACTTAGTGTTGCAGACAACTGGCTTCTTTACCTCTGCAGCCTATAGACTCAAGACTAACAGTAAATACGGCTCTGACTGCTATACAGCAAATTAAAAGAATTTTTTTTTTTTTGGATAAAACACCTTTTCCAAGCAGCTGGATAATTACAGGAGATCTGATTAAACTCCCTCTGAAAACCCGACTGCAACAGCAAAATCTATTAGTCACTAGCAAATTCTCAGGCTTTTGGCGGTTTTCTGCCAGTCCTAGTAACAAAAGCGCTTTCTTCTAATCAGCACGACATGGAAGACGGGGAGGGCGTGCATACATTAATGCTGCTCAGACGCTGGACCCCCAGGAACCTCTCTTTTACATAAATGCACCGCTTTTCATTGTAGAAATAAAGGCTTTTTTTTCTAAAAATCTGCTGTACATTTGTAACGCCTGTTAGAAAATGAAGGCATACCCAAGGCTGTCATTTTCCCCCGCAGAAAAGGAAAATGGCATTCAGTAGAAATTGAGATTTGAGAAATATGAACTTACAGCAACGTGTCCCTCCTCCCGTGAGAGGTAGGTGTGGACATCTTTCAGGGCATTGAGTGCACACTGCCTGCAAGACAAAGACATTTGTTTATTAAAAAAGAAATCTATAAAAAAATATATATATAATTTTTTTAACCTTTTTAAAAACAAAGGAGAAGCTCACCTTTATATAAAATTACTAAATGCACAGGTAGGAAAAAAATAAAAATATATATATATTTTTTGTTGTTAGACGCCTGTAAGTCAGTGGTTGTCAACTCCTGTCCCCAGGACCCGCCAACAGGCCAGATTTTAAGACCTCATGCCCACGGACGTTTTTACAGCCGAGTTTTTTACAGCTTAAAAAACGCCTGTCCATGTTATTGTATAATTTTTTTTTTTTAGAAAAAAAAATTAATAAATAATATAATATATATATATATATATATATATATATATATATATATATATATATATATATATATATATAAGTCGGAGCTTAAAAACGCAATCGCGGCGTTTTTGCGCTTTTGACGCTTCGCTTTTTTTAGGCCCAACGCCGACGCTGAGGAACGCACTGGTCCTGGGTTTTTTTTACAGCTTAAAAACGTCTATGCCATTTGCAACTCAAAAACGTCTAGGTGGGCATGAAGCTATAGACCAACATGGACAGGCGTTTTTAAGCTGTAAAAAAATGCGGCTGTAAAAACGTCCGTGGGCATGAGGCCCAAGTATTGCCTTGGGGAGATGCAGACTAGAATACTGCAATCACTGAGCAGCAAATGATATCACTTGTGATGTATTTCAGTTATCTTGCAAACCTGGCCTGTTAGTGGGCCCTGATTACAGGAGTTGAGAACCACTGCTGTAAAGCATGGCACCCAGGATCAGCAAATCATGGGTGTAAAGCAGGGTTATGCAATTAGCGGACCTCCAGCTGTTGCAAAACTCCAAGTACCATCATGCCTCTGCCTCGGAGTCATGCTTGTGGCTGTCAGTGTCTTGCTGTGCCTCATGGGACTTGTAGTTCTGCAACAGTTGGAGGTCCGCTAATTGCATATCCCTGGTGTAAAGCCATGGACCTGCAGATTGCATCTGTCTGCCCGTACCTCCGATACAGACAGGCAGTTACACAATGACCAGAATCTCAATGAACAACCTAGAGAGTGCTCAACAGCGCCCTCGTAGGTCTTTGAGACCTACAAGCTGATAGCAGCAAAGGCCGTCAGTACTTGTAGTTCTCATTCATGCTCTGTTCACACTTGTGTGCGAGTTCACACCAGTTGCGATCTATGCGACTTAAAAAGTGTTACTAAACCCACAACAGTAAAAATCAGTCTGTATATGCAGTAAAACATGCTTGTTATAATCACTGTGGAACCTAAGGGGTTAAAGTGATTGTTAAGTCTTTTTTTTTTTAAACACACAATATACTTGCCTCCTCTGTGCAGAGGTTTTGCAGAGCAGCCCGGATCCTCCTCTTCTCAGGGTCCCACTTTGCTTCTCCTGGCCCCTCCTTCCTATCGAGTGCCCCCACAGCTTCCTATAGGGGCACCCAAGCAGAGTCAGAGCTTCATGTATCCAGACACAGAGCCCAGACCCAGCCCCGCCCCCTCTCCCCTGATTGGCTGAGACACAGCAGCGGCGCGGCGCCATTGGCTCCTGTGGCAGTCAGTTAGATCATCATCAGGAAGAGTTTCCCCATCATCGCTGGAGAGAGACGGGGCTCAGGGAATAAGGGGGGGGGCTGCTACACACAGGTTTATCTTAATGCATAGAATTCTGATTTGGCCCAACACTTAAAAAGGAAGTTTATTTCTGTTTTAATAACACTTAAAATTTAACATGGAATATATGTCACTCTTAGTCAGTATTATCTCAGAGGTAATTATTAGGCTGGGAGTTTAAGCCTTCTGGATTTAATACACATAGTAACTTAGCTTAGCACTCTTCACGTACTCCCGCCCCCCCCCCCCCCCCCGCCCTTTTCTCTCTTCCCTTCTTCTCTTCCTTTTCTCGTTCCCTCATCCTTTTGCACTCCTGTTCCTATCCTATATGTCGAATCTCCAAATTAACAGATAAAGAGCATTGGGGATATAGCACTAGACCTACCCTATAGGGATAAATAGTTCCCTTAAGATATGAACTAGAATGCCATGAAGGGACTTATTGGTAAGGAGTAAATTGAGACCAAACAAATTAGTATTGTATTTGTATGTATGTACTTTTAATGTGTATGTATTTGAATGTATGAAATGTTTTGTGATAAAGATTAAGAAAAATTGAGAGCAAAAAAAAGAATGCAGAGAGATAAAAAAACCTTCTGCCTTTACAACTCCTTTAAACCTCTGCATTATGTTAAGGCCGTTTGATCCCTTGACGGGGCTCTGTAGCTTACGCATGTATTTGCAAATGTGTGCAAACTAAACCCCTGAATTTAAGGCATCCGGTTAGGATAATGTGGTTGGTTGCAAGGTGGTCAGTAAGTTGAGCTAGGAAATTTTGTTTTTGTATATGCAGTAAAAGCATGCTTGTTATATTCACTGTGAAACCCAAAGGGTTAACCCTCTGGATTGTGTAAAAAGGCAGTTTGATTCTGCCTTCTCTAATCCTCCCCTTCCACTGTCCCCAATACATCTCCTGATGCTACAGAGCCTTGTGGGCACTCTGCTCAGTTTGGTGTGTATTGCTAGATTTTTTATTATTTTGGGAGGGTGCTTGTGATCGGCATAGAGCCGATCAGCACTATCCAGACAGAGGGTCAGGGGTCCTGCAGCCTCATAGGTCAGAAGAAAAAAAACTCCTACAAATTTTATCCATTTCTTGGCCAGCACAGGGATATATAGCAAGACTGCTATATACTACCGATAAGGAAAGGTATTTAGCACTTTAATATTTACTAAAATTGTATTTCCATGTTCTGTGTACTGTGGGAGACCAGACCGTGAATGCAGGGTCCTGGGTTTAGTAACACTTTAAAACTGCAGCTTTTTTGAAAAGGTTCAAATTGTTCAATGAATGTCAAATCATTAAATCCTCTATACAGGGAAAAAGTGTTTCTTCTTCCCCACCCCCAATACTCGTATGCCTTGACTCAAAACAGACCGAATATCTATAGCCATCTTTCCCCTACATCCAAAGTGCAGAATTTACACAGGATCTATCAGCTCCGAAATGCAGAGCCGAGGCCTTCAATCTGCTGGGGGTCCCTCCCGTCACCTTCTTTCTCTTGGTGTCAGGAAAATGCATCAGAAGGGACTCGTGCTTATAGCGGGGGAAAGACCGCAAATAGAAATGAGGCTCATGCCGCATACACACGACCGTTTTTAATGTCATTGAAAAAAAAAAAAAAAGTTTCAACGTGATTCTTCTCAAGCCTGCCTTGCCTACACACTATCGTGGAAAAAAAAAAATGTTCGAGTAAAGCGCGATGACGTACGACGGCACTATAAAGGGGAAGTTCCATTTGGATGGCGCCACCCTTCATGTTAGTAAAGTTTGTTGAGCCGATTCACGCTTTTCAGCCTCGTGCTTTTCAGTCTGTTACATGACGAATGTGCCATCTCCATTAGTTTTACCAGAACGAGCGCTCCCGTCTCATACTTGATTCTGAGCATGTGCATTTTTTGTCACGTCGTTAAAGCCCACACACGGCCGTTTTTCATGACGAGAAAAAACGACGAGAAAAATTAGAGCACGTTCCAATTTTTTACGTCGTGAAAAATGCTCGGAAGCCCACACGATCATTTTTAATGACCATTTAAAAAAAAGGTCAGTTTTCTCGTCATTAAAAACGTGCATTAGTGCTTTGGATTGAGACACACACACACACACACGGGATACGCTTTGTTCATTTTTCATGTTGGAGGTTTCCAACCACTTTAATGCAGAGAACGTATTGAGGGAAACAAAAAAAAAAAAAAAACCCACACAACATTTAGACTATAGAGGCATTTAAAAAAAAAAAAAAAAAAAAAAGGTCCACTACTTCTGACATTGTGTTCAATTATTTTATTTTTTAAATTGAATAAGGACACGACGACATCAATAGAAGGTAAATCAAAAACACAAGTAGAATGCCTAAAGTAAGCAAAAAGAACACATTCAAGGGATACTGAAGGTTCATTTTTTATTTACTTTTTTAAAACAAACATGTTATACTTACCTCCACTGTGCAGCTCGTTTTGCACAGAGTGGCTCCAATCCTCCTCTTCTGAGGTCCCTCAGCGGCTCCTCCCCGCATTAGATAACCCCCTTGGAAAAGAGCTCTCGAGGGGGTTACCTTGCGGGCACGCTCCCGAGTCTTACACCCTGCGTCCATAGACGCGAAGTGTATGACTCGACCCCGCCCCCCACGTCATTGGATCTGATGGACAGCAGCAGCAGCCAATGGCTGCACTGCTATCAATCTATCCAATCAACGCCAGGACTCCGTGGAGAAGAGGACGCGCCAAGCAGGTGAACTGGCTCAGGTAAGTAAAACGGGGGGGGGGGGGTGGTGATTGCCAGGTGTTTTTTCACCTCAATGCATAGGATGCATTAAGGTGAAAAAAAACATACCTTTACAACCCCTTTAAGAAACACTAGGAGTTTCATAATATATACACACATACAAACCTATAATACAAGGAGCATCTCCTAGTATCGCCATCTTTATCTCCCCCCCCCCCACCCTCTACAAATCTTAAGGGCGGGTTCACACTGCTGCGATGCGAGAACCTGTGCAAATCCAGTACACGTTCCTGCATCACATGTCACTCATCAGTGGTTCACACTGCACCGCTGTGGGTGTCAATAGAAAGTTAATGACACCCCCAGATGGGATGCACTGCGATATGCGAACCTGTCAGTATTGACAGTTATCGGACGGCAAGGGTGTGAACACCCATGCCATCCGATTCTGGGGCAGACCAAAAAAGGGTCCTGCATGATTTTGGTCTGAATGCGAAAGGGACTTCAGCCATACAATTTGTATGGCTGAATTCACATCGTACAGACATCCCATCTGTATGGCTGTTGAATAAAGTGACTAAAGCACGGATAAGATTTCTAAATATAAGTGAATATATAAATAGTGGATAATCAAATGATAAAAGCCGCAGCTAAAATAAATATAAAAAACGGGGAGTATAGATGCGCTAAAATCAACCCACTAAATAAAATTGAAAGGTATATGAATGTAAAAATTACACATAAATAACAGTGTGTATACTGTATATTACTAAAGTGCACAGTATATAAAATCAAAGAGATACAAAAAACATCCATAAACAGGTGCAAATGTGCTTAGCTGATAATGACCACTACAGAGTGATTCAGTCATGCAGCAATCCCTGCTGCTCACCAGCTGGCTAACAAATCCAGATATTCGGTGCAGTAACTTTGAAAAAGTCACGTGACTGACGCAACGCGTAGGGGAGGAGCCTAGTGACAAGACCCAAGGAAACTGAGGAATCAATCATTGTATCTGATCGTACTATGCGCTGTATTACACCTGACTACATGCCAGTTGCCTGCACACATCTGATCCACAAGTCAGTACTATAGCATATTACGCTATGTTTATCTCTTTCTTATTTGAGAGCCTTACTATTTGAAGCAATCCTGGACTAGGAGAACCGCACCGAATATCTGGATTTGTGTTAGCCAGCTGGTGATCAGCAGGGATTGCTGCATGACTGAATCACTCTGTAGTGGTCATCAGCTAAGCACATTTGCACCTGTTTATGGATGTTTTTTTGTATATATCCCTTTAATTTTATATACTGTGCACCTTAGTAATATATACACACCGTTATTGATATGTGTATAATTTATACATTCATATACCTTGCAATCATTTTAATTTAGTGGGTTGATTTTAGCGCATCTATACTCTTTATTTTAACATCTGTATGGCTGAATTCACATTGTACATATATCGCATGTGATTTTCACAGCAGTGCGGTGCGAATCACTTGTGACATCTGACATCGCACTGGTGTGAACTGGCACTTGGTACCTTTTCTGATTTTCCTCCCAATTAGGGTCTACCTGCCCACCCCCCCAACCACCCTCATCTTAATGTTGCTGCGGGAAAAAAAAAATACATACAACAAAAAGAGCCAAACCAGAAAAACGTGTAGGCCATTTATAAGGATTTAGGGGGAAGAACCAGGAGGAATTACTTGTGACTACCTCCCCGGTTCCATCCTTCCCACACCATGTCCAGCTCCCCTTCCCACCCTCCTATTTATCCGTTCTTGGCCCAACATGGGCATTCTATTTTGGTGAGCATATTCACTATACCAAAATTACTGTAAGAAAAAAAAAAAAAAAAAAAAACACCCCACAAAATACAAAACAAAAACCAGAAAACATACAATTTTTAAAATGGTTTATTCCTGCCATTGCAAATAAGTGTTACGAGTTTGACCGAGGGTTAAAACCGTAAATGGAGCAAATTTGCATAACCTCAGATTATGAAATCAACATTTTCATAACTGGAATGATTAATAGAGCACAATCATCAGGCAGGTCTTAACTCACTTGCGTATTTTAATGGCTTCCTGGTTGTCGGCACGGAAGAACTGGTAGTTGTTGTAGCTCTGCGTGGCTTCCCGGCGATACTGTCCCACATTAAACACTGCACGTGAGAAGAGGTAAAAAAAGAACATGTGGAACAAGGAAACAAAACCTGACAGACGTGACTGTACTGACAGGGTATTACGTTACACAACATGCTGTAACCCAGCCTTACACCATATCCACACAGCTCAAAACAATAGTGCAGAATCATGGAATGAACGAGTTCACAGAGTACACATTCCTCAAGACAAAGTTATTCACGGGGGGGGGGGGGGGGGGTGTTTAGCACTAGACTTTATATCTGTACGTATAGGTTACAGAAGTAAATAAGACAGACACACACACCAAAGTTTTTTTTTTTTTTTTTTTTACAGAATATAGTTCATTTTTATAAATTCGATTACATTTGACCAATATCATAAATTTATTGTCAGCCATTAAAAATGCAGCAAGAACGCAAAAAAAAAAAAAAAAGGTTTATATGCATTTTGAGACACACACACACACACACACACACACACACACACACACACACACAAATAAAACCCTCCTTCGCACCTGACCCCCCCCCTATCTACTCTGCCTTAACTCAGGATGGGCCAGATGCTAAAAGTGCACCTCCAGCAGCCACTCTGCCCTGGTCAAACATTGTGCATGTGCCTTTATCTGCTGCTGCTAAAGATGAAGCACACTGTTTGGACAGCCAGAGAGGCCGCTGGGGGTATACTTTTAGAATCTGGCCCATCCAGCTACAAATGGGGGTAAGCTACTAGGGGTGTTTCTCCTCCCCCACCCCCAACACAGATCGGCTTTGTATGTGGGGGAGATGGGAGCAAAGGACGACCAAGATCAGATCACATGCTGTTGGTAAGGGCACAAATTGGTACCATTTTCACATATCCTGTTCTAGAGCAAAAGCACTGTGTGAACCACGTTAACTTAGCGCTCCTCTTTGCACTGCAAGCCAGAGTGAGGACTCCTATACCAGCACAGAGTATGGGGGAGTGGGGCTGTGTTCCCCCTATGCCAAAAGTAGTACCGACATTACAAGCAGGGGCTCTTACCTTTGGTTGGAGTTCCAATCCAGTTGAGGTAGCGAGTGAGTTTTTTTGAAATGTAAGTCTTTCCACGTGCAGGGAGCCCAACCATTACAATCATTGTGGGAGAGTTTGTAAATTGGGGTATCGATGCTGCAAACAAAAGAATCATTTAAGGAGCCACCCAACTTTTAAATTATTATATACGCATTACATAAAGTGGAATGTATGTAAACATCACAAGCCAACTGCTGCTTCCAAGAACCCCTGGAAGGTGTATCAAAAAAAAAAAAAAAAAAAGTGCATGAAGCCCTCAGCATGTTTATTGGGCTCTGTTATCCTACCTGATCTCTAGCTGGCAAGAACCTGGAAACGGTGTATTAGGTCACTTTCCCCAACTATTGGTCCCCTATGAGGGAAAAACTGCTCTAGCAGTGGGAGGTCGGGAATGGCAGCTTCCACAGTCCTTCGTATAAGCAGGTGTCTCCAAATTTGCTAAACAAAATGGCAATTTTACGGTCCTTCAGACGAGCTGGACTGTGGCCAGTGGGAGTAACAATGTCTCAGGCTTGGTGGCAGTGAAAAAAATAAAATTAAAAAAAGTTAAAGGACATGGTTACCTATTGGCGGTGACAGTGGGAGGACATGGTGCCCCATTGGCCCAGATAAAGGCAAGCAAATATAGCCCACTGTTTGGAAACCGAGATAGATAGGATAGATCTCAAGCTTTAATTTATTTATCCTCAACATCTTTTTGCTAAAGGATCCTTTAGAACCTGAGTATAGTAGCCACCATTCCAGACTTCCTCTTCTCACAAAACTGGTTCCCCAACTAATTGAAATCACCGACTCTGAACAAGTACATAGATTACCACTTCCGACATCCCTGAGTGGCATTCCTTCTGCCAAGTCAGCATGTCAAAATATTGACACCAGGAACAAATTGAGAACGAACCAGAAAAACCCTAGAGAAGGTTTTCTTCCAGAACAACCAGCAAATCATGTTGCTCTTTTTTTTTTTTTTAAATCACTAGATGATATCTCATCACCAGGATAACTGCGAAGATTTCTAGAGCCCATCTCCAAGTCTACAAACTGGTATGACCCAGTGTTCACCATAGAGTGGAGGCTGCTAGCCAAAAGCTGCAAACACTAAAAACAAGTCTTTCAAGATGCAGGAGCTTCTACCCTGGGGAGGTCAGACGTTACATTAATCTATTTTTTTTATATCATGTAAGCTTTGATAAATTGTTCAGAACTTAAAATTGTACATCACAGCACAATATAAACAAACATTACATAAGATTAATCATCATAATGCTGCACTGAACATATGACCATGAAACCATCAATTGGTGATTAATAAAAAAGGAGGTAATAACAGGAAAAGTAAAAAAAATAGCGGTGGGTAACATACAGCACAACCACATTAGTGAGGCAATGAGGGAAGTGCCATAGGAATGGTTATAGCTAAAAAAAGGGAATAGTTGAGTATTTGGTCCCCATATTGGGATATAGTAGCGTCATGTTAAAACGGGTATTGTACTGTAGGCTGAGGACCATAGGAGGGGTCAAGCGCAAATGGGGGAAGAAAACAGAGGGTAGATTGGCAACTCATTCGCCCATTAACCCCAATCATCATCAATACCTCGGCCCACACCTAATGTCCAGTCAATGAACGTTTAGGGTCCATTTACACCAGCTGCTGCTTTATAATGTAGCGGCTGGTGTGCAGTCAAGTGGGAATCCCCACTCTACTGCACTATTTTTTTTTTTTTTTAAACAAACTTAATTGAAATGAAAGACATATTTCATCAAGTTCAATTGGCTGCCGTGGGCTCAGCGCACTGTTCCTGCACACCACCAAAATGCAGTGGTGCGAATCAGTAAATTGGGTACACAAGAGGCCTGGTCATGTGGTGGGACTGCGCTGGTATAGCCACCCAGCACAGTCCTACTGCATCTGGTGTGAATGGAGCCTTAGTGTATCCAATCAAACTCCTTTAGAGATTTGAGGTAGTAGTGATATACATTAAAGAACCAAGTAGATTAAACTTGGAGGTCTTAACTGCTGCTACTCAATGTCCACTATCGCTCTGACCTTGGCAAAGCAAAGAGATGCTTTGGAGTAAGGAGGAAGAGGGGGTAATCTGTCTTCTATAGAGCTGGTATATAGGCCTTAGCAACATTGGGAAAATGTTTTGTATGGGACAGAATGCGCTCTAATCAGTACTCCGCAGACGAACCGAGTTGACATACCCCTTCTGTTTAATACAAGCCAACGAGGACCCTTGTACTGAGGGGTGTGGTCATTACTCAGCTATGCCAACACAAAAGTAATGGGGGCATGGCCATTACTCAACTATGCCAGCACAGAGCATTGAGGGCTGTGGCTGTTACTCAGCTTTGCTAGCATAGAGTATGAGACCAGGAAGCAGCATTAAAAAAAAAAAAAAAAAAAAAAAAGAAGTATTTGAAAGCATTTCCAAGCAATAGTCACAAATAAAATCTTTTGATAGTGGAGAAGCTTTTTTTGCAGTTTGTGCCCCAGCTAGAAATTCAGCCCCCCCCCCCCCTCCCTCTTTGCCTGATGACTGTTATCCTCGAGTGAAAATAAATCCCAAATTAGGTGTTGTCACCACCACCATAACCTTTTGTGACTATAGGAGAGGAAGTGAAGGGAAATCTCCCAAATGGGTCAAATAAAACAAAAACCAACACTGCAAGAGTTATAACCCTTCCTTACTCTATACAAAAAAAATTGGAAGAAAAAAACAGCCCACATGCTTTTTGTTCCATTGTAAGGATTAACAAAGGCATTTTTTTAGAAAAATAAAATAAAATTTGGTTCAACTCTTTAATAGGTCACTAAGCAAGTTCCTTCTCTTTGAAAAAGGAGCAATGCAGCAAGGCCATCTGATAAAGTCTTCTGCTTCCGTCGTGATGGGCGGAGAGCTCCTGCTGAGTCACAAGATTTACACATTGCTGTACATAAAACACTATGTAGAGGTCTTCGTTTATCTGAGAAAAACCAGAAAAACCAGGCATAATCAGCTGCCAAGGACACATTTTACAATACATTCTACTGTACAGAAAGCAAAGCCTGGACTTGTGGAAAGAAACAGTTTTGGGGCAATTTTTGCCCCTCCCAACCCCATAAAAAAAAAAAAAAAAAAATGCAAGTTAGACTTACCGGTAACTTGTTTTCCAATAGGCTTTCAGGACAGCACCCGAGAGATCATGGCTCCTCCTCCTACAGGAAACACCTCATCAATTAAGTCTTTAATTGGAGGCCTCCACGTTGCTTCCATCAGTTGTTTGTAGAGAACCTCCAGCCCCAGCTGCAACACATAAGCGACAGTTATTACATAGTATTACAGCCACAGCATAAAAAAAGGGCGGGATCCTGCTGTCCTGAAAGCCTATTGGAAAACAAGTTACCGGTAAGTCTAACTTGCATTTTTCCAAAACGTCTTTCAGGACAGCACCCGAGAGGATAATCGAGACTTACCCCATTTAGGGTGGGACAACAGCCTGTAAGACTTTCCTTCCGAAAGCCTGGTCCCCAGCCGTCATGAGATCTAATCTATAATGACGGGCAAAGGTCGTCAGACTTGTCCATGTAGCTGCCTTACAGATTTGTTCGGGGGTGGCACCAGCTTTTTCTGCCCAACTCACCGCCGAAGCTCTAGTAGAATGAGCCCTGATACTTACTGGACTCTCCTGGCCTGTAAGGGAATAGGCGTCTGAGATAGCCATTCTCAACCATCTGGCAATTGAACTGAGGCAACCTTTGGTAAAAAGTTAGGATCCGTCTTCAGCACAATTCTGTCTGAAAAAATAGAAAAAAATGGTTCCCTGATAGATAAAGCTTGCAGCTCACTGATCCTTCGAGCTGTTGTAATAGCTACTAGAAAAATTGTTTTTAAAGTAATTAGCTTCAGGGAGGTTAAATTGAGAGGTTCGAAAGGTTCCCTGGTCAGGGCCTGTAGAACGACTGATAAGTTCCATGACGGACAGTTTTTGATCACTATCGGTCTAGCCCGAGTGAGGGCTTTAAAGAATCTGTTTACTAGGGGTTCTGATGAAATAGATTTCTCAAAATATACCCCCAGTGCGGCAACCTGAACTTTTAGGGTACTGATCGCTAGGCCCTTGTCTGCTCCTTCTTGCAGAAATTCCAAGATAGAAGAAATCTGCTTTAATGGTCTGCCGGATGTAGTGCACCAAGAGTTAAAGACTTTCCAGACTTTGTGATATATTGCTCTGGTAACATTCTTTCTGCTAGATAGGAGGGTAGCCACCAACCTATCCGAGAATCCTTTTCTCCTTAAGAGCTGCTCCTCAGAAGCCAGGCTGTGAGTTTTAGCTTTTCTACTTCTTGGTGAAACAGCGGACCTTGTAACAGAAGGTCTTGCCTCAAGGGAAGATGCCAGTATGGTTTGATCTGCATCTGTAGAAGAGCCGAAAACCAAGGCCTCTTGGGCCAGAAGGGAGTGATGAGGATTACTGTCGTATCCTCCTTCCGGATTTTTGTTATGACCTGCGGAATCAGCTGAAAAGGAGGGAAGGCGTAGCTGAGGTGAAAATTCCAACTGTGCGCCAGAGCATCTACCCCAAGAGATGACTCGTTCCTGTTCAGGGAAAAAAAGAGAGATATTTGTGTATTTTCCTGAGTCGCAAAGAGATCCACTCTTGGCTGTCCCCATTTCTTCACTATTAGATTGAAGACATCTGGATTCAATTGCCACTCCGCTTCGTACACCTGGTTCCTGCTGAGGAAATCCGCCATCCTGTTTAGGGTCCCTTTTAGATGGACCGCGGACAAGGATTGAGTATGGAGCTCTGCCCAATTTAGAATGCTCTCTGCTAGGCCTTGAAGTATTCTGCTTCTGGTGCCCCCTTGTCGGTTTATGTAAGCCACCGCCGTGGCGTTGTCCGACAGAATTTGTGTATGTCGCCCTTGGACTTCTTCTGCAAAGAACAATAAGGCCATTTCTATCGCCTTTAGTTCCCTCCAGTTTGAAGATCTCAGTGCTTCCCTTGTGGACCAAGATCTCTGAGCCCAACGACCGCTCATGTGAGCCCCCCAACCCCAGGAGCTGGCATCGGTTGTTAGCCTTACCTGGGTTGGAAAGGACCATAACAGGCCTGCTGAGAGTCTTGCCTGGTTCTTCCACCACCAGAGACTCCTCTTTACTTTGGTGGGGATCTTCACCAGTGAATCTAGTGAATTCTGCTGGCGATCCCAGATTTTTAACAGAAACTTTTGCAGTGGCCTGAAATGGAGCTTTGCCCATTGTACTGCCGGTATGGAAGAGGTCAGGGTTCCTAATGCTGACATGACCCTCCTGATGGACAGAAGCTGACTGGTTTGTAAGAGTGACACAACCTTTAACAGCTTTTCCCGTTTTTCTTCTGGGAGAAAAATCTTTTGCTCCACAGAGTTGATACGGAAACCCAGGAATAACACCTCCTGAGAGGGAATCAGATTGGACTTTTGGAGGTTTAGTATCCATCCGATGGATTCTAGGTGAGCACGTGCTCTATCCAAGTTTCTCTGAAGTCCATCTCTTGTTTGAGCAAACAGTAGCAGGTCGTCTAGATAAGGAATCACTGAAATTCCCTCTAGACGCAAGGGTGCTAGAGCTTCGGCCATTACCTTCGTGAACACCCTTGGAGAAGATGACAGGCCAAATGGAAGAGCTCTGAATTGCAGGTGTACCACCTTCTTCCCTTCTCTCAGTGCTAACCTCAGATATCTCTGAGATCTGGCAGCAATAGGAATGTGGAGGTATGCGTCCTGCAAATCTATTGACGCCATGAAGCATCCTTGACTCAGGAGGCTTCTTACTGAGAAAATGGAATCCATCCGAAATCTTTTGTATTCTACTGACAAATTCAGCATTTTTAGATTTAGGATGAGGCGGTACTTTCCTGAAGGTTTCTGTACAAGGAAAACGTGAGAATAGAACCCCTGGAAGAACTCCTTTGTTGGAACCGGAACAATGACTCTCTGGGATATCAGTTCCTGAATTAGGGACTTCATGGCGAGTGCCTTGACCGGATCCCTCGGGACGTTTGTCACTAGGAATCTCTTTGGGGGTTCTTCCGTGAATTCCACCACATATCCTTGGGAGAGCATGTTTACAATATACTGATTTGTAGTGATGTCTCTCCACTGGGGAATGAACTCCTGGAGTCTTCCCCCTACTTGGGGTGGATTGTCACTGCGGCTTTCAGGGGGTCGCAGGAGGATGGAAGAGCACTCCACTCCTACCTTTTGGTTTCTGGGAAGACCACTGCTTCCTTTTGTTTGCGTTTTCCCTTCCTGTTGTCCTTTTTGGGGACGAAAAAAACGCTTACGGGTCTGTACCTGTTGTTTTTTGACCGGAAACGCCTTCTTTTTGTCAGCCGTACGGTCAAGAATGGACTCCAGCTCAGAACCAAATAGCAAATTCCCTGTAAAGGGAATGCTACACAGTCTATTTTTAGATGCAGCATCTCCTGGCCAAGTTTTAAGCCACAAGGCTCTCCTAGCAGAATTGGTCAAAGCCGCTGACCTGGCTGACATACGAATGGATTCTGCTGAAGCATCCGCAATATATGATACTGCTGCAGAAAGCGTTGTAAATGAGTCCAGAATCTCCTGTTTTGGAGAATCTGCCGTAACATGGGCCTTCATCTGGTTAATCCAGTGTTCTAAATTCCTAGCGACACAGGTTGTTGCTATTGCTGGTTTTAGATTGTTCATCACAGACTGCCAAGCCCTTTTAAGAAGCAAATCCATTCCTTTGTCCATGGGCTCCTTTAACATGCCCATGTCCTCAAAGGCAAGGTCAGTTGATTTTGAGACCTGTGAAAAAGCAGAGTCCAGTTTTGGAACCTTGTTCCAGATGGAATCCGGGTTGTCCTCAAATGGAAATCTTCTCTTATGAGACCGGGAAAAAAAAATGGCTTTTTCTCGGGTTCCAACCACTCTTTTTTAATCATGTCCGAGATTATTGAATGGACTGGAAAAACACGGCTTTTTGGATCACCCAAACCTGCATACATGCGGTCATGTAGGGAGAGCTCCTTCTTTTCCTCTTCAATCCCCAAAGTCGCATGGATTACTTTTAAAAGTCCTGCGACTTCTTCAAGCGACATTTTGCACTTAGAAGCGCTCTCTGCTTCATTTTCTTCCTCCTCAGAGTCTGTTCCATCTGGAGCAAGGGAAGCAGATTCTTGGGAAGCGTCTATCGGACCTCCCAATAATATTTGAGAGCCGTCTTGGGGTTCTGAAGAAGGCTGCGGAGCCCTAGGTTCCCTTGAAGGGCCTGGTTCTTCTCTTAGGTTTGACCTAAAAGCTTGAAAGGTGGCACGGAGTTCATCCTTAATTGTAGATACTAGATCACCACAAAAGGATGGAGACTCTTCCCTGACTACATTTGCAGTGCAATCTGCACAAAGTGACTTGGTCCAAGCCTCGCTTAACTTTTCCTTGCAGACAGGGCACCTTCTCTTCACTGGTTGAGCAGAACTTTTGGCCTGCACAAACAGAAAAGAAAAAAACCAGGGACCACGCTAAGAAAAAACTGTTACACAGTACAAATCAATACACCCAGGTACACATAGGAAAAAACACTTTCACTTCCTTGTGCCCCGCAAGCCATGCACCACCACCACCTTTTACAAAAAGACCCCTAGTATTATGCAGACATGCTAAATCACCAGCCACTGCACCACCAGGGAGATGGGGGGTGGGGGAGATGGAGGGGGAAGAAGGTGAATACCCCCCCCCCCACAGGAGAAAAACGGCCCAGTGTAAAATAGGACACAGTCCCTTACCTTAGCCTTGCTGGTGCCTTGGCTTGCCCCCTTATCCGCTGCATCGCTGTCCATAGCTGTCTGCGGATGCGTGGTGAAGAAAAAAACGCCGGTTCCAGATTCGAAAACGCCGCCGCGCTGACCTGGAACCGGAACTTTAAGGCACCAGGTGACCCTGCCCTCTCCCTCTGCGCTTTGCGGCCGGAAATGACGCGCGCGCCGACCCGGAAGTGCTGCCTCTTCCCATACAGGATGCGGCCGAGGCTCTCCTCGGCCACCAGAACAATGGCGGCCGCTGTAAAGCTCCACGCCGCTATTCGCAAGCGGTCGGCGAGAACACAGCAAACCACCGCTCTGAAGACAAAAAGGAGGCAGCACTCCCGGGCTGTACAGGCTCTCCCCGAGCACGGAAGAGGGAGAGGGAGCCCACGGGACCATCCATGCTAGGAGGTAAGTGGGAGGATCACTCTCCTAAGAAAAAAAGACTGACTGAGAACCTTGTCTCCCAGGAAAGCCCTGAGAGATCGTGGCTCTCACCAGAGGTGTTCCTCCGGCTGGAGGAAACACAAAAAACTGATGGAAGCAACGTGGAGGCCTCCAATTAAAGAATTAATTGATGAGGTGTTTCCTGTAGGAGGAGGAGCCATGATCTCTCGGGTGCTGTCCTGAAAGACGTTTTGGAAAAAAGTGTTATTGGCGTACTTCGAATTCTAATGTATATACAACTTTAGAATCTCAAGCCAGCCATACACTGGTAGAATTACATATGAACGGTCATACAGAAATAACGTAAAAAAAAAACCCTGTTACTTTCATGCCATCGTGGAGTCAACCAATTTCGTTCAAAGGCCCCAATATTTAAATTGAACCACAGACAGATTTCATAATTATTTTTCCCCAAAAATTACAGAAATTTGTTCATTCAAGATTTAAAATTCCTTCTTGCTCCTCTAGATTTTATGCCACTATAGTCAAAAGGAAACATTGCTTTGACCAGTAGCAGTGCGTCCATTAGAGGTGCTCGGGCGCCCCCCCCTCTGACGAATGGATAGATTTATGCATTGCATGAATCTATCCACGGCCGCTGTAGCCCCCCCCATTCAGGCATCCAGCCCCTATTTCAGGTGTCTAAAATTACAGCGGCGGGGGGGTGTGTTTTTGAAGCACCTAATTAGAGCCATAGGCTCAAATACTTAAAAAAAAAAAAAAAAGTGCACTGCGAGCACAAACCATTGCGCACCCAAAATTTTTGCTTTGCTAACACAGAACCGCCTCTCAGCCAATCAGGAGGCCCAGATGTAATACCAGGCACCTGATTGGCTAAAAAGGTAGAGGCGATCCCATAGGCCGCCGTGCAGAACAGGAAGAAGGAGTCCTGCATCCATCTTAGCGCTACACGTCCCACTGTCTGACCCACCTGTCTGATGGGGTAAGTGCTGGGCAGACAGCAGACGGGAGGGCGCAGTGGCTGCATATATGTTTTTTCTTCAGTTTTAAATTATTTAAGAATTTTTCAGTTTGCACCCCCCCCCCCCTAAAAAACTGAGCACCAGCCGCCACTGATTTTTCTAATAGTGGGGTCAAAGCCAAGCAAAACATTCCAGAAGTGAACATTCTACGAAATTCTTCTGGTGTAAAGCATATTACACCGCCTTCTTTTCCAGGCCATATACACTTTTCAGTGCTGTGATAAGTTCTACAGACATTTACTCCATCATACACTCTACCCAAACACATTTAAAAAGAAAATAAAGACAGAGCTTCAATTTGGTGGCATGATTATTTTTATTTTTTTTCCCCCCTCAAATACAAACACCTACATTTCCCTTACTTTGTTATAAACAGATCAGTGAAGGTCTGGACAGTATAAATACCCACAACATGACTTATTTTTTGGATATTAGACACCCGGGGTAATCTAATTTTTTGTCACTTTGGCATAAAGGCAGTTAATGTGCGCTTAGCCTCCCTACTGAAGCCAAGTGGAAGAAGGTTCCTTGGGGGACAAAACACTGGTAGGCGCCCTCCAGCACCAAACAGAGGGTTGACCTCTTCCCCCGGCCTTCCTTCCAGGTTTGCGTCCTCTGAACTACATGAGTGCCAGGGGCCACGATGATGTCACTCCCACGCATGTGCAAGAGCCGCCGCTTGCTGGACCTTCAGAGCACATGCACCAGTAAACGTTACCGATTGCATGTACTCTGAACATCTCCTAAACTGTGCAAGTTTAGAAGATATTCACAGTAGCTACAGGTAAGCCTTATTATAGGCTTACCTGTAGGTACAAAGTGGTAGAACTGAGTTTTCCCAGCAGAAGTAGAACAAAGCTGTATCTGACCACCACAAACTGAAAAGCGCACATTTTTAATATTCAAAAACAAAAAATTCCCCATCCATCCACGTCTCCATGCTGCTTTTTTGTTGTTGAATAAGCACTCTGACCCCCCCCCCCCCCAGCATTTCTAGTAGTGGCCATCTTAAGGGCAGATGATTCATGGAGCATTTACTTACTGGAATCCATCTGCCCTTAGTTTAGGCACACAGGCAGGAGGGTGTAGCTGAGAACCTCTCCTCCAGATGAGGAAGGAAAAAAAAAAAAAAGACTCCTTGGATGTAGGACATCATTTTGGCCTAGGCCAAGTACAAAACAAAAACACAATAGTAAAAAAAAAAAAAAAAAAAAAAAAAAAAAAGGGAGGGATTAAAGAGTTCATGTTGGGGGGAAATAAAAACCTGTTGCTCTCCCAATAAAGACTAGAAGTGGCTGTGCTGATGCAATTTACCCAGTCATATTCCGCTGTTGTCACCACCAGGACGTGCAGTAGCTAGATTGCATGTAAACAGTTTGTGTATTTGGTTTTGTTTCGGTTTAGTTTTTTTCCTGTGCATTTGTTTGTTTATTTTTTTTATTTTGTCAAAAACAACTGATACACAGCAAACTTTGAAGTCACCTCTGAAGTCGTGTTAGGATCACCCGGCACAGTCGCGGGACCAGTCGTGCCGCCACTGTGTGAGTGGGCTAAAATGTCAGTTAGGCCTCACATTTAGCTGCAGGTTTGTTCCAGGCCAGTGGCTTGAAGCTAAACGGAGAATCAGATCAGCCAAGGCAAACCCCAGGATTCACTAATCACTGTACTTTAGTAAAAATAACCGAGAGCCAGCAGCGAGCTGAACTGACACAGTAAACGGTTAATATAAATGAGCTGCACAACCTTAGAAAAAGGTAAAATAAAAAAAGTTATGTCTCTTACAAGAAAAAAAAAAAAAAAAAAAAAAAACACACACACAAAAATAGAAGCAATCGAATTCAATAAAAGATCAGCAGATTTGCCAAAAACATGAACAAAGTCATGAGTATTGCATAAGCTGGAAAGTAAATACAGCCAGCAGTGTTTGCAGATTAAAGTCCGATACATGCACTGTCATATAAAGTGTATAAACTAGTGTAACTATAAAGAAAATATTAAAATTAGTGAAAATGAATGCATAATAAAAAAAAAATTGACTTTTTTTTTATAAAAAACACACACACACGCAAGTGCTCATCTCAGAAAATCTAGCTAGATTTCCTTAAAAATAAAATATCCAACTAATAATTTTCTAAAGAAAATTAGCTAGAATTTTATTTAATTCGCTAAGATTTGTGAAAAAAAAAAAAGAAAAAAAAAAAAAAAAAGATTTTGAAAAAGGGGAAGGAAAACAAAAAAAAAAAAAAAAAAAAAAAAAAAAAACAGTGGGCCTGTTCACCCGAGTATTGTGTCCCTTGAATCGTAAGAGAGATACATGAGCTTCTTTGGGGCAGAATTGCAAATTCTGCCCTAAAAGATGTCACCAAAAAAACCAAGATCTCCAAAATGGGTCAAAAGGCTTAATCAGCGGCCCAAAACGTTGCTATATGCTAGAACAAGGTGATCGCTGATTAAAGACCCATTTTGGAGATCTTGGGGTGCTGGGGACATCTCTCGGACTATTCAGGGTTCCAAGATGGTAGTCGCTTCAGCACCCACTTACGCATACAACCCCATCTCTACAGAAACGTGTGGTTTAGGGTTATAGTGCCTTGGAATCTTTGCACTTTTTTAGTCCAACAGAATTTACTGGGAATGCCAAACAAAAATCACAACCCACACACACACACACACATTGGTGGTGCACAGCCAGTCATAACATTATGACCACCTACTAATACAAAAATAAGTCCCCTTTTGCCACCAAAACAGCCCTGATCTAACGAAGAATGGACCCCACTAGACTACTGAAGGTATGCTGTGCCATCTGCCTCCGCTGACTTGTCTTCTTCCCATAGTTCAGGGGTAGGCAACCCGGGTCCCTCCAGCTGTTGTGGAACTACATTTCCCATGAGCCATTGCAAGGCTGGCAGTTACAATTACTCCCAGAGGCATGATGGGACTTTTAGTTCTGCAACAGCTGGAGGGCCCCAGGTTGCCTACCCCTGCCATAGTTCATCCTGGTGCCATCTCTTCCCCAGGTAAGTGACGCACACATGCCCTGCCATCCACATGTAAAAAAAAAAAAAAAAAAAAAAAAAAACGCAATTCATCAGACCAGGCCACCTTCCATTGCTCAGTGGGCCAGTTCTGATGCTCACGTGCCCATTGTAGGCACGGGCCAGCATGGGCACCCTGAACGGTCTGCAGCTACACAGTCCCATACACAACTGCCATGCACTGCATATTCTGACAACTTTCTATCAAAACCAGCACTATCTCTGCAACTCCCAAACACAAATAAATATTGGGAAGAACCCGTAGGGCCTGTTGGTACCTACGTTGTCCTGCTTTTAACTCTTTTGTGCAGTTTGCATATTTGAATGGTCTGTACATTTGATACCCAATAAAATATACACTGCTCAAAAAAAAAAAAAAAAAAAAAATGTAAGCAACACTTTGAAAAACACATCAAATCTCAACGGGCAAAAATCTCATGCTGGATATCTATACTGATATGGACTGGGTAATGTGTTAGGAAGGAAAGGATGGCACATCATTTGATGGAAATGAAAATTATCCACCTACAGAGGGCTGAATTCAAAGAAACCCCGAAAATCAAAGTGAAAAAATTCTGCCGCAAGATAGTCCATTTTGCTGAAATTTCATTGCAACAACTCAAAATGGTCCTCAGGCCCCTCAAGTGCTTGTATGCATGCCTGACATCAGGGCATGCTCCTAATGAGACGGATGGTGTCCTGGGGTATTTCCTGGACCAGAGCATCACTGAGCTCCTGAACAGACTGAGGTGCAACCTGGCGGCACCGGATGGACCGAAACATAATGTCCCAGAGGTGTTCTTTTGGATTTAGGTCAGGTGAGCGTGGGGGCCAGTCAATGGCATCTATTCCTTCATCCTCCAGGAACTTGCTGCATGCTATCGCCACATGAGGCCGGGCATTGTCGTGCACCAGGAGGAACCCAGGACCCACTGCACCAGTGTAGGGTCTGACAATGGGTCCAAGGATTTCATCCTGATACCCAATGGCAGTGAAGGTGCCATTGTGTAGCCTGTAGAGGTCTGTGCGTCCCTCCATGGATATGCCTCCCCAGACCATTACTGACCCACCACCAAACCGGTCATGCTGAACGAGGTTACAGGCAGCATAAAGTTCTCTGCGGCTTCTCCAGACCCTTTCATGTCTGTCACATAGGCTCAGGGTGAACCTGCTCTCATCTGTGAAAAGCATGGGGCACCAGTGGCGGACCTGCCAATTCTGGTGTTTAATGGAAAATGTCAATCGAGCTCCACAGTGTCCGACAGTGAGCACAGAGCACACGAGGACATCGGGCCCTCAGGCCATCCCCATAAAGTCTGTTTGATCAGAGACATTCACACCAGTGGCCTGCTGGAGGTCATTTTGTAGGGCTCTGGCATTGCTAATCCTGTTCCTCCTTGCACAAAGGAACAGATACCAGTCCTGCTGATGGGTTAAGGACCTTCTACGGCTCTGTCCAGCTTTCCTAGAATAACTGCCTTTCTCCTGGAATCTCCTCCATGCTCGAGACTGTGCTGGGAGACACGGCAAACCTTCTGGCAATGACACGTATTGATGTGCCATCCTGGGAGGAGTTGGACTGCCTGTGCAACCTTTATAGGGTCCAAGTATCGCCTTGTGCTACCAGTAATGACACTGACCCTAGCCAAATGCATAACTAGTGAAAAACAGTCAGATAAGATGAGTAGGGGGAAAAAAAATGTCAGACACCTCCACCTGTAAAACCATTCCTGTTTTGGAGGTCGTCTCATTGTTGCCCATCTAGTGCACCTGTTAATTTCATAAACACCAAAGCAGCTGAAACTGAACAACAACCCCTTCTGTATACACCCCTCTGCTACTTAACTGACCAGATCAATATCCCAGGAGTTCTGATTCCAAAGTGTTCCTTTAATTTTTTTTGAGCAGTGTACAGGTCCTTCTCAAAAAATTAGCATATTGTGATAAAGTTCATTATTTTCTGTAATGTACTGATAAACATTAGACTTTCATATATTTTAGATTCATTACACACAACTGAAGTAGTTCAAGCCTTTTCTTGTTTTAATATTGATGATTTTGGCATACAGCTCATGACAACCCAAAATTCCTATCTCAAAAAATTAGCATATCATGAAAAGGTTCTCTAAACGAGCTATTAACCTAATCATCTGAATCAACTAATTAACTTTAACCACTTAAGCCCCGGACCATTTCGGGCCATTAGGACCAAGCCTGTTTTTGGGATTCGGCACTGCGCTGCTTTAACTGTAAATTGTGCGGACATGCAATGTTGTACCCAAATGAAATTTGCGTCCTTTTCTTCCCACAAATAGAGCTTTCTTTTAATGGTATTTGATTGCCTCTGCGATTTTTATTTTTTGCGATATAAACAGAAAAAGACCGAAAATTTTGAAAAAAAATGATATTTTCTACTTTTTGTTATAAGAAAAATCGAATAAACTCAATTTTAGTCATACATTTAGGCCAAAATGTATTCAGCCACATGTCTTTAGTAAAAAAAATGTCAATAAGCGTATATTTATTGGTTTGCGCAAAAGTTATAGCGTTTACAAACTAGGGTACATTTTCTGAAATTTACACAGCTTTAAATTTATGACTGCCTATCTCATTTCTTGAGGTGCTAAAATGGCAGGGCAGTACAAAACCCCCCCAAATGACCCCATTTTGGAAAGTAGACACCCCAAGGAAATTGCTGAGAGGCATGTTGAGCCCATTGAATATTTATTTTTTTCGTCCCAAGTGATTGAATAATGACAAAAAAATAAATAAAAAAAAAAAATTACAAAAAGTTGTCACTAAATGATATATTGCTCACACATGCCATGGTTATATGTGGAATTGCACCCCAAAATACATTCTGCTGCTTCTCCTGAGTACGGGGATACCACATGTGTGGGACTTTTTAGGAGCCTAGCCACGTACGGGACCCCGGAAACCAAGCACCGCCTTCAGGATTTCTAAGGGCGCAAATTTTTGATTTCACTCCTCACTACCTATCACAGTTTCGAAGGCCATAAAATGCCAAAATAGCACAAAACCCCCCCAAATGACCCCATTTTGGAAAGTAGACACCCCAAGCTATTTACTGAGAGGCATGTTCAGTCCATGGAATATTTTATATTTTGCCACAAGTTGCGGGAATATGACAAACTTTTTTTTTTTTGCACAAAGTTGTCACTAAATGATATATTGCTCACACATGCCATGGGCATATGTGAAATTACACCCCAAAATACATTCTGCTGCTTCTCCTGAGTACGGGGATACCACATGTGTGGGACTTTTTGGGAGCCTAGCCGCGTACGGGACCCCAAAAACCAAGCACCGCCTTCAAGGTTTCTAAGGGCATAAATTTTTGATTTCACTCCTCACTACCTATCACAGTTTTGAAGGCCATAAAATGCCAAGATGGCACAAAACCCCCCCAAATGACCCCATTTTGGAAAGTAGACACCCCAAGCTATTTGCTGAGAGGCATGTTGACCCCATTGAATATTTTTTTTTTTTGTCCCAAATGATTGAATAATGACAAAAAGAAAAAAAAAAAAAAAAAAATGTACAAAAAGTTGTCACTAAATGATATATTGCTCACACATGCCATGGTTATATGTGGAATTGCACCCCAAAATACATTCTGCTGCTTTTCCTGAGTACGGGGATACCACATGTGTGGGACTTTTTGGGAGCCTAGCCGCGTACAGGGCCCCAAAAACCAAGCACCGCCTTCAGGATTTCTAAGGGCGTAAATTTTTGATTTCACTCCTCACTACCTATCACAGTTTTGAAGGCCATAAAATGCCAAAATAGCACAAAACCCCCCCAAATTACCCCATTTTGGAAAGTAGACACCCCAAGCTATTTGCTGAGAGGCATGTTGAGTCCATGGAATATTTTATATTTTGCCACAGGTTGCGGGAATATGACAAACTGTTTTTTTTTTGCACAAAGTTGTCACTAAATGATATATTGCTCACACATGCCATGGGCATATGTGAAATTACACCCCAAAATACATTCTGCTGCTTCTCCTGAGTACGGGGATACCACATGTGTGGGACTTTTTGGGAGCCTAGCCGCGTACGGGACCCCAAAAACCAAGCACCGCCTTCAAGGTTTCTAAGGGCATAAATTTTTGATTTCGCTCCTCACTACCTATCACAGTTTTGAAGGCCATAAAATGCCAAGATGGCACAAAACCCCCACAAATGACCCCATTTTGGAAAGTAGACACCCCAAGCTATTTGCTGAGAGGCATGGTGAGTATTTTACAGCTCTCATTTGTTTTTGAAAATTAAGAAAGACATTTTTTTTTCTTTTTTTTTTTCTTTTTTTACATTTTCAAAACTTTGTGACAAAAAGCGAGATCTGCAAAATACTCGACATACCTCTCAGCAAATAGCTTGGGGTGTCTACTTTCCAAAATGGGGTCATTTGGGGGGGTTTTGTGCCATCTGGGCATTCCATGGCCTCCGAAACTGTGATAGGCAGTGAGGAGTGAAATCAAAAATTTACACCCATAGAAATCCTGAAGGCGGTGCTTGGTTTTTGGGGTCCCGTACGCGACTAGGCTCCCAAAAAGTCCCACACATGTGGTATCCCCGTACTCAGGAGAAGCAACAGAATGTATTTTGGGGTGTAATTCCACATATGCCCATGGCATGTTTGAGCAATATATAATTTAGTGACAACTTTTTGTACATTTTTTTTTTTTGGTCATTATTCAATCACTTGGGACAAAAAAAAAAAAATATTCAATGGGCTCAACATGCCTCTCAGCAAATAGCTTGAGGTGTCTACTTTACAAAATGGGGTCATTTGGGGGGGTTTTGAACTGTCCTGGCATTTTATGCACAACATTAGGAAGCTTATGTCACACATCATCCACTCTTCTAACCACTTGAAGACAAAGCCCTTTCTGACACTTTTTGTTTACATGAAAGAAAATTTTTTTTTGCAAGAAAATTATGTTGAACCCCCAAACATTATATATTTTTTTAAAGCAAAGGCCCTACAGATTAAAATAGTGGGTGTTGCATTTTTTTTTTCCACACAGTATTTGCGCAGCGATTTTTCAAACGCATTTTTTGGGGGAAAAACACACTTTTTTTATTTTTAATGCACTAAAAAACACTATATTGCCCAAATGTTTGATGAAATAAAAAAGATGATCATAGGCCGAGTACATGGATACCAAACACGACATGCTTTAAAATTGCGCACAAACGCGCAGCGGCGACAAAACTACATTCATTTTTAAAAGCATTTAAAAGCCTTTACAGGTTACCACGTTAGATTTACAGAGGAGGTCTACTGCTAAAATGACTGCCCTCGATCTGACCTTCGCGGTGATACCTCACATGCATGATGCAATTGCTGTTTACATATGACGCTAGACCGACGCTTGCGTTCGCCTTTGCGCAATAGCAGGGGGGGACAGCGGTGCTTTTTTTTTTTTTTTTTTTTTTTTTTATTATTTATTTGGCTTTTTTATTTTATTTTTAAACTGTGCCTTCCATATTTTATTTTTTTACCATTTTTATCGTTATCTCAGGGAATGTAAATATCCCCTATGATAGCAATAGGTAGTGACAGGTACTCTTTTTTTGAAAAAAATTGGGGGGTTAGACCCTAGATCTTTCCTCTGCCCTCAAAGCATCTGACCACACCAAGATCGGTGTGATAAAATGCTTTCCCAATTTCCCAATGGCGCTTTTTATATCCGGGGGGGGGGGGGACATTCCCTCCCACTGCTTGTAAAAGCAGTCTAGAGGCTAATTATCTGCTAGAATTGCTTTTACATGAAAGCCGGCTGCTGGCTGAAAAGAATGATACCAAGATGATACCTAAACCCGCAGGCATCATTCTGGTATAAACATTCAAAGTCCAGCAACATACCAGTACGTTGCTGGTCCTTGTTGGACATGTATTGTAATCTTTTTTTTCACACAGCCTATTGGCTGAACGAAAAAAAGAGATTGATTGGTGGGTATGCCCACCATTAGAATACCTCCCTTCATCCACCCACTTCTAATGATGGGCATATATGCCGAAGCATGGGGGCATCCTCCCGCAAAAAAGTTATGCCGCGTACACACGGTCAAGCCTTCGTCGGAATTTCGACCGTATGTACGCGGCATAAAAGGTTATGCCGCGTACACACGGTCGGACTTTTCCACGGATAAGCCTCCGTTGGAATTTCGACCGTATATACGCGGCATTAGGAGCAAAATCGCTCCTCCGCCCCTGCTGCCCCCATGCTTCGGCATATATGCTCTTTTTTTTAACTGTGGTGGTGAAATCACCTCCTACAGCGTTGGAGTCACGGCTTTATGTATCGTGGGAGCAAACGCTGTTGCTGTCAAGATAAATAGATCCGTGCTGCAACTGAATGGCGTACCTGCTAAGCAAATGGTGGTTAACATTAAAACAAAGTAACATTACAGTACAACAGTAAGACCTTACCATGCCATACCTGCAAAGCAAATACCAAAACAAAACCTAGTAAAAAATAAAAAAATGTTTTAACGCAACCTGTGCCTAAAATATATATATGCCGAAGCATGGGGGCATCCTCCCGCAAAAAAGTTATGCCGCGTACACACGGTCGGAATTTCGACCGTATGTACGCGGCATTAGGAGCAAAATCGCTCCTCCGCCCCTGCTGCCCCCATGCTTCGGCATATATGCTCTTTTTTTTAACTGTGGTGGTGAAATCACCTCCTACAGCACTGGAGTCACGGCTTTATGTATCGTGGGAGCAAACGCTGTTGCTGTCAAGATAAATAATTCCGCGCTGCAGTTGAATGGCGCACCTGAAAACAAAAAATTACATACCTGAAAAGCAAGCATGATAAAACATTGCAGAATAGAATACAGTAAAAAAGAGCAGAACAATAGAGAGAAAATAGAGAGAGAGAGAACAATAAAACGACAACTATTTTTGGTTTTTTTATTTTATATTTTTTTTGTGTTTTGTTTTTTACGTTTTTTTTTTCTTTTTTACACTTTTTTTTGTAACTTTACAACTGTAATGGTTCGGGTCTCTCAAAATGTAATGGCATCTTGGGAGACCCTGTGTAAGTGTGTCCTAGTCTGTGAAATGCTGTACCCTACGCTAAAACTTCACTTTTGAGTGGTAGCGTTCAAAACATTCACCTTGGCAAAGACCAGGCTTGTCAGGACAGCGTGGACAAAAACTACGGGTGTCACGCCTAAATCCGCGCTTGCTACAGACACGACATCTTTTTTGGGGGTGGCTTTGGGTAGGGGTACTCGGGAGGACATACGAATAATGCCTCTCATGCAGCCGGCTTACTGCATTTGGTTGGGGATGGTGAGGTGCAGAACCGCCTGGATACAGGAGTTCTGTGACTATCTCATTCTGGAATTTTAGAAGAGATAACGTCCCGCCTGAAGCTCTGTATAGCACATGAGCGTTCAGCAAAGCCAATTGGAATAATGATAGAGACACTTTTTTGTACCAGCGTCTCGCCTTACGGTCAATTAGATACGGCGCCATCAACTGGTCGTTGAGGTCCACCCCTCCCATATTTTGGTTATATTCGTGGACACAGAGGGGTTTCTCCACAACACCAGTCGCCGTAGGAATTTGGACTGTCGTGTCTGCATGAAGGGAGGTAAGAAGGAAAACATTCTTATTGTCCCTCCACTTCATAGCGAGCAAGTTATTACACTTCAAGCAGGCTCTCTCCCCCAGCCTAAGACGGGCATCTACAAGCCGCTGGGGAAAGCCCCGGCGATTAGGTCGCACGGTGCCACATGCTCCAATCTTATGATCAAACAAGTGACTAAACAGTGGCACGCTCGTGTAATAATTGTCCACATACAAGTGGTACCCCTTTCCGAATAAGGGTGACACCAAGTTCCACACTATCTTGCCAGCGCTCCCTATGTAATCCGGGCAGTTGACCGACTCAATCTGACTGTCTTTTCCCTCATAAACCGTAAAGTTCACTACATAGCCTGTTGCCCTGTCACAGAACTTGTAGAGCTTGACCCCGTATCTGGCACGCTTGCTGGGAAGGTACTGCTTGAAAGACAAGCGGCCAGAAAATTTAATCAGGGACTCATCAACGCAGACAACTTGATCGGGAGTAAACAAGGCTGCAAAACGTTCGTTGAAGTGGTTTATGAGGGGCCGAATTTTATAGAGCCGGTCGTATTCAGGGTCCCCACGTGGACGACAAAGTTCATTGTCGTTGAAGTGCATGAACCGCAAAATCTGCTCGTATCGTGCCCTGGACATGGAGGCAGAGAACACGGGCATGTGGTCAATTGGGTGCGTGGACCAATAAGCACGCAATGACGGAAATTTATGTGTGCCCATGTTGAGGGAAAGGCCCAGAAAGGTCTTAAATTCGGAAACCGTAATTGGTTTCCAATTTCTGGCAATTTTAGGCAACTGGGGGTTAGCGGCGATAAATTGACCAGCATATAAATTACTCTGGTCCACAATAGATCTATAGAGATCTTCCGTGAAAAACAGCGAATAAAAATCGATTGGCATAAAATCAGCTGTTTCCACCTGAATACCGGGTTGGGCAGTGAATGGGGGAAGTACGGGTTCTGCAGAAGTGGTGGGGACCCAATCAGGATAGGCGAATTCTGCAGGAAGGGCAGTATGGGCACGACGGGCCTGCCTTTGTCTTCTTGGTGGCAGCGGGACACTACTTGTGCTTGCCACCTCGCCAGCTTGAACTGCACTTATGGGACTCGCCACGTCACCAAGTGTTACTGCAGTGCTGGATGTACGTCCAGGCTGTACTAGGCCGCTGGTGCTTGCCAGTTCACCAGAAGGAATAGCGGCGCTAGTACTACTCTGCTCCATGATACGAGAGACCTGCGGTTCTTGCTCCTCAACAACCTCAGAAGATCGGGATCGGGTACGCCTGACCTTAGCAGGGACCTCAACTTCGTCGTCAGAGCTATCTGACGTGGGGCCGCTGACGTCACTGTCTTCTACGGGAAGATATTCTGAGCCTGAATCTGACAGATACGTGACCTCCTCTTCACTATCTGTCATGCTCAGAATCTCGTAGGCCTCTTTACTAGTGTACCTTCGACTTGCCATTTTGGGCTCTAAATTTAGGGGTACACTAGTAAGATTCACAGGAAAAAAAGCACCTGACTGTCGTCAGCAAATATATCAAACGCTACAAAAAAACTGTTAGCGATCGCAGGGATCAGGCCTGTCTCTGCGAACGCTGCAGTTATGTGTGTTGTGTTTGGTAAGTGACAGTGATCGATCGATACTGCACTTGGGTGGGCTGGGCTGGGCTGGGCGGAGGGGCTAAACGCAGGTACTAGCAGGTATCTGGGCTGATGCCGCTAACACTGCGTTTTTGGGAACCCTAAAACCGCTGGGGATGCTAGTATAGATCTGATCAGATACTATACCACTAAGGGGGGTGTATGCTTTGCGCGTGGGTGTTAGCGTTACTGGCACTAACCTAACACTGCCTGGGGCGACGCAGACCCTCTCTGGCGCTAAAACCTAATTGATCTCACCCGCCGGGCGATCAGGGGGGTTAAACCTTTATTGGGTTATATACGGCGGGTGCCCTGATGCTATAAAAAGCAAACTAATCAACCAGCGTCACCCGTAACCTTTATATGGTGATCACTGGTGAAAGGGTTAACTAGGGGCAATCAGGGGGTTAAAACCTTTATTAGGTTAAATATGGGGGTACCTGACACCAATAAAAACCTGCGGCGAACCTAAAAAAAAAATAACTGCCTATCTAAAACACCAGCGACACGAATACAGCGATCGGAAAAACAATCGCTTAGTGACGCTGAAGTTAGGGGGTGAAAGGGTTACCTGGGGGGTGATCAAGGGGTTAAACCTTTATTAGGGGGGGTTAGGGGGCTACCCTGGACCTAAAGGGGCCTAATCCTAACTGCCTTGCAACTTTTTACAATCACAGATGACACTAAATGCAGTGATCAGTAAAATAAATGATCACTGCAATCAGTGACACTGATTGGGGGCTTTGGGGTGACCTGGGGGGTGATCTGGGGGTGACTGGGGGGTGATTTGTGTGCCTATGTGTACCTACGTGTCAGTGGACTGTTGGAGCACTAACCTCTGTCTTCACTCCTCGGCGCCGGGAACGAAAAGACCGCGGCGAGGGAGATGACATCACTTCCTCCAGCCTGTGTTTACATCACATGGCGGAGGAAGCAATTTCATTGGCCGGGAGCGATCGCGAGGGGGGGGGCGGAATCGAGCGGCCGCCCCCTCATGCCTGATCGCTCCCGAACACTTAACGGCCGCTCACTGCAGTGAAGGGGGGTCCGGATGGACCCCCCAACTGCACAAAGGCGATCACGTAGATCTACGTGATTCTGCCTGTCCGTGCCATTCTGCCGACGTAAATCGGCGGTGGGCGGTCGTTAAGTGGTTAAACACCTGCAAAAGATTCCTGAGGCTTTTAAAAACTCCCAGCCTGGTTCATTACTCAAAACCGCAATCATGGGCAAGACTGCCGACCTGACTGCTGTCCAGAAGGCCATCATTGACACCCTCAAGCAAGAGGGTAAGACACAGAAAGAAATTTCTGAACGAATAGGCTGTTCCTAGAGTTCTGTATCAAGGCACCTCAGTGGGAAGTCTGTGGGAAGGAAAAAGTGTGGCAGAAAACGCTGCACAACGAGAAGAGGTGACCGGACGCTGAAGAAGATTGTTGAGAAGGACCGATTCCAGACCTTGGAGGACCTGCGGAAGCAGTGGACTGAGTCTGGAGTAGAAACATCCAGAGCCACCGTGAACAGGCGTGTGCAGGAAATGGGCTACAGGTGCCGCATTCCCCAGGTCAAGCCACTTTTGAACCAGAAACAGCGGCAGAAGCGCCTGACCTGGGCTACAGAGAAGCAGCACTGGACTGTTGCTCAGTGGTCCAAAGTACTTTTTTCGGATGAAAGCAAATTTTGCATGTCATTCGGAAATCAAGGTGCCAGAGTCTGGAGGAAGACTGGGGAGAGGGAAATGCCAAAATGCCTGAAGTCCAGTGTCAAGTACCCGCAGTCAGTGATGGTCTGGGGTGCCATGTCAGCTGCTGGTGTTGGTCCACTGTGTTTTATCAAGGGCAGGGTCAATGCAGCTAGCTATCAGGAGATTTTGGAGCACTTCATGCTTCCATCTGCTGAAAAGCTTTATGGAGATGAAGATTTCATTTTTCAGCACGACCTGGCACCTGCTCACAGTGCCAAAACCACTGGTAAATGGTTTACTGACCATGGTATTACTGTGCTCAATTGGCCTGCCAACTCTCCTGACCTGAACCCCATAGAGAATCTGTGGGATATTGGGAAGAGAAAGTTGAGAGACGCAAGACCCAACACTCTGGATGAGCTTAAGGCCGCTATCGAAGCATCCAGGGCCTCCATAACACCTCAGCAGTGCCACAGGCTGGTTGCCTCCATGGCACGCCGCATTGAAGCAGTCATTTCTGCAAAAGGATTCCCGACCAAGTATTGAGTGCATAACTGAACATAATTATTTAAAGGTTGACTTTTTTTGTATTAAAAACACTTTTCTTTTATTGGTCGGATTGAAATATGCTAATTTTTTGAGATAGGATTTTGGGGTTTTCATGAGCTGTATGCCAAAATCATCAATATTAAAACAAGAAAAGGCTTGAACTACTTCAGTTGTGTGTAATGAATCTAAAATATATGAAAGTCTAATGTTTATCAGTACATTACAGAAAATAATTAACTTTATCACAATATGCTAATTTTTTGAGAAGGACCTGTATTTTCGGAGAGACTGCGGCTTGACCTTCTCCCCCCCCCCCCCCCCTCCTCCCTCCCAGAACTCATACAGGTTCTTCCCAATCTTTCCTTGGATGTCCAGAACAGCCTGGGATTGGTCACAAAAAAACAACGGGTATAAGAAGCTGCTGCAGGCATGTCCACCTCTAGGTGCCCAAACTTTATACTTTAAAGTCTGGCTTTTTTCTTCAAGACAGTGTCTCCTTAGATGCAGATACATCTAAAACTGCACACCAAGCAAAACACTAAAATTTGAACCAACTAGGTTTGTAATTCTGGTTTCCAAAAATGGAGGTCCAGATACAATCAGCTAGAAAGCTTTCTGCAGGTGACCTCATCTCCCTCCCCCCCCCCCATTTGCAATTAGGACATACAACTTGGGTCATGGAACCACCTCTAGCCAATGGGGAATCACCACACTGATCAGTATTCTGCCTACTCCTCCCGTCCAAGCTCCCAGTGTGAGACGGACACAAAAGGTTTAATACAACCCAACTGACTCAGCCATCCTCCTCCCTGTAGTCTGAGCCCTGCTGTACAGAGGATTAAAAAAAAAAAAAAAAAAAAACTACCGAATCATGCTTACATTTTTGTGATATTAAAAATAAAAAACTAAGCCTTTAATGAACATGAAAATAATTTTAACAGCCATCTTATATCTGCCTGGATTTTTATTTCTTCATGCAGAAAATGTTGCAACCCAAAGCAAACAAACGTCTCCTACACTCATCTTAATGTATTATACAGAACAATCCGATGGTTTACACTGTAACCAATAATATGACCCTTCTGGCAATGTATTTAAAGCAGAGGTTCTGCGGCCAAATGTTTTTTTTTTCTGTACATTCAATGTGGGTTAACATCACAAGTTAGTACTCACTTGTTTGGCGAATACAACCATCCCCCGTCTGTTTTTGTTTACAAGATTAAACTTTTTTTTTTTTTTTTCAAATCGATCTATTGATTTCCCATTTTGCTTGTGGGCATTGTGAAGCCCACAAGCACTTACTTCCTGGAATGCCTCTCGGCATTCACCGCTCCATCTCACGTACGAGCAGTGTTGACGGCGAGCAGCGGCGTCATAGAAAGTATACGCCCCGTTGTGATAGCATTCAAAACTCACAGCTCAGAACGGGGACAGAGCATCAAGGAGATTACAGCTACGCCCCCGTCACGTGATCGCCTCCCAATACACACTGCGGTGCTGGGGAGACGCCTACTCCCGCGGGAGAGGGGATTAATGACAATTACAAAAAGGTATTTACATATTTAAAAAAATAAATTAAAAAAAAATAAATAAAAGGCCGATTTTATATCCTACATGTCCACTGATGCGGTGGAGACAGTCTTGTGTTTTGGGTGAACCTCCGCTTTAACAAAAATCAGAGATCTTTAGCAACATTTAAGGACAGCTTTCAACTCATGGTGAACTGAAGCTCTAGTCTAGGTACTGGTGTTTGGTATAGAGAGAGTTAAGAAAAATACAAATCTAATAAAAAAATAAATAAAAAAAAGCCATTTTAGGGACTTGGGAGCTAAATTGAGGAAAAAAGGACCTCCAAGGTAGTATTCTCAGAACTACTACTGGTGACTTGAGCCACACCAGAAAGGCAGAGGGAGATTAGAGAAGTAAACAAGTGGCTGAGGAGCTGGTGTACAAAGGAGGGGTTTGGGTTCCTGGAAAACTGGGCCAACTTCTCAGTCAGTCACCAGCTCTGTAGAAGGGACAGACTGCACCTAAATGTGGAGGGTGCAGATCTGCTGGGAGTGAAGATGGCCAAAAAGTTAGAGGGGGTTTTAAACTAGGCGACGGAGAGGAACATATTCCAGGAGGGTAGTATTGGGGGCATTAGTGATAGGTTGACTAAAGCACCTAAACCCGAGGCAAGTATAGTAACAAGTCCTATTTGCAACCTCAGAACATCCAATAGTATGCGACCGGTCTAAACTACGTGGCATGTTCACCAATGCCAGAAGTCTGGCAAACAAGACAGGAGGAGAACTAGAGCTACTGTTGTACGAGGATTTCGATTTTGTAAGAATTTCAGAGACTTGGTTCAACAGCTCATGTTTGACTGGCAACCATTCAAGGGTATTCCCTATATCGCAAGGAGAGAGGGTAACAAAGGGGAGGTGTATGCCTGTAAATCAAAAATGTACAAGTGAATGTGAGAGATGACATCACTAAGGGAGCAATCCTTATGAGTAGAGCTGTAAAGGGATGAAATAAGGGGAAGTAATACTTGGAGTAGGATATAGGCCCCTATCCAGAGACGGAGGCAGACCTATCACAATTTGGATTAGCGGCAAGGATGGGAAGTGTTATCATAATGGGTGGACTTTAATTATTCAGACATAGACTGGGTAAAAAGGAACCGCGCATTCATCTAAGGCGCGCCAGTTCCAAAGAGTCTTGCGGGACAATTTCATGGGTCAGATGGTGGATGCACCAAATAGAAAAAAAAAAAAAAAAAAAGTGTTACTAGACCTACTGATTAACAATACAGACCTGATCACGGATGTAGAAATGCAGGGCAATTTAGGAAACAGCGATCACAGGTCAATTCGTTTCAGCATAAAAATAAAAAAAAACACCACACTAATAGGAAACATAAGGGGAATACAAAAGACACTGAATTTCAAAAGAGCCAACTTCCCTAAACTACGAGCCTTGCTAGAAAATACAAAATTGGGATAAAATCTTAGGAACAAAAAGGAGAAATGGGTATGCTTTAAGAGCATATTAAATAAGGGCATTAGCCAGTGCATCCCAATGGGAAATAAATTTAAAACAGCGTGGGTGGCCTTATTCCAATGTAAAAATACATATAAAAAAAAAAAGGAAAGAGCCTTCAAAAAAAAAAAAACCACACACACCACAAGGCTGAGGGATCATCAGCATTCCAACTTTACAAAGAATGCAACAAAAAATGTAAGGTGCAATCAGGGCAGCCAAGACATAACACGAAAAGCACAGAGTAAGAAAAATCCCCCAAAATTATTGAAGTACATAAATAGTAAGAAAGGGAGGTCAGATCATATTGGTCCCATAAAGAGGGGAGGGAATCTGGTTACCAAGGATGGAGAGATGGTGAAAGTATTGAATTTATTTTTCTCTTCAGTCAGTGAAATCGGGGGGGCTTCAGGAACAAAAACTGCAGTGTTTATCCTCATGACATCACAGGAAGCACCCTCATGGCTAAAGCCTCGTACACACGACCGAGTTTTGACGAGCTTCTTGTCAGGCTTTCCTTGCATACACACTGTCAATTCCAAATCTCGTCATTGTTCTGTGCCGTCATGTCCAGCACGTACGACAGTATAAAGGGCAAGTTCGATTTCAATGGCGCCACCCCTTGGGCTGCTTTTGCTGATCCCGTGTTACTGCGTGTGAAGTAAAAAAAGTTTGGTAAGAGACAATTCGCGCTTTTCAGTCTTCGTGCTTTCAGTTTGTTTTAGCGTCACAAATGTGCCATCTCCATTACGAACGCTAGTTTTACCAGAAGAAGTGCTCCTGTCTCAAACTTGATTCTGAGCATGTGCAATTTTTTAAAGACTCAGTAAAACATACACACAACCGGTTTTCTCGTCGCAAAACAGGCCGACGGGAAAAACGAGAATCCTGACGAGAAAAAGGAGAGCAGGTTCTCTATTTTTCTCGTCGAGATTCCCGGCAGTTTTCTCGACGAGAAACCATACACGAATGGTTTTCTCGGCAAGAAAGCTCTCTGCAGTTTTGTCGTTTGACAAGAAACTGTCGTGTGTACGAGGCTTGACAGAGGACAGAATTAGAAATAGACTTGGGAAACTTAACATTAATAAATCACCGGGCCCAGATGGCTTGCAACCAAGGGTACTACAGGAACTCAAGTAATTGCCAAACCTATGTTCCTATTTTTAAACGAACAGTCTACTGACTGGAGAAAAGCCAATGTAGCACCAATATTTAAAATAAGGGTTGAGATACATCCCTGGGAACTAGAAACCAGTTAGCCTAACATCAATAGTATGCAAGCTCTTGGAGGGGGATGACACACACACACACACAGTTTAGCAATGACAACGGTATTAGCATGGATTCATGAAGAATCGTTCTTATCAAACCGATCCATTAACCTTCTGAGAGGAGGGGAGTTGCCATCTAGATAAAGGAAGGACCATAGACGTGGTGTATCTGGATTTTGCAAAGGCATTTGATACAGTTCCCCATAAACATTTACTGTACAAAAAAAAGGTCCATTGACATGGACCATAGGGTGAGTGCATGGATTGAAAACTGGCTACAGGAGAGAGTTCAGAGGGTAGTGATAAATGGGGATTACTCGGAATGGGTAAGGGTGGAAAGTGGGGTCCCCCAGGGTTCTGTGCTGGGACCAATCCTATGTAATTTGTTCATAAACGACCTGGAGGATGGGATAAACCGTTCAATCTCTGTATTTGCGGCCGATACTACCTCTGGGGGAATCTAGAAAGGAAAAAAAACGGACCTTCTGGGTCCTAGTCGATGGCAGGCTCAGAAATGGCATGCAATGCCAAGCAAATAATCTTGGCATGCATCAAAAAGGGATTAACTCCAGAGATAAAACTAAAATTCTCCCACTCTACAAGACTCTGGTCCAGCCGCACCTGGAGTATGCTGTCCAGTTCTGGGCACCAGTCCTCAGGAAGGATGTACTGGAACTGGAGAGAGAGTCCAGAGAAGGGCAAAAAAAGTTAAGGGGTCTGGAGGGTATTAGTTATGAGGAAAGGTTACGATCACTGAACTTATTCTTTGGAGAAAAGACGATTGAGAGGGGATATGATTTCAATTTACAAATACCGTACCGATGACCCCACAATAGGGATAAAACTTTTCTGCATAAGGGAATTTAATAAGACACAGGGCAAGTCACCAAGATAAGAAAAGCAGTTTAACCTTAAACTGCGTAGAGGGTTCTTAACTGTAAGAGCGGCAAGGATGTGGAGGGATTCCCTGCCACAGGCGTTTGTCTCGGCAGGGGGCATCGATAATATAAGAAATTTATATATATATATATATATATATATATATATATATATATATATATATATATATATATAAATAATTAGATAAGCACCTGAACGACCATAACATACAGGGATATACAAGGTAACAATTACATAATCACACACGTAGGTTGGACTTGATAGACTTGTCTTTTTAACCTTGCCTACTATACAAGATTTTTTTCCCCCCAGCAGTTGTGTCATGAAAAATGCCCCTCGGGCTGCTCTGCCTGCCCTTATACAGGCGGTCCCCTAGTTACAAATTTTTCCTACTTACAAACAGGACAACAGGAAGTGAGAGGAAATCTACCCCTAGGAAGGGAAATTCACTTGTAAGAATTAATATGGGAGAAAGGTGTCTCCTCTCCACTGATGCTTTATCACCAATCCTTGTTTCCAACAACCCAAAATTTTCAAAATCCAATGGTCATTGGGATAGAAAGTGAGGTGAAATCTTCTGAACAGGGGCACAGACAGCAAAACAAACTTTACCGGGGTGTTAACCCTTCCCTATGTTATCCAAAAAGCTTCGCATTTTTTTTTTTTTTTGTGTGTGTAGCTCCAGCCCAAAAAAACACCCTACAGACCCCCATCTTGTTTGTAATCCGGGGACCGCCTGTACAATCCTTGGAATTGAACATAATGGTAGGTCATAATTTTGCATATAGACAAGGTGCTATTACACGTAAATCTGACTTCCTGATAAATGTAATTTTAGTTTAAAATCATCAGGATAATAGATGCGGGGGCCTTTTGGTGGGTGCAATTGGTTGGGAGGGCAGCATTTCATTCTTGGACTCAAACACAATGTCTTGAGTAGTCCCTGGGCAGCAGGGATGGGCAAACGCATCTCACTCACTCAGGCTTGCTTTCGAGAGTGAAACGCATTGGCCAGGAACCAGTTCTTGATTTTGACAGGCTGATTGTAGAAGGCTGTACATTCCACCTGTACCTCCCAGTTGCCAAATACACCTGTTTTCTAAGTTAGACGGGCAAAAGCACCCATGTGCATGAGCCCTTGTCACCAATGCCTGATGAGGTCCCTTTTGTGTCGGAGACACAGCCATCTCCATGCAACTAAAGTCATTCTCAGCAGGTTGGTGTGCTGGTGACTATACTATCTGCAAACACACATGCATCAATTCAACCCAATGTGAACGGGCTCTAAAGAGAACCTGTGCAGAAAGAAACTGCTAGGCTGCTGACCCCTTTCTGAAACGACCATTCGCCTGAGGGTCAGTTCAATCCATTGGTTTCAATATCTTCTGGGTGATTGACCAAGAATTATGCCGATGGGCTCATTATGACCCCCTTACTGCGTACATCTTCCAGGTCAGTGGCTAAATGTATTACAATTGGAGACAAGCAACGTTTTTTTTTGGTGGTTTGGCGAGCACAGCGTGCAAAAAGAGGTCCTTCAGTACAGTTTTCCTTTAAGTCTGTAATGTTACAGCACTGCACAAATCCCAAGAGCTGAGATAGAAAGAAAAATTGATAGAGATATAGAGATATATAAAAATAATGTGGGTCAGTGACAAATTTCAAAAAAGGCACCAACATCCCTGAGCAAGTAGTAGACCGTTTTTTTTTTTTTTTAGGGTGCCATAGACATAGAACCAACAGTTAAGACCCCTTTCACACTGTGCCGCCCATAGCATCTGCGGTAAAACGTCGCTATTTTTAGCGGAGCTTTACCGTCGGATTTGCGTGCATTTCGGCCGCTAGCGGGGTGCTTTTAACCACCGCTAGCGGCCAAGAATGGGTTAAAACTGCCCGGCAATGCGCCACTACAGCGGTGTACTGCCGGCGCTGCCCATTGATTTCAATGGGCAGGAGCGCAATAGGAGCGGTAAGTTCACCGCTCCAAAAAGCAGCTGCTGGCAGGACTTTGACACCCTGCCAGCGCACCAGTGTGAAAGCCCCCCGAGCTTTCACACTGGAGTGAATAGAGCAGCTGTTTTAAGGCGGATTGCAGGCGCCATTTTTAAGCGCTATAGCGCCTGCAAAATGCCCTCAGTGCGAAAAGGGGTCTAATATATAAGACACATTTTATTGATACATGGTTAAAACTACTGTTTACCAGAAAAAGGCAAGAACAACCTGCCTTTGAGTGTCAGTTTTTTCTTTTCATATAAAATTGGTGCCAGTTTAGTATCCATCGTGACCAAGGGCTTCCTCAGGGGATTTTTTGTATGTTTAGAAGACAAAGCACACTATAGTATGCAAAACCGTTAAACACTAACTAAAATGTGTATATATATATATATATATATATATATATATATATATATATATATATATATATATATATATATATATATTATACACACACACACAGTAGACGACCCTCTGATACTTAAAGTTGATTTGCGATTTACAAAATATTTTAGTATATTTTTGGGTTAATTAAAAAAGTAAAAATAAAATCTATTACTCATGCATGCAATTGGGTATTCTGTGTAGCGGGTATGTACTTTCCCGGTGTAATTCAAATTGGCAGAGACACCAGCGATGTACAGTTCCTTGCGGTCCAGCGGGTGGTGCCGTCGCCCTGGGGTTGAACCATTGCTGGGCCTCCTTTTTGTCCTCCCTCGGCAGCGGTATGGTGGGGCGGGGAACCCGCCGTGCTTGCTGGGAGAGGGTATAAAGGGGCCGGCCATCTTTGTCACGGGGTCGAGTCCCGGGCACCTTCAGCCTGAGGGCGGTGGTTCGTGTCGGTCCTCTAGGCGGCCTAGAGGACGTCCGGAGGTAGTGTTCCATCCCAGGCACCTTTAGCCTGGGGTGAGGTACTCGGATGGAGGTCTGGAGCTTTGTGCCCAACACTGAGTTCCGCGAGGGAAGGAGGTCCTAGGGAACCCGAATCCGGAAGGCGTAATGGACCGGGGGGAGCTACTCACTTGAAGACCTGGTGCAGCATATTGCCAGTGACAGGTGAGCCTCTCATCGGAGACCGCCTGGAAGGAAATCCTCCCTCCCCCCGCTCGGAGACCTCAGCCCACTTTCAGGAAGGAAAGTGGAGAGATCATTGTGTCTGGGCCTACTCGCATCCACACCTCCTTGTCTGTTCTGTTCTTTGAGGGAGTCTAACTGATTGTGCTGTTCACTAGAGAAGAATAAAGGAGTGTTGGACTTTAATGGTGTGGGGCTCTTTTCTGGTGGACATTGTTCAAGGTAACTCCAGGTGCACAACACTGACCCGAAGGTAGAGAAAGAACTTTGCCCACACCGCACAGACATCTGTGGTGGAGGCCAGGCGTGGTGACCCCGCTCTCTCCCCTCTGGAGGTACCCCTAGACAAGAGAAAGACAAGCTGAAGAGAAAGAGGGGAGTGAGGAGGCCGCTACATTTGCAAGGAACATTTTTCACTTGCTTCACCAAAAACGTGGTTAAATGCATCTTTGAATGCAAGAAAAAAATAAAAAATAAACCCCCTTGCAAAGATAAGCATCTTTTTTCGGTAAATGAACCCCATTGGTTGGGGCTTACACAGGACCAAGGACATCCTAGGTGACAGTGGCTGGGCAGGTGATTGGGTGCTCAGGTGCTGAATGTCTCATGCCTTACCATACCCTGAAGTACGAGGCTCTTCCAAGAGCTGCAACGAATTACAAGGTTAGGTAATAAGACCCCCCCCCCCCCCCTCCCATTAAAAAAAAAAAAAAAACAGACACATGCAGCTCAGAGATGTGTGTTCTACTCCAGACGCCTCCAAATCTTATCACTGGAGAACAAAGCCCCCCCCCCCCCCAGGAATAACACATGTTTTGTGACCCCCCTATTCCTTTCTAGCACACACAGTGTCCCCCCAGGGTGGGTGTCACTCACATCCCCTCCTCTGCTGCAGACGATCACATTGATGGGGGATCCAGATCTTCTGCAGTCTGGTCTGTGTCAGTTCCCGGAGCCGATCCGCCATCTGCTTCTTGTTCGGTGTCCTCCCCGCCTCTGACCGAGCCGAGTCCGCGTCCAGATGGTGCATGGCCAGCTGTGTCTGCCTGGGGTCACCCGAGGTGTCACCTGACCCGGCCGTGTTCTGTGTGTGGATCGGAGCGTGCACAGTCCGCGATCTCCTGCCACCACCGTACTGGAGGCTGCCAGAGGGGGGCGGGCCGAGCTGAAGGTGAGACACACCCCCCCCCCCCTATCTCCTTATCCTTGTACTGGAGGAGCTTCCAGAGGGGGCGGAGTGAAGGTGAGACACACCCCCCTATCTCCTTATCCTTGTACTGGAGGAGCTTCCAGAGGGGGCGGGGTGAAGGTGAGACACACCCCCTATCTCCTTATCCTTGTACTGGAGGAGCTTCCAGAGGGGGCGGAGTGAAGGTGAGACACACCCCCCCCTATCTCCTTATCCTTATCCTGAAGGAGCTTCCAGAGGGGGCGGGGTGAAGGGGGAGACACCCCCCCCGGCTCCTACTAACCTGCCGGAGAGGGGAGGGCCGACCTGAAGGACAGCCACACCCCCCCCCCCCCCCCATCTCCTGTACTGAGGGCTGCCGGAAAGGGGCGGTACCTCGAGAGGAGAGCCACACCCTCATCTTCTGTTGTACTAGAGGTCTGCCACACACCTGATCAATAGTACTGCAACAAGGGGGAGGAAACACAGGAGGGGCGGGTCCGCGGAAAGAACCACACCCCCGCTTTCCTTCCAGTACTAGAGGGCTTCCAGAAGGGGAGTCGACAGAGTAGATCCACGCCCCCAGATCTCCTGTACCTATTGGTTGCCAAAGGGGGAGGGACCCAGAATATCTTCCCACCCAAGCTCTATTCTGACATCTCACTTACATGTAAAAAGCAAACTTTTTTTAACCAATAAAAAGGGGATTGTAAAGCTTTGTTTTTTCACCCTAATGCATCAAGGTGAAAGACCTTGCAGTCACGCCCCCCCCCCCCCCCGTATTACTTACCTAAGCCCAGAATTTCCGAGGGCGCGATCCTGCGTTGTTCTCCCCATGCCAGATTGGCTCTTCATTAGATAGATTGATAGCAGTGCAGCCATTGGCTCCTGCTGCTGTCAATCCACTCCAATGACGCGGCCGAGTCATACAATTGGCGGCTATTGACGCCGACTGTATGACACAGGAGCGCGCCCGCAAGGTAACCCCCTCAGGAGAGAGCTTCCCAGAGGGAATCGGCTCTTCTAGGGAGGAGCCGCCGTGGGACCCCAGAAGGAGGATCTGCAGAGTGGAGGCAAAAAATTTTTTTTTTTTTATTTTTTTTTTTTTATTAAAAACAAAAGCTTTAGTGTCACTTTAAGGACCAAGCCTGACACTTTTCTAGAAGTTAAAAAAAGTTAAAAAAATTTATATATAATAAAATTTTGCTAGACAATTACTACATACATAAAATATATTTGTATTTTTTTACCAGTGACCCTAGAGAATAAAAATGGCGGCCGTGGCAATACTCTGTCACACTGTATTTGCGCAGCGGTCTTACGAACGCAATTAAAAAATTAACAGTAAAGTTAACCCATTTTTTTCTATAATGTCAAAGATAATGTTATGCCGAGTAAAGTAATACCCAACATGTCATGCTATAAAATAGCGAACGCTTGTGGATTGGCGACAATTTGGGTACTAAAAATCTCCATAGGCGATGATTTAAACATTTCTATAGGTTACCAGTTTAGTGTTACAGAGGAGATCTATTGCTAGAATTATTGTTCCAACGATCGCGGTGATACCTCACGTGTGATTTAAACAGTTTACATTCTCAAGTGTTTCGCTGAGTGTTTGTGTTTCTCATTTTGTTCTTCTTAAAGTGGTTGTAAACCCACTTTTTCAACTTGCACCTACAGGCAAGCCTAGATTAAAGCCCCATACACACGGTCAGACTTTTGCCCAACAAACTTCATTTTGAGCAAGTTGGACCAACAATCCGACCGTGTGTACGCTCCATCGGACAAACTTTTTTGGGTTTGGTTTTGTTTTCATCGGACAAATGTTGGGTCTGAAAACGGACAAACTTTTGCCCAACAAAAGTCCGATGGAGCAAAGTCCTACTGTGTGTACAGAAAACCATCGGACTTTTGTCCGATGGACCAAACAACGAATGTTAAAATCAGCCAACAATAGCAGAAGTTGACCAAAGGGTGGCAGTAAAGAGCAGAAAAGAGCAGAAAAACCATGTGAGGTTGCAAAAAGTTTTGGGAAAGTTTGCAGAAGAGTCCTGTGGTGTGTATGCTATGGGTGTTCCCGGCCAACTCCGTTCGGACAAAAATCCAAGGAAAAGTCTGATGGAAGTCTGACCGTGTGTATGGGGCTTAAGGCTTACCTGTAGGTGCAAGAAATATCTCCTAAACCTACACGGTTTAGGAGATATTTAGTTAAATGACAGGCGCCGCTGTCTACGGCGCATGCGCGCCGTAGACAACGGCGCATTCATGGGGTTAATCCCATTCACAAATTTGGCTACTTCCCAGCAATGGCTGGGCATAGCTGAATGTGACGGCTCCCGCGTGCATGTGCAGAGTGACATCTCCGCCGCTCCGGCCAATCACAGCAGCGCTGTGATTGGCTGGAGCGGCAATACCCGGAAGTAACCTTCCGGCTATCGCCGCAGAGATGGCTGCGGCTGAAGAGGGAGACGAGGACGGCTTTGGGTGGCCCCGATCTAAGGCAAGTGATGCATAATGAGCTATTATGCTAGTCATATTAGCTCATTATGCCGCTCTCTTACAGGTAGTTAAAAAAAATTTATAATAATTTTATAAGGGTTTACAACCACTTTAAAACACCATGCACCTTCTAAGGCTTTTGGCAATGAACTCAAGCGCCAAAAGAAGAAGTTTAAAAATAGCAATTTTTAGACTTTTGACCACATCCAAAATTTGCAGCTTTTCACAATTGCGTGTGTAGCGGACCCTTAAAATTTAGAGGGGGGGGGGTCACTATGCCCAAATTTAAGCGACAGCCTGAGCAATAGTTGGCTCGGGCCTTTGATTTGTTAGATTGGACTCTGCTCTACTGTGTTGTAGAGTGTGCAGTTCCCCTTTGGCCTGCGGGTGGCACTGTTGCCCAGGCCCAGGGTCGAACAACAGGTGACACAATGGCCCGATTGGGTGTCCTCTTGGCAGCCGTGCAGTGGGCGTGGTCTACCCACAGTGCATGCCGGGAGAGGGTACAAAAGGGGCATACGCCGTGGTCCAGGTGGAATTCCGGGGGGGGGGAGAGTTCGAGGGACCCCCCCCCGGGTGGAGCGGGTCACGCTCCGGCCCTCAAGGCTAGGGGTGTGCGCGTGAGGATTGGCCTCAGGCACCTTTAGCCTGAGGCTGCAACTCAGCTATGTGGAACCAGCACCTTTGGCTGGGGCCTGTTCAGGAAAAAGGAGTCCCAGGGTGCCCAGGTGAGGGTGGCCCGCTCTGACTGAGAGGACGCCGGGGGAAGATTGGTCCCATAGAGGAGACGAGTGATCAGAGATCGCTGTCTCGGGAGAGGCCTGGTGACCTGTCAGAGGGAAGGATTCCATGTTCTGGATTCAGGATCTTGCTATTAAAAGGGTTCCTCCTGAACCCGTCCCTGGAGGGGACAAAGTGACAGAATTGTTTGAGCTCCACCCTGGCTGCTAGGACTGAGAGGGACCTATCCGGGTGAGCTAGACCCACTCGGGATCGAGTGGCGACGAGTGAGTAGAAATCTTGTGCCTGGACCTACCTCCAATCTTGCTACTTTTTCTCGCGTCAACTTTTCCCTTGTTACCTGAGCAGAAGATAAAATAAAAAAAAAAAAAAAAAAAAAAAAAAAACCCTCTGTTGGAGTGACACAGTCTGGACATTGGCTTTACTGGGGAGGGGAAGAAAATAGACTTGACCCTATATCCTAGGCAGGGCTGCCATCAGGGGGTACAGGCAGTACACCTGTAAAAGGCCCGGATGGCCCCCCTTTTTTTGTAAGGGGCCCGGAGTTCCCCAGAACCCCGAATGTAAACCCTTATTTTTAATAAATTTTTTTTATTTATGTAATTTTTTTTGTAAGGGGCCCAGAGGTCCCCGGATGGCAACCCCCCTTTTTTGTTCTTTTGTTTTTTTTTTGTGTTCGTCAGCACCCAAAGCCCCCCCGACCTCAACAATTCGCGGTGGCAGCACCCACCCCCCCCCCACTTCTCAATTCGTGGCACCCCCGCTTCACAAAATGCGGCATTTCCCCCCCCCCCCGCTCCAGGGGGCCCATGCCTGAAGCTGTGCAAGGGGCCCCAAAATTCCTGATGGCAGTCCTGATCCTAGGGATGGGAACCAACAGAAGGAGGTAACTCGCTGAAGAACCCAAAATAAATAAATTTGCGGCCCATATAGTCTGGGAGGACTAGAGGTATCGCTAGACGTGAAATCTATGAATGTAACCCCCATGAATTTTGGGGGTCGACGGTATATGTATAAACCACCATCATAATAAAATACTACAAATATCCATATGCATAATATTAATACAGATGATCAAACACACCACAAAACCAACTTCACCAATTTAGGCCAATATGTATTCTGCTACACATTTCTGGTAAAAAAAATAAAAACAAATCTCAAAAAGCATATGTAGCGGGCCTCTCTCCCTCTCCGCTACTATCGCCTGGTTGGCTGGTGTGGTCTAGGGGTACTTGGGAGAGGAGAGTGCAGGGACACTACGCCAAGTTCTCACCTCGTATGTGTATGAGGGTTGAGCAAAGTCACTTAATTACCTCCGGGTCTGTTCACTGCGTACAAAGCTGTCACTTGTTCTGTGGAGAT